>CM039642.1:12468980-12495907 GCA_022405125.1 Anthidium xuezhongi | reverse complement strand
CTATATTACTTGAAATATGTTCTAGGTTAGTTAAAATTACTTGAAATATGTTCTAGATTAGATAAAATTACGTAAAACGCACATCAGGCTATTCACAATTTCGTAATACCCACCCCCAGTCAACCAGAATTAGGGTTTTCAAAGTTTAGGGTTAAGAAAATTCATTGAAATTTGTAATTTAACATCTCGATTAATGATAGTCTTCTGTTATGTGTAATGAAATTTATCATTTTTATGAATTTTGCTCCTGCATATCTTGCAAGTTTCTTTTTTTAATTATTATACATTTATACGATATCAAGAATGAAAAACTTCGTTAGTATGGAATACTTTTTTATCGTTAATTAAAAAAAAAATATACACCACAGCACGGAGACGCTATAACCATCTAGCGGTGACGACACCGAACTAATGGAACTAAATTTCATATTCTACCGAATTTCTTTGGTGACAAGATTTTCTGTTTTGTTACTTTTATCTCTCGTGTTGTGAGGTGGTGCATTTTTTGTCGTTTCGAACCATATCATATATGAAGTGGAATAAATAATTACAAATAATGCTTACATAATATTTTTATTTTTACAGTAGGAGGTGTGAATTTCTACGATCAATCGTTTTGATGGTAAAGTATATTCCTTAATCCGTTCCCGACTGATTTGTACATGATTTTTTTTTTTCGGCGCTCGGTCGTCAAACAGAAAAGTTATTCACTTCGCTGGTATGTACCCATGCTACCTGTTACGCAGATTCCCGAAGAACCGTGCTTCATGTTAGATATGTACTTTTTTTTTTTACTTGACCTACTCTAAATGTTGTTTATTGTTACCCTTCGTTATCTGTTCGTTATTCTCTCCCTCCGATGATATTATATTTATTCATCATCTAGGAGCAATTGCTTTCAATCTCTGTACCGAATTTCTGTTACAAAAATGGAATAATATAAACAGAATAACGTTAACATACTATTTCACTTAGATTCTAAACTCGATCTAAACTGAGATCTTAATCTTGCCGCTACTCTACGAATGTATTTGCACATCGTGTATATGTATATGTCCGTGTTTATTATGTAGATGAATCGAACGCCTGCGCTTTTACAGAAACCGCAGGGAACGCGCCTGGTGTGTCGCGGTAGTTGGGCGGGCGGTGGTACGCACGTATGGACGTACTTACTTACATACTTATCGGCTGTTAGGGCGATTAACGAGATGAACTTGGAGGTGAGGTTGATTATTCTGTTGTTACGTCGATCACAAACGCAGGTACGTTGGACTGGATCGTGGTCCGTCTCGGCAAGCATTTCGATTGATCTGTGTCCTTTCGTTTTTGCAGTGATTAACCTTTGATGGCTGTGTACGCCCAGTGTACGATGTTACTTGTGAAATGAAATACCAGAGAAAGAAGAAGCAAAATCGTCTGCGTTGCGAGAAAGTTTATTCCATCTTCGATGTAGAATCGTTGACATCAGATCGAAGTTCAAAGTTGCTGACTCGAATAGCATTTAATGTGCTGATATGCAAACACGACGAACAGCATGTTCATCGAGAAACAGCGGGCAAGGGTAGAGAAATCCTTCTTCGAATACGCGTACCGTTCAACACCATTCATTGAATATCTTCTGTTATTTGTTGGCCTAACTGCTGCGATCGGTTTCTGCAGTGCAAAACAGATAGGTACGTTTCGATTCGAATGTATTGACAATGACGTTCTAATATATATATAGTAAAATTCTTCTAAATGAAGCCGAAGGTGCAAAGGGTGAGGATGAAGCGAGAGTGAAAAGAAATCGTTATCGTTCTTTGAGCAAATGTGTGTACGCTTCCCGAAAAGGCAAATTGGATCGATAACGATGTCTGGGTACTTTTGGAAACTGTTGTCTGTTATCGACCGACGAACGAAAGCACGTCCGGGCATGCGCTATAAAATCAAATAAATATTCTTGCAAACATGTGCTTCGTACCTCGTATAAGGAATGAACATGATCGGATAATGAAAACGCTATGTATTTACTATTGCAAAACTTTCACACAAATCTTATCATCTGTTTACTTGCAGATATCGATGGATTTCAACGGGGTTGCAAACTCGAAGGACTCCATCCGCTTTTGATTGTCACTTATAAAAATATCACTGTATCTGTAAGTATATATTTTCATCGAACGGTGTATTTTTCAATGTAATTTCAAATCCACATATACACAGGAGAGAGAGAGAGAGAGAGAGAGAGTAATCGGGTCAATTTCAAACTTAGCTGTTTAAACTATTTATTAGTTGTATTTATTAAGTTTTGTGTACAACAATTTTCTAGTTACTCCTTATTTTACGCATATTAAGCAATTTTCAATTTACTTTATTACTTTAAACGTACATATTGTTTGTGGTGACGAAATGCATAAGATTGGAGAAACGCGCATAACAGTACAAGTAACGTGGAATGAAATTTCAGCTTTGTTTCCGATTGGTTCTAGGTAGATAAAATTACGGTACCGCACGGGGAACGTGTAACCATAAGATGCAGAGAATTAGGTAAATACAAACTGGTCGGTGATTCGTTATTACATTGCCGTAACGCCAGTTGGACTGGAAAACTACCTTATTGCGCCCCAACAACGGCAATCTCAAACTATACCGGTGAGTGATGATGATACACGCGTTTGCGTTGACTAGTATCGGATCGGACGAGAATGAGCGTAGAATTCGATAATCGGCACCCTGTTTAATCATTTTCTCCTCTTATCGATTGTTCGACGAGGAGACACAGAAGATGTGCCGCCAACGATAGTATTCGGGTTGCCAGCTGGTTCGGCTGCTGTCGAACCATCCGGTGCACTAGCCGTATTTCCTGGAAGCATACTTCATCTGGAGTGTCTTTTCGCTAGGAAACTTGGTAATCCTGAATGGACTTGGACCTCGACGTTTCGTCAGTATTTAACCGGTAAACGATCAACCAACTTACATATTTACGATAATACATAATAATAATGATAATAGTGGATACTTGTTTCTTATCTAGTTGCAGAAATGTTCGGTGCAACTGATTCGTTTCTTGTACAGAATATTCCAAAACAGATTAGAAAATTCAGATCGTATCGATCAAGAGTTCTTGATTTTCATCTTATCGTGTCACTCTTTATCGTTCCCTTCAATTTCTTTTTCCATATATAACGGCTGCATACCTTTAACGGGTTATGAATGAAATCGTTTGCTCTCGATCCTTGTGTTTTCGACGTTCAATGATTGCACCTCGGCTTGCAGGCTGGGCGATTGCTGCTCGCGAAAGAGACTGGAAGTATCGATTATCGATATATTACGCGAAAACCCAGGATTCCGGGGTGTACACATGCTCTACGCCTCGCGGATTCTCCAATTCCATACGTGTTCGTGTTGTTGGTAAGTACTTCTCCTCCTTTCCTCTTCCTTCTCCTCCTCCTCCTTTCGTCACTACTTCTTCTTTTTTTGTTCGTTCAGCTAATTATAGTAATAGTTATTCATTCAAGAATTCCTCCGATCGGTCCGTTTACGCGTGCAATTCTCCTAGCGAACAAGTAGTCGGAATTTACACGAGGAAATGTGAGAAAAACAATTATCTGAATATTATTGCGCGTTACAGACATACAATGTCCCGTATTGAACATGCCGGAGCCACCGTTAATCGGGAAGATCGAAGGCGCGCGTATGGGTCACGGAGCGGTGTTTGAATGTCCTGTTGGATACAGACTGGAAGGTGCAGCTGGCATAACGTGTCAATACAACGGTGAGTAATTATTATTTATTTCTATAATTAACGTTGAAGGGGGTGTGCCGTGGCGTGTACAGAATCGTGAAATAGTGGTAGGAAATTGGTCGAGAACGGAGAATGATAGATAAAAATGTGAAGTTTAATTGCCACACGTTACGTCGATTTTCTAGGTAAATGGTCGGCCGATGTACCGCGCTGCGAAACGATCGAATGTCCAGCAATAGACATCGTCGGCGACTCATGGTTACAACTTATCGAGTACAACAACAGCTTTGGCGGAAGAGCGGTATTCGCGTGCATGTGGGGCCACAAATTATTGGGATCTACGGGCATAGAATGTCAAGGGGACGGTTCTTGGAGCGGAGCAATGCCGAGTTGCGCAGGTAAGCGGGCACAAATATTTTTCTCTTTCTTCTTGTACAATATATCTTGTACAATATATATTGTGTTGGACGTTCATTCGAAATGATAAAAAGGAAATTACGATCGGTATCGGCGATACGAATTACGCGATGCTTCTTCGAGCGCAGAAATTACCTGCCCGCATCCATTGATACCGAAGAGTGGACGTATCGTGGAGCAAACAAATCGGCACCAAACGGGACGAAAGCAACACCACCGTGCCAGGCCGTATAAGGTTGGCGCGCTAGTCAGATTTGCTTGCTTACCTGGTCATCAACTGTTGGGTGAGGCATCTGTAATATGTACGGAGAATGGAACATGGTCCCATCCGTCACCGGTTTGTAAGTTTTCTCTCTGCTGTATAATTATTGCAATAATTTAAATCCGTCAATCACGTGTATGTAATCTATCGATCACGCATACGTGTTTTTGTCGATGCAACGACTTTTAGGTAAGGTAAGATGTCCTTATCCAGGAGATCCACCTCATGGACGAATCGCGCCGCTCAAATTTTGGTACAAACCTGGCGATAACATACAGGTAAAGATGAATCTGCCCCCCCCCTCGAACATTCTCTCTGATGGAATACGATTTTCCTTCTACTGTATAGTACTTATTACTTTCCGTTGCTCCCTAATGTTTCTTCTTGTTTATTTTTTTTTTTTTCCAAACAACACCAATCCGCGTTTTCTTCTTTTCACGCGACAATTTCGTTTCATTAATTACATATCGATCGTCGATGACAGGTCACGTGTTCACCGGGATACGTAACACCTCTGGAACCCGTTAGGAAACCAACATGTCGAGAAAATGGAATATGGAGTGCACCACCACCCCCTTGTAGATCATACAAAGACGTTTAATGCGAACGACGAATAAATCATTCGTATCACGAAATCCAAGCCGCTTTAAACGAGCGGAACGAAATTACCGTTTCATTCTATCTACCGACGAGTGTCGATTATCGAATTCGAATTCGAAGAAAACTGTGTAATTAATCAATTGAAACGCACGATCGTCGTTCAGAACGATTTGATCCATCGTACGGAAATATCGTGCATCTTTCTCGTGTAGCGGACGATACATATCAAACAAACTCCTGTAACGTTTAACGTGTGTGCTATACATGTTTCATCTACCATTTGCACCGACGAAAACCAACTTTTACGGAACAGGAACGACAACGGTCATGTTAAAAACTAACATGAAGCAGAATCAGTTTAAATACTGTGTCAAATGGTGAGCGTGAGGATGTCTAAGGAAAAAAAGAGTCGAATTACAGAGAAAGAGAGAGAGAGAGAGAGAGAGAGAGAGAGAGAAATGTTAGGAATAATGATCTTCTATATTGTTCAACGAACTGTAAAGTTTGATTGGCTTGTAATACCTGCCTTTCGCAATTGTTTTATTCCTATTTGTATGGCAATAGCGAACGAACCATTGCCAACGATCGGACGGGGAAAAAAACCCCATTAGATTTTACGTGGTTAACGTTGTGTGGTTGACAACGTAAATTTATATGTATAAATTATTAATTGTACATCGAAAATCGATACGCGAACAACAAATGAACGCGATATTGGATTGTTGTACGATACCTAAGAATTCTAACCCATAAAATGATAGAGGTATTTACATTTTACTTCATCCAACCCCCACCCTCTAACGCAAACCCGCCCTTGTGCGTGATATATCTTTGTATGTATGTAAAATAAAGTTACGTTATTCTGTAAAATTCATCGTTTTGTGCTGAATCCGTTGAAAAAGTATCTTTGTCGTATTCCAATATAGTGTAGGTAAAGGTGGGCTCTCGTTTTTCATCGGTGTATCTCGCGTATAACATCAAAGAATAACGTTAACGGTCCTTCAAACCAGTCATCAACTTTTCGATATGCCCACAATTAAACGAACTGAGATCCTGCGTGGATACAGAGATGAAAGATGGTCGACGAAAGACAAATTGGAACAATATCGCGGAATTCTAAAGTTACATGGTTAGATACGTATAAAGTTTTGCTATATTAACAGAATTTCGAAATCTTTTAACTTGTGCTTTCTGTGCTATCGGTTTTCGCTTTTCATTCTCGCGTGGAATTTTACTTATTCAAAGCGATATCATCCCTTATTGCGTATTAATTTGTAGCGCGCGAAAAGAAGCTAAGGTTGCAGGATTCGATAAAGCTGAAGAAAAGAATATCGTGGCAGTTGGGTACGTTTAAAGAAGATGTAAAGAAATACCGGCAAATTACCAATCATCTAATCGCTGGAATTTCAAAGAGTCGTATAGGTAATCTGTTGCAAGGTCGCAAGGATTTACAATTAAAGTGTCATGAACGTAAAGCGGAAGTGGGTTTGAAATTTTGGAAATTATCTGTTAAATCGTTCGCAAGTACCCACCCGCTTAACTTGTTTTTATCGTAGCAAATCTGTACCCTTATTTTCGATGAGAATCACCGAAAACGTTGTCAACTGGATAAACTTCGTTACCAGAAACGAACGAAATTGAAACGGTGTTTCGAACTGCAGGTATAATAATTAATCGAGATTCCAACGAAAACGTATATATTTTCATATAATTTCTCGTTTCCTCTCGTTTACGACAATGAAAGCTAGAACACGCGAAACTGAACAATGAATACGCGCAAGAGCAAGAAACACCGTGGACGAAAAACGAAGTTCAGCAATTGTTGGTAGCGCGTTATCAGCGGACCGTCGTGATGCAAAATGCAGCCAAGGCGATGAACGTAACGTACACCTCGATCCTTAACATTTTAAAACAGGTACGTGTTAAAACAGCTAGGCATTCTTTTCCTTTTATTTTTCTTTCCCTTTTTCTTCTTCTTTTGATCATAACACAGGACGCAGTAAACCACGAAAACTTGTTGAATGCGTGCAAGAAAGATCGTCAAATTCAATGCAAAGCGATACTAAAGATAACGATGATGGGCCAACTCGCAGCCGAACAATCGGACGACGTTTCCATGGAATGTAAACGTATCGCTCGGATTGTCTGGAAGAATATGAAAGAAAGGGAACGGATGCTGGCGGTTGTTCGCGAACGAGTCGACGATCTGTGGTCGTTTACGCGATCCTTAATACGAACTGAGGTAATTTAGCTTATCGACATGTCGCCAACCGGGCAAATACATACCGAAATTCTATCGATGAAAAAAGCAAAGAAATGAGTTATGGACGAGCCTCGACGATCGCTCTACATCTACATATTATGTATTATTACCATTTGTTACAGAGCGAAACAATCTTTACCATGGAAGTTGCACGAGTCGCGACCGCATCGAACGACACGTTGGAAAACCAAATCGTCGCCTTGGAGAAGATATTTGATAAAGTGAAAGAATCGTTGCTCGTGCGTTCTTATCGAGAACTGCTTTCAAGGTATTTTCTAATCAGGATTCTGATCCATGCAACGGATACGATAGACAATTTAATCCCTTTACCACGTTTTCCAACTGTTTCTTCTCACTTTTTTCTTCTTTTTTCTTACGTTTTCCTTTTCTTTAAAAAAAAAAACAAAAAAAACTAGGCTAGAAGAACAAACGAAACAAAGGACGCAATTGCTCGAGCAGTTTGGTCGGAATATGAAAGAACGTGAATCGTTGTTAAGTAAAAAGAACGAGGCTCTATCCGAGCTGTCTAATTTGGAGCAATCTCTCGTAGCTATTACAGAAGAGTAAGTGTCGTACATCGTACATCGTACATTGGCTAAGTACCTATTGGCTAACTTAAATAATAAGCAACTATCTGCACTGCACGATACACGTAAAATATGCGTGGGTATGAAGTGTGATCAGCCAGTAATCTTCTTATAGATGTATCGCGGATAAAAACGTTCTGCTCGAACAGATTTCGATACAAAAGAAGCGGCAATTGGAACATGAAAATTTAAAGAAAGAACACGGTGAAGTATTGATGAATATAAGAGCGGCGTTACAAAGTATGGTGTCCATGCTGGTTTGCGTCAAAAAAGGAGCTAAAACATCGAAAAAACAATCATATGATTTGGAAGAGAAAATGATGATGAGTGAACAAATGGAAACTGAAGGTAAGAAGAACCGATAAGATAATGGCTTGTAATTTTATCGAAAAAACGAATTGCGCACATATCCAACAATGAGATCGCCGCTTTTAGTTTATCTTTTATGAAACTCTTCTATTTAACTATTTGATTTTTATCGATATTGTTATTTTTATACGGATCGTGTAAATAGATTTTTCTTTCTATTCGAAATGTTGTTCGCGTTCGAGATCCAAGTAAAGTTCTACAAATGTTCTCATACCGTTTTCCCGTAGGTTTAGCATTACTCTCAACCGTCAGCCGGAGAGTTGGAACGCTGTTTGGAATGAGCAATTTCAATTTTGACGAAGATAGAGAACAGAGGGCGAGAGATCTGTATCAAACTTACGTTTCCGATTATAATTCGAAATTGAAATTCGACGGTGCACAATCGGAACCGACGAGTAAGTTTTTTCCGACCGTGGTCGGATTACATCTTCCGTGTAATTGCCGGAAAAAATGGATTTTATTTGCAAATATCGTTCATAAATATCGTGTTATTTTTAGGTCTGTTCGTCGAACATGAAATGATCGATTCTTCGGTACCAACACGAGCTGAAATCAAGTTAAGAAGCAGACAAACTGTTGAAACTTATTTGAGGCTAGAATGATCTTTCTCTTTCCCCTTACTCTCTTCATCCTTATTTTCTTCTCGAAAGATACGGGGGTACGAGTTACTAACACGAGGTTAATAACTAACATTCGCATTAACAAAGTCCCATTCGATTCTACGAATCAATGCTTTTTTCTACTTTCCAATTGAATATTCCTCGATCATTTATTGGCATAAGGAAACACTTTTTACAAAGGACAATAGACAACTGTTACGCTTATTTACAATATACGTCGTGCTTTACTTCAATTCGTTGATTCGACCAAATCCCAGACGTTTCTTCCTTATTTCTACTTTCAGCCAGGAAGGTATTTTTTCATCCATACTAACAGCGTTAGGATATTTCAGAGGTGCTTTCGGTTCTTTGAAAGGATGAACTGTCTTTAATTCCTCCAACAGATATCCTTTCATCACGTCCCTCGGATCTCTGTACCTATCCATATAGAGATTAAACGGCTCCCTCTTTGGAAACCATGTCTGAGGCTTGGTGTATACTTTTGGGAAATCGTACTGGAATATCGGTTCCTTTGTTTCTAGGACAATCGAATTTATCTTATATTTTACATTTGTCGTGTCTCTGCGTTTAATGTCGACGATCGATCGACATCGGATCTCAATTATGAGAAACTATCTGTATACGCACCTAGGGTCGAATGATAAAATTCTGTAACCGTAGGATCCCAATCACTTTGGAAAAATGCTATCCCAGCTGGAGTGAGATACTCTTGATGTTTACGATAAAATTCCAACGTATTCCAGTCACGATCTCTCAATCGTAAACTAAAACATAGATACGCGATTCCGATAAACAGCAATTCTCACTTGTCATTCTTTCATTTGTCATCGCTTATTTACCAGGGTAAAATTTTCTTATAATCCGAGTAATCTAAACGCTGATTTTGCTTGTACAAAATGAACGCATAACGATAGTAGCCAATTCCTCTGGGTGGAATTGGTCTTAAATAATCTATTATTTCCTCGCCTTCTGCTACTTTATTCCCAGGGATGTTCCCTCTAAGATAAATGGTATTACATTATTCATATGTCAATCGCACAGATCGCAGTTGTACAAGTTCAACTGAAAAAAGAAAAGAAAAGAGAAAAAAGAAACGGAAAAAAAAAAATTGTATCCATTTACATAAACCAATGGCAATATTCATTCGATGAGTTTTGCATATTGCCATCTGGTGTACACATTATCAAGGTCCATAAAGTATCTGCTTCTGCCTTATATTTAATGGCCGGTGACTTGGATGCTTCGTTTGGCTTTATAATATTTCCAGTATAAACTTTAACCGAAACATCCTCTTCTACGTTATAAGTTATTTCTAATGGTACGACTGGGAAAAAAAATGCATCACCAAACATGTCCTGATAAATTCCATAATGATTTGCAATTCTATGAATATCGTACGAGCTCGACGTTTCCCACCAAATTTCCTTCGCCAATTCCAAATTAACAGACACTATGAAATACCCATAAATAATATTATTCTTCTATATTTTAGAATATTTTGTTAGCAGTTGGTTTACTTACATTGCCCGCTTGTTAATTGCTCTTCAAATTGAATATTAGATTTGTTATTTTTTATTTCTTTCCTCCAGACAGCTGCTTTTCCTCTTTTGATTTTGGGTACAGAGAAACCTATGTTTACCTTAAACGATATCGTTGGATCCGTTCGGTTAAGTTCTACATTAGAAAACGAAAAAAAATGAGTAATAAAAGAAAGAATAAACACAAGATATTTACCATACTACAAACATTGAATCAATAACATAGAAAAAGTCATGTTTACCATCGAGTCGTTGTTTTAAATTTCGAGCGATCGTTGGCGGCTTTCCTCTCATACAATGTCCATACCGAACATGCTCCATGCCTAATGATTGACGTGAAGAAAGATTTTTTGCAAAAATTCGAAAAGCGATGTTCGCCATGATCAAATTGATTTGAACCAATTCCGACTTAATTGGACAATCACTTAATTGGAACTCTGAAACGATAGATGAGATGATTAAAAACATTTAAAATAAACTGTGTAATTGTTTTGCTTTACCATAAATACATTGTTGTTCGAAAAATTTCTCTCGTTGTTATGCATATCGCAAGGTAAAATATTTTACCAGGCACAGAACGTCGTGAATCGCGTTTCGTCCACAAAGTAATTTTTAATGTTTACAGAAATATATTTGTTTTCTCAATTTATTCAATAAAATATGCTGAAACGTTCGATAAAAACATTACCTTGTGAAAATACTCACGGTACAGTAATCGTATACTTATTTATACATATATATATTATAGCATAATTTTAACGCGAATTTACAATGAAGCGAATATTGTCGAGTCCCTAGGAGCGAGAACAGTGCCCTCGTTCGACGCCAGAACACATTAACTACGGATCCCGTTCGAAACGAGTCGGCGTTCGAATGTTCGAACAAGGAAGACATTGAGAATTTCCTGTTCAAATAGGCTCAAATATGGCGGACTGCCATTGGCAGGTAGTAGTTTCACAGTTTCGTGGTAATTACAGGTGCGAATGTTTTGGCAAACCAACGAACGAACAATATGACTCGTAACACATTTTTCCGACGATACGTATTTGCGATACAAACAGAAGAGTCGGAGTTATCCATGTTTCATCAGATTGATTTGTTGAACGGGTAAGCGAAACAAGTTTCATTTTGACTCGAGCCGATCGTGCTTTCCCGTTCGTGGTTTGTGGTTCGTGCTCTCCACATACACGCCAAGGTACGAGCTAACTAAACGGGCAAGCCAAATAAGAAATTTCACTTTTCATGTAAAAGCGATGATTAACGTTTTTATTTATTTATTTATTTATTTATTTATTTATTTATTTATTTATTTATTTACTTATTTACTTATTTCATTTATCATTGTTATCTATAATTTGTGAGACAAGTTATATACATATTTATAATACATACATACATACATACATATGCCCATGCATTAGTAGTTAAACGTTGTTTTATCACATTAATGACGTGAAGGTAACTGTGGTAACGATTCGAATACTGGTCATTATTTCAACAATCGTAATAATTCAAATTACATCAAATCAATTTGTTTTTATTTATTTTTATTCTTATTTATTTGTTTGTTTATTATCGCGCTCTTTCTCTCTTTCTCTCCCTCTCTCCCTTCCTCTCTCTGCCTGATATTTATTTGTCTATTTATCTATCTATATATCTATATATCTATTTATTTATTTATTTATCTATTTATCTGTTTATCCTAAATATCAGTTACAGTTTCCACTGAGCGAGTTACTATTTTGGCTGGTTGAACATTAACTATGCGCGAATAACGTAAGTACTAACTTTTCATAGGTAACGTGTAAAGAAACGTATCGTGTATCGAAACGTTTGTATCGTAAAACTTGGTGGTATACCATCAATTGTGTATTGTATGATTTTGATGATGCTTTGACCGAACGAGTTTTATCCGAACGACGTTGGAATGTTTTTATGGAAATAAGTGAAATGGTAAAACTAAAGAAAAACTCCATACATCTGTTTGATATAAAAGATCAAATATATTTCGCTAGAATTTGCGTATTCGATAATATATATATATATATATATATATATATATATATATATATATATGTGTGTGTGTGTGTGTATATATATATTTTAGATTCCATTGGATCGAGTATAGAATATCAGAAATGGATGGAACAAGAGCAGCCGAGGTTTTGCCTTTGCTTCAAGAACGTTTAGCCATACTGCCCGGTGGCCGAGATCGCAGAGGTGGACCTGTACTCGTCTTTCCAACTACTGCGAGACGCGAACGGGCTAAACCGGAAGACTATCGTCGTCTTCTGCAATATTTGTTGACCGTACCTAGCGACGACGCCAGAGGTTTGCGTTTCACCGTGATAGTGGATATGCGTGGTGCTACCTGGGATTCCGTCAAACCTATTCTAAAGGTTTAGCCTGTTTAGCTGTTAGCGATAATCGTATACCCGTAGATAGTCGTGGATTGAATTTGGATTTGGCTACCGTGTTAACCTCGATTTTTCCTCGTTTAAGGTATTACACGAACACTTTCATCGATCTGTCCACGTTGCTTTCATCATAAAGCCTGAAAATTTCTGGCAGAAACAACGAACGTCGTTGGCTAAGCAAAAAAAATATAACTTTGAGGTATAGCGAAATAGATTTTGAAAGAGATTTTAATCCAATTATACAGCGAGAATTATACAGTTAAAATTGGAGAAAATTGGATTTGTTAAGTTTCATTTATTTTAGATAAACACGATCAGTTTGGAGGCTTTGTCGAAAGTAATCGATCCGTCGCAGTTAACCGCGGATTTGGATGGATCTTTGCAATATGATCATGCTCAGTGGATCGATACCAGGCTCGCTGTGGAGGATTTTACGTGGCAAGCGGCCGATCTCCTCGACAGATTGGACGACTTGCAAGAGGATCTTAGTAGAAACGATTTTGCGGATGACGTGTCTGGTGCGAAGCACGGAATCGATTTGCACAATGAAATGAAGAAGAAAATTTTAAAGGTCCCGGTCGAGGAAATCGAGGTTGTTGGTCAACGGCTGTTACAACGTTTCGACAACGGTAAAGGGAGCGTAACGATTTTCTTACGTCTATTTATCGTCGATTTACTGAAATAGCTTTAGGTTGTTCGAAAGATGTTTAAGGAGAAAACGCAACGATATGAATGAAAGTGGTTTTTTGGTTTGGTTGGTTAGGTATGGCCGGTGCCAGTAGCGAAGGGGGTAGCATCGAAAGCGGGGCGACAGGCGGTACCGATCCGGACGGACGCGCGTTGGCTGCCTTGGTAATTCAACACTTGGATTCCGTACATGCCGCGCAACAACACCTTTTACAGTTGTGGCATATTAAAAAAATGAAATTGGATCAGTGTTTCCAATTGAGGCTTTTCGAGCAGGATTGTGAAAAGATGTTCGATTGGATTTGCCATAACAGGGAAGGATTTTTAGCGAATTACGTCGAGATTGGTCGATCTTACCAACTAGCGAAAACGCTACAAGAAGAGCATAAACATTTCACCATGAGCTCGATGAACGTTTACGTGAATATTAATAAAATTTTAACGTTGGCCAGCGGTTTGCTGGAAACTCAACACTACGCCGCCGGACACGTGAGAGCCGTGGCCGGTCGGTTGGATCGAGCTTGGAAAGAATTTGCCGCTGGACTCGACGAACGTACCGCGGTCCTTGGTTTGAGCGTCGTATTTCATCATAAGGCGGAACAGTACGTCGATAGCGTTGCGGGGTGGAGTCAAGCTTGCGACGTTGGAAATTTGCCTAATGAAATTCCTATCTTGGAATCTCATATACGACAGCATCAAACTCTTTACGAAGCTATGTGTCAAGCTTACACAGAGGTAATGTTTATTTTTATAGCTCACGATACGTGTGTATACACGAACATTACGATACACGTTGTGTTACGTACATTGTTCTTTCTTTTCCTTTCTTTCGCCCCCGCCCGCCCCGCCCCGCACCGGCCCCAATTATCGTTTATCTCGTATACGAACTACATGCACCAACGTTTCGTGACGAAATGTAATAACGCTTTGATCAGCAGCGAATAGTAAAGAGAAATCGTATCTTGTAATTCGTGGTACGCGATTTGTATCGTTCATCGACGTTGTGTGAAAGTTCTTTTTATAGTGAAATATGACAATATTTGGCAGGTTTATGACGCGTATCAAGCACTTTTGAGCGGTCTAGGCTCGATGCTGCAAGTTTGTCACAGCTTCGGATCGACGCACGGTACAAACTCGGATACGTTACGCATCGATGATTATGTATGGATACGATTCATTCCGTAGCTTTAAAATAATGGACATGCGCTTTTGGTATGCGGGGATCTGATAAGAAATAATATTTTCGAGTAAATAATGTCATTAGGGTTAGATGGTAAGGTCAGATGGTGGTTAATTTTCCGAGTAAAAGAACCGGGATGGGTGCATTGGGGATAAGTTTGAAACTGGTTCGAGACTCGATCTTTCATATTTGTTTTTCCTTCTTCTTTCCCCTTCCCCCTTTTCAAAGTAGATCCGTAAATTGTTGAATTTCATAAGAGTTTGAACGATAAATAATGCCCGTGGCAGATGTTAAATATGGTTTTGGGTAATCATTACTGTTTAGGTGCATAGTACCAGTAAGAAGCTTCTTTATCAACTGGATCATCTGGTGCAAGTCTGTAATCAGCCGCAAGGGATAGACCATACCGCCAGAAAACATGTACGTCCGTTAGTGTGCACGAATATACATGTACATGTCTGCAAACTAATCTTTAACGTTTGCTTTTTGCATCGTTTGTCTTGTCACTGTGAACTTTGTGTATGCTTTCTTGTAGACGTATTTTATTTAAAAGATGTATAGAACAAGCACGTTACGCTTTCGTCAAACTAACTTATTCGTGCAAATTGAAAACGAGTGCTTATTTCATTGTTTCGTCGTAATAATGATCGATTTATGAATTTTGTTACTTTTCTTTCTTTCTTTCTTTCTTTTGTTTTATTTTGTTTTGTTTTGTTTCATTTTGTTTCGTTTTTTACTTTTTTCAAATACTTTTCCTTCGTTATGAGATTAACGGCGGATAAGCACGCGTTATTCAGTGATTGCTGTAATGTTATAATAATTACAACAATAAGACTAATAGTAATAGTATTAGTGATAATAATAATAATAATAATAATAATAATAATAATAATAATAAAGTAGTGGTAGAGGATGCATGTGATGCGATTTAGTTGGTTTGACAGAGAAAAAACAGGATATTGAAAGGGTCGGATGCATAATTGTTCAGAGTCAAGATGGTCACGGAATCGATGGACATACCGGAATGAGTGGAAATCCAGCGGCGGATTATAGCGAGGGTGCGTCGCACGTGTTAGCAGTGATTCATCAAATTTTGGGTCATCATAGAGCGTTGGAAGCTCGATGGCATGCCCGTAAAGTTAAATTGCATCAACGGCTTGCATTAAGGTACATCATGCTGGAGAATTACTTGTTCGAAGCTTCGTCTCATTGATTCGTGGGTAACAAGATTCAATGAATTTGTTGTAATTTCTTCACAGATTGTTTCAAGAGGATGTGAAACAGGTGTTGGATTGGTTAACCAATCATGGTGAAGTTTTCATTCGAAAGAATACGGGAGTAGGTCGTAATCTTCAAAAGGCTCGAGTGTACCAGAAAAGTCACGAACATTTTGAAAACGTCGCACAGGTAAATCAATACCGTTGATTTGTCAACCAGTCGATCGAACAAGAAGCGTAATTGGTTTTTTGTCCATTCAGAATACTTACACGAATGCCAGCAAACTGCTTACCGCCGCCCAAGAGTTGGCTCACACCGGTGAATGCGCAGCAGACGAAATATATGCTGTAGCACAAGAATTGGAATCTCATGTGAGCAGTTTTGCGGCAAGAGTCGAACAACGTCGACGAAGATTAGACTTGGCAGTTGTTTTTTATACGCATGAAAAGGAGGTAATCGAGGCGTTTATGTGCTAGAATCGACTTAGTACACATGTATGATGGATAAAATCTCGTATAAACAGACGTGTTGTTGTTTATATTTGACAGTTGAGTGGTTGGGTGGACGAGTTGCGACAAGAATTACAGCAGGATGAAGTGGCTGAAAACTTGGAAACGGCGGAAAGACTGTTGGAGCAATGCTCCCAGCATCGAGCGTCTTGTTTAGAAGCCTGTGCGTCAACTATCGTCCAAGGCGAAGCGCTACTTCGAGAACTTCGTGAGTCTACCGATGCTCCCGATACCACCGGTTCGGTAAGTTTCTTGTACACCGTCAATTTCGAAACGAAACGAAACGTTTTTTTTTTTTATCTATTGTTTAGATATCCGCGGTTGAGGCTGCACTCGATAGGTTAGCAGGTTTAAGGCAAGAATTGGAAGAATTGTGGGCTACCAGGAAGCTGAGATTAGAACTATGTCTACGGCTACGCGTATTCGAGAGGGACGCTTTAGAAGCGAGCGGTCAATTGGAAATGTGGGCACAAGAATTACAGGGTCCACCTAGGGAGGGTTCTCCCGAACAATTGCTGCGTGTACATAACGACGGTGTTGCTCATATGCAAAATACTGCATTCCAAGTTCTGCAACAAGGTCAAGAACTCGCTCAAGTAAGATTCAGAAAAGAAAAGAAAGGGAAGAAGAAATTAATGTGTATTCGAAATTTGATGAAATGTATGCGAAACTATATATATATATATATATATATCAAAAGGAAAGAATTGACAAGTGTTGAAAACTTGAATCGCCTTAATCTTATATTTGTACTATATGTATACAGCTATAGAAATGTTTCATCTTCTTAGGTACTTGAACAAGCTGGTGTTTGCATAATGGCGGACGGACAACACACCGCCGCGGCTAGGGTACAAGTTCTTTTAGAGTTTTTAAACGAAAGGGAAATGGACGCTGAGGATTTGGCAGAGATGAGAAGAGTTCGATTGGAGCAGGCCTCTCAATTGGTTCAATTGCAAACCGATGCTACTCACGTAGCCAGTTGGATTCGTAATGGAGAAGCGATGTTGTTAGCTTCGCTGAGAGTTCCGGAAAATCTTCAAGACGCTGAGCAACTTCGTTTGGAACACGAACAGTTTCAAGTTGCGATAGAGAAGACTCACACCTCGGCCGTTCAGGTAAATATTTATTCGTTATTTATTCGTCGAACAGTTTGTACGTGTACGTGTATACTAAAATATACGTAGAGTATAATAAGAGTTGTCTGTTAAGCAGTTGTATATTATGATATTATAGTATCGATGCGAGGCAAGTGTATCATTGTAAATTGTTGATAGGTGAAACACAGAGCGGACGCTTTAGTTAGCGCGAATCATTATGATCCGAAAAGTATAAGAGAGGTAGCCGAGGATGTGACAAAGAGATGGCAACAGCTGGTTACGTGCGCGGAGGAGAGGCATAAATTAGTAACTGCTAGTATTAACTTTTACAAGACGGCCGAACAAGTACGTTCCGTGCTGGATAGCTTGGAACGAGAGTACAAACGAGACGAGGATTGGTGCGCTTCCGGCGAAAAAGCTGGACAAGTGCCGACGCTTGTTGGCAAACATCAAGAACAGAAGGAAGCATTTTTAAAAGCGTGCACGTTGGTACGACGAACTGCGGAAACATTCCTCAAGTATACGAATCGCAGTCTTCAGTTTTACACTTACCAGGCGAATAGCGCTGGTTCTGAGAACAAAGTTAAAAGTTAGTTGCTCGTGTTTTTTTTATTTCTACGTGTAATATATACATACATACATACATAGATAATTAAATCCGATCGATTACCTAACAATTTCACGAGAATCTGACTTTTCTATTATCATTGTTATCTATCTTCTATCGTTTTCCTTTTCGTTTTCGTTTTCTAACGTTCATTCGAGAACGGAAATTCGGAGAATCGATCGTCCGTAAAATGTCGATTGTTGTTTGCGTTACAGGTATTTTAGAAGAATTACTGAGCAAAGAAAATCGAGTGCTCGAGTATTGGACACAACGTAAGAAACGATTGGATCAGTGTCACCAGTACGTTCTTTTCGAGCGTAGCGCTAAACAAGCTTTAGAATGGATTCGTGAAACTGGCGAATTATATTTGGCCACGCATACCAACGTTGGCAAGAATCGAATCGAAAACGAGCAATTGTTACGGGAGCACAACGAGTTCAAAGGTGCAGCAAAGGTAAGCTTTATTCGTTTTAATCCTCTTTCCTTTTCTTTTCATTGTTCTTTATTTGAAATACAGAAGAATGATTGATCACGATTGTTCACAGGAAACGAGAGAAAGAGTAAAGCTGTTGATTCAACTGGCTGACAATTTAGTAGAGAAAGGACACGCTCATGCAGCAGCGATCAAACAATCTGTCGCTGAAGTTGATCAGCGATACAAGGATTTTAGCACGCGCATGGATTGTTATAAAACTCAGATCGAGGATGATCTAGGAATTCAATCGGACGACGGGCAAAAAGATTTATCGATCGATCGGAATTCGGATCCGTTGCTCGAGGAGAAAATAAAGGGAAAAGACTTGAAAGAACTGAACGAGGAGAAAAGAAGATCGGCTCGACGTAAAGAGTAAGTTTCCTCGAATCGAATAGACGATAAGCGGTATTATATATATGTATTAAGTGGTGTTATATTAAGCGAGATTTGTCGCTGTTTTTCATATTAGATTCATAATGGCTGAACTGCTACAAACTGAACGAACTTACGTGAAAGATTTGGAAACGTGCATTCGTTGCTTCCTGGAAGAGACACGATGCGGCAAAGGAAATGTTCCTGCTGGATTGCAAGGTCGGGGATCGATAATCTTTAGTAATATGGAGGAAATTTATCAGTTTCATAGTAACATATTTCTTCGAGAACTGGAAAAATATGAAACTATGCCGGAAGACGTTGGGCATTGTTTCGTAACTTGGGTAAGTATATTTGGTAAAATATGTTTAGTTGTATTGTGTACGTTTACGTTGTGTAGACTCGTTGTTCGTCCGTTTGCCGTGCGATTCGATAGGATTTTCAGTAGCGTGTTAATGGGCAACTGATTCTTAACTGATTTCACATTTCATCAGGCACCAAAGTTCGACATGTATGTAACATACTGCAAGAACAAACCAGAAAGTAACCAGTTCTTAGTTAGCCATGGTGGAACATGGTTCGAAGAATTACAGAGAAAACATCGAGTCGAACATCCGATCGCCGCGTATTTAATAAAACCTGTACAAAGGATAACGAAATATCAGTTATTGCTGAAGGACCTTCAGGTATGTAATTGGAAAAGAGAGAAGCAATTTTATCGGTCCGTTCGTCTGTTTGCCGGGCAAATAAATCATCGATAAATCTTTGAACGATACTTATGTTTGTTCGTGTGCGTTGTTTCTCGTTTTGGCTGGACCGTTTTTCCCCGGCGTTGATGATTCAGGCTTGCTGCCAAGAGGGACAGGGCGAGATAAAGGACGGATTGGAAGTGATGTTAAACGTGCCTAAGAAAGCGAACGATGCCTTACATTTGAGCATGCTGGAGGGTTGCGACGTGAGAATAGACACGTTGGGCGATGTGGTGTTGCAGGATTCGTTCACCGTTTGGGATCCGAAACAATTGATCAGAAAAGGCAGAGATCGGCATATATTTCTATTCGAGTTGTATCTGTTGTTCAGCAAAGAGGTTAAAGATTCAGCCGGAAAGGTAGGTACATCGCCGACGTGCGATAAACGAAATTTAAATCGAACTTGAACAAACATTCAATGCAGAAACAAAAGCAAAGGCAAAAGCAAAATCAGAATCAGAATCAGAATCAGAATCAGAATCAGAATCAAAATCGAAAACGAAAACGAAAATTGAACGGAAATGTTGTAAAAGTTGTTTCGTTGGTCGCGTTAGGTGAAATATATTTATAAAAGCCGTTTGATGACTTCCGAATTGGGCGTGACCGAGCATATTGAAGGGGATGAATGCAAATTCGCTGTCTGGACTGGTCGAGCACCCACCAGCGATACACGAGTTGTTCTCCGCGCTAATTCGATGGATGCGAAGCAGTTGTGGGTGAAACGGTTGCGCGAAGTTATTCAGGAAACGTACTTCAGTTTGAGCATGCCGAAGAGTCCCGCGAAGAAAAGTTCGAGCCAACGTTCGAGCAGGGATCTCGAAGAATGCGCTTCTCTGGACGACAGCGTTGAAAATCTGGATAGAAATTCTTTGGCCTCGTTCGGTTCCACCAACACCACGGACTCTGACAAGGTAAGCAGGCACCGTTTACGTTTACAGCTAATCCATTGTTTATAGGATACGAGCTTAGCGTTACAATCGTTTGATCGGTCGTTGAACGAAACTGAATCGCTAGCTCGACCAGTAGGTCGCGGATCGATCGATCGATCGTTCGAAAGGATACATAGGGAGGAGGATAGGCGATAGTAACGGTGAACACAGGTAAACGCAGCAAGATAAGAAACAAAGACTATAAGAGGAAATGTGCGAACTAGAAGACGATTAGTTTATTGGAATCCAATTCGAAAGCTTGTGCGAACGGTAGCGGAAACAAACTTTACGGTTGCGACGCATAGGGGATGAAAGATAAACGTGCAGCAATAGCAGTGAACAGTTTCTTTCCGTAATTTGTCTGTTCGGTAGAGTACAATTAGAATGTGGCGGCACGAGGCGCGGGCGCGAGCGAATTGAGAAACAGAGAGATAAAACAAGCGAGAGTGAGTGGGAGCATCGAGCATCTTTGGGTGGGGTTCGAGAATAATCGAAAAGCAAGGAAACGCGCGAACCAACGAGCGTATGAGCGAGCAAGCGCGCCGCGACAGACGACGGTTTCAATGGTTTCGACGGTTTCGACGGTTTCAACGGTTTCGACGGTTTCGACGGTTTCAACAGTTTCGATGGTGTTGACGGTGGCGCGTGCACAGGAGGGTTTACGAAGAAAGAAAGAGACGGGGTGAAACGATATGGTTTTCGTCGGTAGGAGCACGAACTGAAGGGTAAGAATAGTAGGCGAGGTAGGCGAGTGCGCGGACGATGTGCAGCGATAGAAGGTGGCGGCGGCGGCGAATGAGGTGCCGTGGTAGAGGAGAGGGCGGCGACGGGAGGGTATCAGGGGCTATAGGTAACGGGATCAGTACGGACGCGACAGTTGGGTCGAATGGATCCGTTCGGTGGCGAGCGTGGCAATTCGTCGAAAGAGTCTTTTCGACTCCTCAAGAAACGCGAATAACTAGTCGAAAGAAAGATGTCGGTCGCGGATTCGACGAGGTTTTTCATCGGTTTTCGCGTTTCTCGTTTTTTCCATCTGATTATCGTTGCGTTCGCGCACGTGAATTAAAACGTAGCAGACGAAAACTGTCATGACGTCACCGGCAGGAAAGCCTGCAACGATCGTCCAGAAAGCCCGCAGGAAGATCTCGTTACCTTGGTTCCGTCAAAGCTCCGTAGCTCAACCACACGCAGCCCTCTCGAGGCAGCACACCATCGACACCCCGAGCTCGTTTCAAGCCCGACGCTTGCACCGTCAACCCTCCCTATCCCAGGTACTCGAGTACTCTTTCGTTCGTTTGCTCGTTCGTTCGCATTCGTGCTCGGGCTTCTGGTCGTCTTTTCGTTTCTGTTCTCCCGCATGTATGTTGTTCGCGCCTTTTACTTTGATTGTCGCGTCGTGAAACGATCGGTGGAACGATTAACGTGAAATACGCGATACAGTTTGAAAGTACGAATACGCAAGACGTTCTGGTCGGAACTAGGACGACCGATAGGTACGAGGGTGGAACCATTTTTCTTCTTATTCCAAAGGGTGGAAATTGTTTGACGGACAGCTCGATGGATCAACAGTTTCGAGTATCGATGGAAATCAATTAATACGGAAGGAATTTGCACAAGGTTATTCGTCTTCCTTGTTACGTCTGTTTACACGTTGTCGTTATATAACGGAAGAAATTTGACTTGACGGATAAATTTTGGGAAAAGCTGTATGCGCGCAAGGTAAAATTAGACGACGTAGAAGGAAACGGCCGCGGTCCGTAAACGTACGCACGCATGCATTGATGCGCGCGCGTACACACATACACGCGTACCCGGACACGTACACGCATACGCATTCACTGAGATGTTCCTATTCGCTTAACCACATCCGTAGTCGGTCCTGCGTCCGTGTTCCGAACCGTTTCCCTTCCTCCTCTGTTTTTTCCTTTCCTTTTAATTTATCGCACAAAGTAGCAAGATGATTTGCGGTTGATTATTCTCGTCACGAGATTAGGCGATAATCAAATACTTGATTTTTTTTACTTTGTCTCTATTCATTGATCGCGAATACGTTTTCGACCGTTTCCCTAAGTAAGTTAGATGCACTAAAGTTGCGTGGTATCCGATGGTATCGAGTTATGCGATGAAATGTCAGGTTTTCAAAAAATTGCGAATGTACGTACCGGTGAAACGTATGTACCGGTTAAAAACACAGCGCGTGTTACATAATCCTCGGATAGAGGAATCCCGACTTGCGATTCACTCGGTTAACTGATTTTTCTTTCGACGCAACGATTAGCGTCGTACCTATTGGAAGCACTTGGTGGTGGGAGCATATCCGAACAGAGAATCGGTACAATTTGGCACGTGGAAAAAAGGCTATTTTCGTCGGCGGAATGCGACGCAAGACCGGTCGACTTCTTCGACTGTTTTGATTCTCTGGCTTAAACGTAGAACCATAACCATGGCTTTTAGTTTAGATTCGTGTCCTGTACGGATCGTTCGTATCCTTTATCCTCTGTTTCTTTCTTTCTTCCTTTCTTCCTTTCTTCCTGTCTTCCTTTCTTCCTGTCTTCCTTTCTTCCTTTCTTCCTTTCTTCCTTTCTTCCTTTCTTCCTTTCTTCCTTTCTTCCTTTCTTCCTTTCTTTCTTTCTTGCAAGTTTACGAAACTTCATCTTAACGATTGAATTTTCGCTATTGTTAGCCTTTCGTTTCGTGTATTTTAACGAGAACATTAAAATTACCGGAAGATGATAGCATTATCTAGTTTAAAGAAGGCTTTCGAAAGTCGATTCCAGCTAGTTTATCGAGTTAATCATCGCAGTATCTGACGATGAGAACGATCGAAGCAAACATTGGAGCGTGATAAGGTGCGAAACGAATGAACAAATGCACAAACACACGCATGCACACACGAAAGAAGAATCGCGTTCAAGGTTCGCAACATTTGCTCCCCTCGGCCCTATACCTGTATATTTTCGGAAGGAAGAAACAGGTGTCAACGTGTGGCTTTATCGAAGCCAAGCTATTTCGATAAAATTGAAATCACTGAAGCTAGAACAACCTATTAAACGCTCCATCGGTCTGCAAAGTCAAAGACAATCGACACGTTCTATACCTACCTACCTACCTACCCAACTACCCAACTACCAACCTACCTACTCTTCCACTTTACGTTCTCCATTCTCTTCTCTCTTCTAGTTTCTTTACCCCTATTCTCCATTTTCAAATCGTTTTTATTTTATTTTTCTCTTCTGTTTACTCTTTGATATCTTGGTATGATCGAAGGTTTTTGAACGGTTATCAAGTTGGCAATGGGTTACAATGCGATTCTCGAAACGTATCGAAAAATCGTGATAAACAAGAAATACAAATATTAGGAGAAAAGATCAAACGCTTTTAACGATATTTCGTGAAATTTTTTACAGACCGGGGTAGCCGAAGTGACCTGGGTAATAGCGGATCACTTGGCGGCACCGGGTTCCAGAGAGTTAACAGTAACGAAAGGTCAACAAGTCGAGGTATTGGAAAACGGAAGTAACGTCGGAGGTGCAAACACAGCCGAATGGACCCATGTGCGTTTGTTGGTTGCACCGGGACAAGTTGACCCGCCACCAGAAGGATTGGTGCCCACTAGCGCGCTCAAACAACCACCTCCTGCTTCCAGTAAGACTTCGCCATCTAGAAAAGCTCCGAGTCAACCGCAACAGCAGCAGCAACAACAACAGCAGCAACAACAGCAACAGCAGCAGCAGCAGCAGCAGCAGCAGCAACAACAACAACAACAACAACAACAACATTATCATCAACCGTTATCGAGCAATCAAATTCAAAGTACATCGCCGAGCGGGTTCGTAACGAATGCAGTGCCGTCAGCCGTGATAGGAACGGGAGGCTCATCTTCGTGCTCTTCCTCGTCGTCCTCGTCAGCGATCACCGGAGTATCATCGACCGGTTCGAACGTTCAAAATGTAGCTGCGTCTCTGCCGTCAGACGAAGCAGGTTGGTTGTTGTCGTCGTATATCAGCGGACAGGGTGAGAATGAAACGCACGTGGTCGATGCGCGAACAAACTCGAAGAGGAATGTGTAATCGTGTAAAGGCAAAAGCGCGTTATTGACATCGTTAGCCGGATAAAGAGAAACACATAGTAGCAAAGCGATACGTAGAAACTAAGCATTCTTGCAAACGTATAGGAATGGTTGTAAGGGGTGGTTAACCTTTTTTGCCGATAGCAATCGTCGTTGTACGCGTATCGCGACTCTACGGTGCCGTCGGATCGATACATCGTGGCGGGATAACAACCGTGTCCTTGACCGATTGCATCTCCAGGTGATGCGCCGACAGAATGTAAAGTCGGTATATCGAGCGGTATGAAACTCGCTTTACAACGCGATGGTCGTTAACCTTTTCGAGGATAAAGTACGATTCGTATAACTTTGCCTTACCTGTATATTAATCATCGTTTCGATTCCTCCGTCTTGTTTCAGCGCGTTTCGCGTGTATTGTTATTCGTTGATCATATATGTTTAATGGTAACGTGATTCATACGCTATTATCCCTAATCGCCTGTTTACTTTACTTTCACCAACTAAACAATCTCGTTTCCTCGATGGAAGAAGAGACGCGTTTTCCTCGCTTAAACGTTCCTCGAGAGATTGCTGGTGGCAGTTTTATTGGATTCAGTTTCAACACTGATTGTACGCATCACTGATGCTCGCGAAGTAGTACTTGCTCCTGGTTGATCTGGTTGCTGCCCTGTCGTGCTAATTCGATGCGCCTCCTATACGTACAGTGTACGTTTGTACGTGTCAATCAGCTAATCGTATGTTTGCTCGTTTACTTGTAGAAAATGTTGTCGCAAACGATGGAAGTACCGGCGCGAATACAAGCTCTCCAGGAAACAAGAGACGCGGTTTCAGCGGGTAGGTACTCGAAACGTAATCGTTAAACTACAAATAAAAATAGAATTAGAATTAACATTAATATTAAATTTAATACTAATACTAATATTAAAATTAGATATAGAATTGGAATCAGATTAAAAACGGGGTATAAAAGTGTCGTTTGGGGATTGAATTACAGGAGAAAGTGGCTTCCACCGCCGTTGCGTAAACTCAGCCAAGGTAAAGTTGAGAAATCGAGTGGAGCGACAGTGGCAGCAACAGCAACGGCAACAGCAGCGGCAGCGGCAACGTCCGGATCGTCGACGATTTCGGTGGCCGCCGCTGCGGCATCAATGGGGTCGATGCCAGTACAGCCGGCGATCACGGCCACTGATCGTCCCGCCTTGAAGAAGAACGTATCGGAGAAACGGTTTAGATTACTAAGCGGCGCTGACCAAACTCGACCGTCCAAAGTTGCGACCGTTTCCGTATCGACGTTAACGTCCGCGGCCGCATCTATGCGCTTGTCCGCTGCGGACTCGGTGATCGAACTCGAACGAGATCTTGACGGCGAACTTGTACGAGCGACGATTGGAGCGGATACGGAAGAAGAAGAAGGAGATATCGAGCGATCGGAAGCCGACTTGGAGGAAGACACGATCGAGGCCGATGACGGCGAGCCGTTGACTTACTCGGAGCAAAACGGCGCGGATGATGTAGAGGACGAGTTAGAACTTCCTCCGCCGATGAAGCCCATCACCGAACCGATACTCGTAGGGACTGCTAACGGCTCCTCCGCTTCTACGATTCCAACCGAAACTTGTGGAAAAGCACGAGTAAGTGTATTTTCTTGATCGTTCAGCCGTGTCCGAGTCGCAAGCTTGGAAACAGTTTCAATCGATACACTTTCTCTTTTCTTCCCCTCCCTCTGTCATTGTACGATGGCTCGATTACACTATGTAAGCGAACGGTATCAAACGGTATTGTATTTGATGTTTCGTACCTTGTTACGCAACAGGTAGCGGAACCGCCAACAGGTATCGCGGATTCTCTTTTATCGTTTCCTTACCTGTTTCTTTTCTTCGTAGACGTCCGAACGCTCGACGAAGATTCTCGACGGTGTTACGACGGCCGACCTGGCTGAAATCGAACAGATCGTAAAGGAAAGAATGGTAAGTTTGTCGAACGAAAGCGTGCGTACGTTTCTTTCGTCCGTTACAATTGACAAACGATAGTACGATATATTGAGAAACGATTGTGGTAATAGGAACAGCACACGGAAAATTTGGAAAGGCAAAGCCTGATGCGAACGCCTAGCGGTAAAAGTTCGTCGAACACAGCGACGATCAGCGGCGAGGATGCTCGCGACGAGCGAGACCCTTTACCGGTGAGTGCCGGTGCTACGATCGCAAGCCCGGCCACGACCTCGACCACGACCAC
>CM039642.1:12053980-12463980 GCA_022405125.1 Anthidium xuezhongi | reverse complement strand
TTTGACTGTAATCGAATTCCAGCATTGAGTTCGTCGTCGTCGTCGTCATCGTCGACATCACCGTTGTTATCCTTGTTGCCGTCACCGCCATCGTCGTTGTCGTCGTCGTCGTCGTCGTCGTCGTCGTCGTCGTCGTCATTGTCGTTATCGTTGTCGTTGTCGTAGTAGTCATCGTCGTCGTCGTCGTCGTTGTCATCGTTGTCGTTGTCGTCGTTATTGTCTCGTTATCGGCGTTACTTTGTTATCGTTATTTCCGTATCTCTATTCTTGCTTATTTTGTTTTCCTAAAGTACTTTTAATAATCGACGTTGTCGTACTAATTTTTTACACGTTTATCGTATTTGAAATCTGCGTTTCCTCTCAAATTTTTCTCTCTGTCTCTGTCTCTCACTTCCTTTTTTCCCCTTTCTCCAGGTCGCATTAAACGTACATGGTTGTGGTGAAACGCTGAAAGCGTCGCGTAGCAAGATTTTAAAGAAGAAAAAAGAATGTTGATCGCGTCGGAGTAAAAAGGTACCTTCTAGCTAGGAATCCAATGCATGAGGATGATGATGATGATGATGATGATGATGAGGAGGAAGATGGGAACGAGGTTAAAAAGGAAGAGACGGAGGTTTTCATAGTTAATCGGGAGATTGCGTAGATCGTTGCAGGTAGCAGAGTAAGATTAACCGCCGATTGGGGCAAGTTACGGGCCGGAGAAGAAGTGGAGATCCGTCGACTGGACGGTCCGGGGGTGATCGTGTCTCGAATGATCGTCAGGAAGGAAGCTGTGGCGAAGGAGGAGGAGAAGGCGGCGATGACGGAAGAGTTCTGGATACCGGCGAGTCTCGTTCCGAATTCGTCGATCAGCCGCGCATGGTCTTTTCGGCCGCGAAGAATCGATTCCGGGGGAGAGAGCGTCCGTCTTCCGCGGGAAGTGCGCGCGGAAGAGAACGGTCCTCCCACGATCTTGACTATTCCGTGTTCGATCAGGGCGACGGCCGGCGGAGTGGCCCGACTCGTGCTGGAGGCGCGCCGCGTGGACCACGCGACCGTCCGCTGGACGAAGGAGGGACTACGATCTAACATCGAGCCGACCGATCGATACCAACTTCTTCGAACGTCCGATTCCCTTTGCCTCGAAATTGCTCCCTGTCTGTCGTCCGACTCCGGGATATACCACTGTCGCGTCGAGCACGAAACTGGCTCTTGTTCCGCGACCATTCCTCTACGCGTCGTAGGTGGGTTCATAGTCTTCTTCTTTTTATTCTTCATATTTTCATCGATAGACCATTCAGCGAGAAAACGAATCAACGAATCGATATTGCTTGCAGGTATCAATAGGAACGCTTGGTGCGATACGATCGACGATAACGATAGTCGGCTGCTGCCGGACGAATCGGCGAACAACAATTCGGGTTGGTCCCCGATGCTATCGGAAAGCGAACAACAGTTGACCGACAGATACCTGGAACTGGAAGAATTGGGAAACGGTAGATTCGCTAAAGTGTACCGCGCCAGGGAAAAGGGATCCGTCCGAGAAGTGGCGCTCAAGCAGATATCGAGAGCGAGACAACGGTTGTCGGTGACGCAGGCCGAGTACGATTTTCTTCGCGGGATTCGTCACGACAACATCGTACGTGCGTACGCTCTGTACGAGGATCGACCTCAACCAGGTGTCGACACCATAGTTTTGGAGCTGTCAGTATTACGTGTTCCCCTTCTAACCAGCTAGCGTTAGATGGAAATTGCTAGGCCGACGATACATATACATATATTCATTTTCCCTTTTCACAGGGTGAACGGTTCGACGTTGTTTGGCTACCTTGGCGAAACGAACGAGTACACGGAGGCGAAAGTGGCGAAATACACCGAGCAATTGTTGTCGGCGCTACAGTGGCTGCACGCGCGCAAACAGGCTCACTTGGATGTAAAGCCGGAGAACGTTCTGATCAACGTGGACACCGACATTGTTAAGCTGATCGATCTCGGCGAAGCCGCGAGGGCGGCGCCGCTCGACGAGGTCCGTCCTCCGGCCGACCTCGAATTCGCGGCCCCGGAATCGGTTCTTGGTAAACCGACCGGCCCTTGCACGGACATGTGGGCTACGGGAGTCTTTGTTTATGCGATGCTCAGGTAAAACGAACCGACTTACCTATCCTATCGCCCAATTATTTTTCTCACCGAATCTCTTTGTTCAGCGGTCTGTCACCCTTCTTGGACGATTCCATCGAGGAAACTACCGCGAATATACTAAAGTGCGACTTTTGCTTTCCCGACGAGTACTTTTACGAAATATCGAACGACGTGAAACGTTTGCTCGACGGATTGCTCCGTTTGCGCGGAGAAGACAGAACGAGCGCCGAAATGTGTTTGTCGTCGCCATGGTTCCAGGTAAATCACGAGCGTCGCGCGACGCTTATTTTCATCGTTCGTAAAAGTATCTGTTGATTTCAGGTATCGGTCGGTGCGACGATTCCCTCTTCTCGAATGGCTGCCTTTATCGAACGTCGCGCGCATCGATCGAAATCTCGTCAAGAGCGGAACAGCAGTTTTTATTCTTAAACCTGTATTTCGTTCGCTAAACTCACACATTTATCGTTAGACGAATATTTGTATTTTGTAAAAGCTTCTAACGGTCGAATCGGCCGGTTGTAAATAAAATTAGCGATCGCGATCGCCGCCGTTATTACGTATCATCTGTTTGCTCGTTTTGCTGCTATTTTCTATCTATTTTACGTGTTGTTCCGTACGCAAACGCTTCGACCCACCACCGACTAACGTTATTCGTAATACTTGCCCGCGCACAAACCAGTCATTTACTACGCGTTCGCACATCGGTATCCAGTACTACACAGCTATGACGGTGTCACGGAACGAAGCGATACGATACGATACGGTACGAAATGAAATGAAAACGGAATCGCGTTACGTAATCGTTTATTTTGTACCTTTCAATGCATATACTTGTTCGGATAATTTACAATTTACAATTTACAATTTACAATTTACAGCACGATGAATACGGTGAAATAAAGCAAAGGCCAGGAATTGGTTGTTTCGTTCTTGTCTAATACGTGTAGTAAGAATATCCATCGATTCGTAGAATCGTGAATCGGACGCGATACGTACCATACCTGTTCTCCTGTCGTTATTCTGTACTTTGCATTCGTTTCCTCTGATCGATCGACAGACAAACAGACAGACAGACAGATGGAAAATTCGTTGCCGCGAACGGAAATATCGGTGATATCGACGATCATCACGCTGTAGGATCCAAGTACTGTGAACGGGTTTGCGGCGACGCGAACGCTTTCGCGTCGATTTTACGCGTCGCCTTTTATCGCGGTGATATTCTTAATCGTTTGCAGTGATCGAGCACATGTTGTTCGTACTCCTCCGACGAACCGAAAGATTTATTGTCACACAGAAGGCACGTTGTGTCTTTTCTATTCACCGAGTGACGACGCATTCGATGAATGCTCAGTTCCACCGTGTTCTGCATTTGTTCGTTGCAATCTGGACAAACGATCGATTCTCCTCTGTCTCCTTCTGGCACCTGCTCCATCGCGTTACCTTCCATCAATCTATCGGTCGAGCTCGCTGCCTCCTCTTTTTCCTCCGACTTTGCTTGCAACGTCGCGATCATACTCGATGTTGCACCGACAACGCCGGCCTCCTCTTTTTCTTCCATTCGAACGGATTCACCAGCTAAAATCGTCACCTGATTCTTCGAGTCGTTCGATTCTACGCGAAACGACGCAACCGAACCGTCTCGGTGGTTTTTCACATGCTCGGCCATATCTTGTTTACGAGCGAACGTTACTTTACACGAATCGCAGGAATAACGTGACCTATCGTACGGTTCGCATTTCCTTACGTGCTCTTTCAGTACTCGTTTCTCCAGAAATTCTTGTTCGCAGTGTTCGCAACGATACCTTCGTTCACTGTGACATGAAACGCGATGTTTCGAGAGCAAAGACTCGCTTTCGTAACAGGTTAAACAGTCTGTGCATGTGTGCTCCGATAATTCCGAGTGAACAGTTAACAAATGCGTTTGCAATTGCCGCCTGAATTTGAATTGTTCATCGCAAAATTCACAGCGTATTAGCTCCGCTTCCTTTGCGTCGATTGTCGTCTTTGTTTTATTTTCCCATTTTTTCTCCTCCTCTTCCTCCTCTGCCGTCGCCAAAGCCGTCGCGGACGCCGCAGCCAACGCCGACGTCTCCCCTTCCGTTCTTCCCTCGGCGGTTTCCACTTTCACCTTTTTCTGTTCTTCCATCGACGCTTCCGCCCACTCCGTTTCTGCTGCTTCCATTTCCGTTTTCAACGTCGTTCTCGATTCGTTCGACTCCCTTACCTCCACCTTACTTTCCAGTTTACTCTCCATCGTCTTGTCCACCAGCATCGCCCCTTGCGTTTCCATTTTTGACTCCGTTACTTTTTCCACCTTCTTCTCGTCCAATTTCGTCTCCGATTTGTTCGATTTCTCCTCTCGCCCGGAACTTGGTCGATACCTCTGATGGCTCATCACTTTCAATACGTCCGACCAGTCGAGTTCTTCGTCGCTGCGACACGTATCCGTGAGCAACGAAAATACCGTATCGCCTTGTCGTTCGTCCTCGTCCACCTCCATTTCGCGTACGTTTCTTACATTTTCGAATTCGTTTGTTTTGCTCGCGTTAGTTGGTGGTCTCGCGTTTTCTGCGCTCGGGCTCGGATTTCGATTTCGATTTACGTTTACGTTAACGTTCACGTTCACGTTCACGTTTCGGCTCGGACTCGGGCTCGGACTCGGGCTCGGACTTGGAATTCGATTTTGAATCGACATACCGACTTGAGCGGATCTTTGTCTGCCTCTTCCTCTTCCGCCGAATCCACGGCTGCGAGGTCTACCCCTACCGCGTCTGAAAATACCGCGAGTAATTCTTGGGGGACGATTTTGTTGTTCTTCCTCCTTTTCTTTCTCCTCCTTTCCCTTATCAATTTCCTTCTCTTCCTGCTCCTTCTCTTTTTGCTCCCTTCTCATATGTTCGCTAAGCGAATAAAGAGGTTTTTTCGGCATACTGTTCGACCGAGAGTTTGGAAACACATGACGCAGCGTGTTATCCGCGACGTAAATCTGCTGAAAGAACTTGAACGATTGTTCCAACTTGTCGACGCATTCGTCGCACATGTTCGTCGGTAAAGCATCCTCGTCGTCGATTTCTATTAAAAGTTTCAGTTTCGACAGCAGGCTCATATCCGCGCCTTTTCCCTTGCTGGTCATACTTACGAGGTTTTGTTTCTTGGTTGCGCAAGTTCTACACCATTGATCCACGTCGAATTCGGAAGGAGCATTCTTCTCGACGGCTTGATTTATCGATACCTCCTCCATAGAACTTCCCTGACCGTTCGCTTGAATTTTCTGAAATTTCACGATAATACAGTGACCACCGTGCAAGCAACATAACCGCAAATCGAACCGATGTGCGCCGTAAACGTCCGTTTAACTTTCGCATTCACCGTTTAACCGTTTAACCGTAGAATATCGTTCACCGTTTCCCCTAATCGACACAAATATCAATACCCGTCCCGTCGGACCAGAGAAAAATGCAACGAAACGACAATGCTAAACGATAAATGATCAATGATAAATGATAAATGGTAAATGGTAAATGGTAAATGGTAAATGGTAGATAGTGTAAACGGTAAACAGGAAACGAGTACTACTTACCCGTCGTGTTTTCAAAGTTTTCAATGTTCTCGAAACAGCGCTCCAATGTGGAAAAGGGACTGCATTTTCTTTCAGTGTACCTTTGCTAAGATAACAGTCCTCTGTGAAGTGATTGTTACACACAAAAAATTTCATAGATCGTAAAGCATCCAGATCTCTTCCAATTAGATCCACGTGACCACTGTTGATCAACCATCTCACACAAAGACCAGTATCACAAACGGGAAGTTCGTGAAGTATTTGCTCCTTTTCCCGGGTGTCGACACAATCGATGTACCTGCATTTAGTTACTTCCTCCATGATGCGCAATTTTACCAAATTCCTTGAACGATACTGGAAATCGTGCGACTACTTTTTCCTTCCAACGAATTTATTCTCCACGGAAAAACAGCGAAACTCTACGTATTTCAGACAGGTTAGGCATCCGTGTAATTAAGGCGCGAAAAGTAAAGCTCTTGACTATACCTGCCATCTCGCGACTCGATATTATATCGGTGCGCATCTCGTGCAACCACAACCGGATTCGTCTCTAAGTACTTTTATTTCGATGATACGTCTATGTCAATACACGTACCTACGTCATACGTAGTATGTATACGTATATACGTATGTACATAAATATATATAATATATATATTCGATAATCGAGGGATAGCAGAATTGTAGAAATTGTAGAAATTGTAGAAATATTTACGTTTGCGCTACTACCGATAATCCTGTCCAATATACTTACACTAAATATACACGAATTTTCAAACATGCTTTTCCACGCGTTCACATATCTGCCTACAAATGTCTGTATCTGTGCACATGGCTGAATGCATGAACGTATCACGTGTAAACCAGTGTAAACACAGGAAAAATTGGTTGAAATTGAACGAGTGAAATTGTTAGTATTTTAGTTTCTCTTCGATCGGGAACATTTAACGTTGAGGAATTCGGTACAACGCAGACTTCGGTAGACTTTCATTGATAAAGTTGAAATCAACGAATATATAATATTTAGCACCCCGATATAAATTAAATAAACTATTTTATAATTGAATAAAATATGTACATAACATGCACGTACAGGGAATAAAACCATACGTTATACTATATTCAAAACAGAGCGGTAGATAAGGGTTAGACGAATTTGATGGAAATCAAACGCACCGTACGATCTAGCTTAGCGTTGTCATCGCTTGAGTAATCTGGTAACTGGCAACTGCCAACTTTCTTAACGGTTGGGGTTAGAATACGAGCAAACAGGTAGCTTGTCGACGACGCTAAACGCAGCTAAACGACGCCAAACGACGCGATACACTTTATTGTCCGATTTTTTTCTTTATACTTGAACAGACAATACATTCTGCTGGTTTATTAACGAAAACAAATTGTTTTATTCGATTCTCGTTCATTCACGTGAAATGTGATGAAAATGTAATGAAAATAGTTATTGCTTGATAAGAATTTTGTAGAAATTCTGTGTCTCTGTCGAGACCAAGGAGCTTGGAAAATCAAGGAAAAGATTTGTAAGCAGTGTATGGTCGAGAATCGTTTGACATTAATCGTTGAATCGTTGTTAGTATCGACGAGAAAATGTCGGAGAATGTCGAAGAAGAAATTGTCGAAGAAGACACTTCAGTTACAATGTTGGATGTGTTGAGAGAAGAGAATCAGTTGGAGGAAGATGCATGTGCGGTTCTAGGCGCGTCCGACGACAAAAATTGCACCTATACCAAGGTTTTGTTGCAAATTCTATTCTCGATTCTCTGAAATTCATTTTTATTTTAATTAATCCGACTGATGTAACTTGATTTGTTTTTAGGGTTATACTCGACAAGCCTTGTATGCTTGCAAAACCTGTTGTTCAAAATCGATAGGCGCTGCGGTTTGCCTTGCTTGTAGTTTTCATTGTCACGAAGGTCACGAACTTGTCGAGTTATATACCAAAAGGCATTTTAGATGCGATTGTGGTAATTCCAAGTTTGCTGATAAAACGTGCAACTTGGAACCGGTATGCCTTTGTTCTTTGCTCGATACAAGTATATGCTTTTATTTAATGCTATTCTTAAGTTCTTTGATCCATGTTTATTTTCTAGTCGAAAGATCCTTTGAACTCTGAGAATCGATACAATCATAATTTTGATGGACTTTATTGCATTTGCGAGAGGCCGTATCCAGATCCAGAGGACACAGTCAACGACGAAATGTTGCAATGCATAATTTGCGAAGACTGGTATCATTCTAAGGTAATTATCTTGAAAGGTAAGTAACTTTGTACAACTTTGTAACTTCTCTGATTAACTGTACGCATAACTTTGACAGCATCTAGATTGCGATCAGGGAATTCCGGCGGATGATGCATACGACGAGATGATTTGTGCCAAATGTATGAAGGAAAATGATTTCCTTTGGAACTATGCTGGCAAATACGCAGGTAATCGCATAAGTGGCTGTATCGTTTCATACAGTCGCTGCACGTCGTGCTCCCTTGCCAAACAGTACTTTGCTTTTGGTCGTAGTATTTGAAAAAGCAACGAAAATTGTCTCCGACGAGAAAAAGGAAGAATCGATCGATGTTGAGAAGCAGCCCAACGAATGTATAATGCCAGCGAATAATTTTTCCATGGGATTGTTACCGAAGGGAAGCTGTTTCTGGGCGGAGGGCTGGAGAAGCGGTCTGTGCGTTTGCGATACGTGTAAACAGGTAGACTTTCATTTTCTTTTTACTCGCAATCGGTGAGAGTAAAATATTATCAACGCAATTGGCGTAAAATATTTGTTAAATTTATTCGAATATCGAACGATCGTTTAACGCTTGCAGCTTTATCGAAAGAAAAATATAACGTTTCTTCTGGATCCAACGGATAGCGTGCACGCGTACGAAGAGGCAGGTAAAATTAATAACCAGGAAACACAGTACGAGAAGGGTATGAAAGCTCTCGCCTCGTTAGGTCGCGTTGAACAATTAACAGCGATCGAAGGTATGTAAATTGTTGAACGATGCTTTATATTTGATTTGTACGATGATTCGTTTATTCGACGAATCTATCGTTCGTTTTATTAAACACTTTGCTACACGTTTAACAGAATACAACAATATGAAAGAACGGTTGAAGCAATACTTGCAAAAGTTTGCTGAAAACAAAAAAGTTGTACGAGAGGAAGATATAAAGGAATTCTTTTCGGAAATGGAATCAAAGAAACGACCAAAAGTCGTGGTGCCTACGTATTGTCGCTGAGGCAAATTCTTACAACGGAGGGATCGCGTCGGTCTGTTTCTATTTTCTTATTCAAGCGATGACAGAACTTTGACATTTGATACGTTTATATTTTTTACTTTGCGTATTGTATTTTATGATTTTTTTTTTGTTTTTTTTTTTTGTTTTTTTGTTTTTTTGTTTTTTACTGCTGAAACATTTATACGTGTGATTTATTATTGCTATGATTATTTTGTTTTTTGCATTTTGAAAATTATAGTTTTCAACGAGTACAAAACTGTTTGTGATAAATGAAAAAACGCGCGGGAGAAAGAAATGAAAGAGATAAAAGCGTGTAAGGAAGAGAAAGAAGAAAGAAAAAGAAAAGGAAAAGGAAAAGGAAAAGGAAAAGGAAAAGGAAAATAAAAGTGAGAAAAAAGAAGCAACAAGTTGTCGTTATTTACATGGATTTTCGAGTGTGACCGATTTGAAAGGGGAATGACCGATACGATTGCATGGAGAATGTAAGATATAACGCGGAGGTGCTGACGTAAGTATCGACATTTTATGGTGGTAATGGTGATAGTGGTGGTGGCGAAGGTAGTATGATCTGTAAGATGTAGGTAAAATCAGAAGAAGATAAGATGAGGCACGATGAACATGGAAAAGATAACGAGAGACTGTAAGTAAAATCATTAATGGAGAAAGATTTGTTTGGTGGTAGAATTCACATAGCGGCTGTTGTCGATTCGTCGCGCAGTTTCAACGGTATCACTAAATTCGGTTCCCCAGAGTTTGGTTTGTCCGTGTAGATGGACCAGGTTCTTTCGATGCAATCAAAGATACCTAATCATACGAATTAGTTAGTATTATTATTATTATAGTTTCACATTGAAGGCAGGAATGAAAGAGATTTCATGGTAGATAGGCGGTAGGAGGGGAGGGAAGAAGAAACATACCGGTAGCAATAGTTTTTACGTGATCGTCTTTTTTAATTTCCTGATAGACTCTGTATTGGTCGTCGGTTTGATCGCTTAAAATATTTATAACGTCTTGGCGAGATTTCGGAGGCGGGTGTTTACAAATCGTCTGCATTCTTCTAACGCTGCTGTCTATGATGAGACCGTCGACTTCGGGTATTTTCAGCCGAAGATATCTGAAAATTGATTAGTTACAGACGAGAAGAAAAGAATAGGAAAAGAAGAAAATAAGTATCGATCACTTGTTGCAATGGAACGCGTTCTCTCCAGGGCGAACGGTGAATGCATTTAATTGCGACTGCACGTCATTTTCGTCACAGGGACCGATCTCGATGTTATGGAACAGTCTGTCCCCTGGTTGCGTTAGAAAAGTCATGTTCACCGAAAATCCTTCGGCCGCACCGACACCTTCGTTTCTCAGGATCTGTTCAGCTTCTGCGTAATTCTCCGCGGTGAGTAGTGCTCTGGTTAAAAAGTACCTAGCTATGAGAAAGAATTTTGTTGAGAACGGAGATTAGGTAGGAACGGTTAGGCCTTACGCGGTCTAAGGCGTAGCGGCAGTGAAGATGCGTTGGAAAATGGTAAGCAGCTAGGTAGACAAATCGTTCCGAGAAGGATACTTACGCGTTTTACCGGATCTCAAAGTCGCAGCACTCAGAGTATTAATGGTGTAAACTAGGCCATGATGGTTGTAACCCATCGTGTAACCAGGTAAAAATCCAGCGTAACTCAACGAAGTGAAATTCTCCTCCTTGCATCCTGGTTCGCGTACTTGGGCAGCAACCAAGTACCAGTGATTTAAAGTTTCCCGAAGAGCGTCCTCGTTGTGTCCTAAAATCTCCTGTTCCGTAGGACATAGCCACTCGATACAGATTTATTCGAGACGGGTAACAAGTATTATTATATATACAAATTATACGTATTATTATTATTATTATTATTATTATTATTATTATTATTATTATTATTATTATTATTATTAACGGAATGGAACGAAACGAAACGAAACAAAACGAAATCGAGTGAAATTTATTCAGTAAAATTAACACCTTCCATAGGAAGAACCTTACCTCGCCTGGTTGATTGCACAGGATGGTTGAGCAACCAACCGGTCCCGCGTTGCTCTGCCCTCCGTCGTTCGCTACGTTTGGCAAGATATCGTCCAAATGCATGAGAAATAACTGCAAAAGAAACGAGGAGTTTTAAGAGTAGGATCTCCCATTCGATATTCGATATTCAATATGAGTTGTTTGTACACACGATCAATCACCTACCTTATGAAACGGAACGTTTGCTCCATCGGCCGTTCCTCGAATTTCCCGAACGTATCCTGGAAATTGTTGTTCCGCGCAAGCAAGGGTCTCTTCGTAAATCTTTTTACCCGATTCGGTGTGATAAAGTGGTAGGTAGGTTTCGTTGAGCGGTCGATACGCTTCCACGTAGTCCACGATCAGGCGGGAGAACGTGCGTCCCTAATGGAAGAAAAGTTTCTCGAAGACCGCTCGTAACGTAAGACTTGAAAAATTCATTTCGTCATACTTTTTCCAGACCAGTTTACTACATATTATATTTTTATATACATACACATAACATATTATAATATATATATGTATGTATGTATAATAAGTATAAAAAAATGAAGAAGGAAGAAGAAAACGATAAAGTTAAAGTTTCTCGGAAACGTGGAGATACTGGTGGATGTTTCGTTATTATTTACGTGCTATTGTCTCTTATAATACCGCTTGGCTATCGTTACGTGACCACGTTCAACGAGTCCGTACACCAGTAGGTGCGTACGATTACGATCGTATATAATAACAGTATTATTTATAGAAGCATGTTCGTTTCGTTTTCCACGCTGAATGGGTTTCGGGAGTCGTCGAGAAATTTTCGTTTTCTCTAAACTTTTCATAACCTGAACAGTCTCTAAAGTCTATGTAGAGTCTAGTACGGAGTCTACATATAGAGCAACATAGTATAAAGTCTAAATTATAGATACGTACTTTGGTCGTCGATTCGATATGCAATACGATTTCTGCGGTCAGCGAACCCTATATCGTAGAACATGTTCTCAATCTAGCGATAACAATAATTGTGCAACTGTTTGCATGACCAAGTCTCGCGATAGCGGAATAATTTCAGGTACCGCGCGATGTGTCGCGACCGTGCGAGCACTCATATGTACGTAATATGTGCAAGAAACGAAACTAAACGAAACGAACGGAAAAGAAGAATCGGAAAGAAATATGAAGAGAAAACGTGTAAAGGATTCTTGCGATGCAGTTACAATCTGATTTTTCTTTCACGTCGAATACGAACGATTATCTGGTTAGCGATTTATGTAACTGGTAATTTTGCTTCCTAATAAGTTTTTTTTCTCTCGTTTCTCTTTACGTTCACGCGGAGACGCACGTGGAAACGTTGCCTCTTGGTGGAATTACATGGAATATGCTGATATCTCTGTTGGGATTAGCGACGTGTAGCGTAACAAAGTTTCAACGCAAACACAACGGAGTAGGAATGTGTGGTGTATCGTGGATCGTGGATCGTGGATCGAATCTGATAAAAAACGATGAAATTCTTACAATATCGAGACCGATGTCGTAATGAGTTCCTCTGGTATGAATGATGGGAACAGCTTGTCTTCTTCCGATATCCTTCAGCTCGTGACTGCATTCAGCTGAAGTTTCCGTAGTAGTCATCCTTCGATTAGACCTTGCCTCTTCTTCCGTACGAATAACTAGCATTGTAATTAAAATTTCTGTGTCAATTGGTTGTGGGTTTTGTTTTTCTTTTTCTTTTTCTACGACTCTTTCTCTGTCACACAAGGTGATGATCGTTGGCGCGCTTCAAAATGGAAACACCTTGATTACTACAACCTTCTCTGGCTTTTCGCGTCTTTTTATTTGTTTTCGCACGTTTTTCAAATTTATTCGATCGATGCGTGTACACTGTGTCTTTCTATAGGAGCATAAAAAGCAAAGGAAGGCCTGTTCCGAAATCGCCGACCCGCCGGCTCGCCGGCTCGTCGGTCTCGTTCGATCATCGGATACGGGTCTGATCGCGTGACAGCTCGATATCGAGCAGTAAATCAACGAAGCTTGTTTCGCGCACTGAACCTGCCAACAGTAGTAGGTGCCTAGCAGGTAGTAGGTGTATGCCCGATGTTAATACGATTGAAAGCTATCGTTGGCACGGTGTCCTTGGATATGTAGGAAACACGTTCAACTGTTCACGATCCAAACGAAAGAAAAATCTACACGTATAATCTACATGTATGTACGCGCAAATAATGCGAAAAATTGGCCGTGCGAATATTAGTGTAATCGAGTAATTGGCCGATCGCCGATGCCGATTAAGGGCGGCCCTTGACGAGGAGGAGTAGTAGAAAAGCAAGAAGGGTGCGATTACATACTTCCATACTTCCATACGGCGCGATACAGCGAGGCACGACGGACATACCTGAGCTGAATGTTTTACCCTCCGATTCCTTTACTCTGACTCTGTTACTCTGTTACTCGACGCGCGCGTTCACCCTTGTAAACGCGAACCGATCGGGTCAGGCCGGTGCTGGACTGACTATCGCGACTCGTAGGAAGGCGAGGATCGGCCAACGGAAGGGAATATTCGGTCGAGCCGGACCACCGTCTTCCAGCCGTCGTTCTAACGAGAATGATCGTCGCGCGACTGACGACGCTTTTTACGATCGGCTTCCCTCTGCTACGCGAACACCGTACCTCGAACACCGTACCTTTTATCGGCTTACATCGATAAGTGAAGTCGTACGACGCGGATAGCTTAGTAGCCACCTCCGTCGAACGATCAATTCCTCTTCGCCGTTGAACCACCTCCAGCCGTGTTAAACCATGTCCAACCACGTTCGACGATATCCTTCTGCAAACGTATCCTGTCACGGTGGCCAACATCGGTATCGCGAACTGTCGCGTCGCATCGCGTCGCTCTTCCTCCTTTGTTGCAACCGCGATACGAAACGATTCCTGTTCGCGTTTATTCCCTTACCCGATTATTAATCGGTTAGGTCGGCGAACAACGCTTTTCAATTATGTACACGGGGATAGGCATGTACTCGGATTGTTTATTATTAGAGGGGGTATTCGCGTCACGCGGCCGGTTTGGTTGCTTTTCAAATGGCCGATCGTATTTTGCAACAGTATTGACGCATGCATGTAAGTATTCTGTATCCTATACCCTATTAGGATTAAAACGTTCCATTATAAGAACTGGAAATGACGATTAACCTAGTCGAGAAAATGATCGAGTTACTCGACGCGACGCGCAATTGAAAAAAAAAAAGGTCTGCTTAAAACTGGGAAAAGGGGAACCGAGGACGAAGCGGCAAAGTATCAGGAATTTGAATATTAGGCGCGCCGCGCCAGCTCTATCTAGCTATGATCCATACGCGTAATGTAACTAACCGCTTCGTCGATATTCGTTTACACAACGTTGTTCACTTTTTTCTTTTATCATCACCTATTCGTTTTGACTAGTTCGTTCGTCGAGTACCCATTGCCTATTTTAACGTTGCAAATTCTGATTCGTGCAGATCCGTTTACGAAAAGTACAACACGTTGTATATCGATGATTAATGGTTCCTGCTTGCCTGTTTAGATACAGATAGTCTTTCCAAGTTAGGACTTGCATTATTATAGAATTCCGGAATTGAAGGACATGCAATTAGGTGTGCTCGATTTGTCGATTCATCTACCCATTTACACCGTTTTTCGTTTATCCTTATATCTTTTCTCGGTTGCTGCGTTATCGAGCATTTTCAGACTCGAAAGTCGATGGAATTCGAAATATGACAGAAAGTCTGATAAAATGAAGCCGCGAATCTAAGAAGAACGAGCAAAAATTGACTAATGTAATAACCGTGCAGGGTGACGAAAGGGTGGCGCGATGCTCTAACCCGACTCAAAGATATAAAAGCACCGCATAGCATCGAAAGAAGCGCGTGGTCAGCCGTTACTCTGGCTTCTAAATACCTCTGAATAAATCAACTCGAATACGAGCTTTCTGTTTTTTCTTTTTTATAAGGTTTCTCATAGCATCTTTGTCGAATCTATGCACTTGTACGATGCGTAATGCGCATTACGAACACATTTTCCAAGATAGGCGGAACGAAAAGAAAAGAATACGAGGGATAAAAAGGATTTTCTCCGATCTTTGGCAAACTTGTTGGATCATCGAAACTGAAAACTAACGTTTCTTGCGCGGCGATCGATCAATAAACGAGTAATTCGTACTTTCGCGAAATTACGAGTAGCCACCAAGAACGATCGATGATCTTTTATTTCCACCTTTCGACAGCTTACAGATTTTATTAGAAATTCTTGCCCCCTCCGTTAACAAAATAACGCAACATCGGGGCTCGATATTCTCGTTACCATTTAGCAATGCTACTGTACGCTATGAGACAGGATATACTAAGAAAAGTAAACTAGTTTCATATTTATATCCAATAGTATTTTATTCGTATATAATACATCTTAAGTACACACCCACACGTATATACATACATACGTACTCATACTCGCGTACGCATTCGTACAAACGTACATCTTGGCTATGTTTCGTACACACACATACTCGCGCGCGCGCGCGCGCGTGTGTGTGTGTGTGTGTGTGTGCGCGCGCGCGCGCGTGTGTATATATATATATGCAACTCCCTCTCTTCCGTATGAATGCAGAATGCGGAACAAAATCGTTACGATACAAATAATAAATTAACAATCATTTATTTATCAGAAGTACCTTTCGCAAACCTATCATTTATATCGATTATTCTTACGTACTATACATATTATGTTATATTATATTATATCGTATCCTATTGTATCGTATCTAATCGTATTCTATTATGTTATGTGTATGTATGTATGTATATATATATATATATATATATATATATACGTAGGTACTTACGTATGTTTCTATATATTTATATATATATGTACAATCTTTTCTTCTTTCTTTCTTTCTTACTTTGTTCCTTTTTTGTTTAAATTCCATTCGTAACTTTTTGTATAAATACCTTACAGAGTAGGTATCCATCGCGAAATATACACGTATGCATTATCGTCTATTCTCCGCTGTGTTGGTCGTCAACTTGCAAAACAGCTATGCTGTGTAAACATCGGACTGTTGATCTTTAACTTTATTTTCCTTTCCTGTTTTCCTCGCTCTAGCCATTTTTTCTTCCCTATTTATTTACAATGCTATAAAGATTTATTCCCAGACAGTCACGACAATAAAATTCTATTAAGTAGAAACGGGCCAAATTATTACCTGTCTCTGTGCAATACATCCCTTTTGCAAAGGAGATGAAGACGATGAAACCAGAACGAAAGGAAATGGAAACGTGTTGTTTGATCAACCAAAGCAACAAGTTGTAACGATTCCGGTGATATTTTTAATATTTCTATCCGCAAGGGAGGATTTAAACGTTTCACCTAGGTGAATTTCACTAACGAAAAGAGAAAAACTAACAAAGTTGACGAATGAATGCGCGAAAAAGAAAGTCGGAAAGAAAAGAAGGAGCAAACGTTTTTACGGTCGCTTTAAAACGAACAGACCTGTATCGACGATGCCTGCTCGTTGTGTTACGCAAAACAATTACCTTTCGTTCCGATTAAAAAAAAAAAAGATTTAAAAAAAAAAATGGATAAGATAGAATAAAAACGACTGAACGACGAACGGAACGAAGGAAGACGTGAAAAATAAAAGGAAACGATATATCGGTGAAGTTCGGGGAAACAGGAAATTTCACTCGAATAAGAATTAGCTGCGTCGTAGTTTGGCCGATAACGTTGTATATCTCGGCAGTTTGGCTGAATTTCTAGGAACGCACCTTGCTCGAACAAACAACGTTAATTCCGTTAAAGGTGCACGCGTTCGATAACAACTCATTGTCAGTCTTATGGGAAAAGTAACGCGTCTTAGAGGAGAACGTCGATGGAAGAGAATAGCGACCACCGATACAAAAACGTTCCATCGCGACTGTCGAGTGTGTCCCTCGAGATTCTTTCTTCCTAAGAAGAAAATAATCGTTTTCAATATCGACATCGATTTCAACAGACCGCGGCATGGTTCGCTCGCTGGGCGGCTATTCGTTGACTTCGTCTTAAAGTTCGCGGTGGAGATTCAGCGCCGGTTTCTTCTTCCGAGTCCGAATTATCTAAAGCAGTTTTTCCTGCGTATCGCCAACTGACAATCGCGCCGTCCCACTAAAACGAAAACCGGTTACACCATTTTTATTAAGATCGTATTATCTCTCGGATACAGCCGATACAGCCGATACAGCCGATATAGCCGATCGAAATGTTCATTTCGACCTGCTACTTTTCTTATACGTACCGACGTAGAAACGATCTCCTGATGATACGGATGCCAACTAACGTCGCGAACGCATCCTTTGTGTCCCACTAAGCTGCTCACTATCCTACCGGTTAGCACGTCGTATACTGAAATTAACGAAAAGATTCGCTGATTCGTGGTCTCGTACGTTCGACGCCTAAACTAATTGCGAAACATTTCTTACTTATCACTCGTCCAGCGGCACATCCCGTGTATATGTATCTCTGTCCCGTAATGGACGAGGGAGAGAAATGACAACGTATTAAAGTTTGAAGAACGGAATGACCGCGATAGGTCATGATGCTGGTATCGCCTTCCAACATATTCCTTGCTTTGTGCACTGAGCAAACGGGCAAACGGAGAAATGTGTTAAAACAGGTACACCGAACCAACATTCGATCGTGAATACTTACATCGTTTCGGTACTCTTTGCCATCGATAATCCCAATTTTGATTGGCAACAGCCTTGCGTGTATTTTGTTCACCGTTGTGATCGGAAAACGCGCGTATATCCCACAGCTTAATAGTCTGATCTTTACTATTTGTGATGAGATATCTGCCGTCGCCACGCGGATCGACGTACGTAATTCCATCCATGTGTCCAGCTAACACTCCAACCGGACGTGGGTTAGTTTCATTCAAAGTTCTTCTATCCCAGGCCTAAAGGAGTTAAAAAGCGGTAAAGCAAGCGGACAAACAAATAAGGAAGGAAGGAAGAAAGAAAGGAAGGGAAAAAAGAATACATTTTTCGTTGACTTAATAATATATACCTTGCAAAGACCATCGTCACCAGCGCTATACAAGATCTGCGACGTATCGTCCGCGAAAACAACTGTATTAACATCGTTGTCGTGAGCCTCGACCTAGAAATCAAGAAACTACGAGTAACGAAAGATCGTAGGTAGCTAGAATTATTTTTACGAACCCTGAACACGCGTTGATGACATTCTCGATCGTATATATAAAAGTAACAATCGTTCGCACCGCTCAAAATTTCCCGTCCATCGCTAGAAAATACAACAGAAAATACGCCGAATCTTCGTTCCTCTGGGCATAACGATAACGATTCCTGTGTACTCGAATCTCCGTAAACAGGCCACAGATACACTGAAAATCATGATATATCGAGAATGAAAACAGTTTTCACCACCTTCGTTAAATGCGCCAGCGCGTATTGTAATGCGTAAGTACAATATATCTCGGTACTTACAACATTCTGACCAACTGGAATAAACGATGTAATTGCCATCGGGACTGAACGCTGTGTCCAAAATGCTCCAACCCACGTCTCGTGCAGGAATAGTTTTGAATTCAACGAAATCTCCGTCATGCGTTCGATAGAGACGCAAAAATTTGTCTGTCGGCCGAAATAAATAAACAACGAATAATGAAAATAAGCAAGAATATACCGTTTTTAATCGATAATTTACTTACCTTGGCTGGCAGTTAAGAAAAACCTTCCATCCTCCGAGTAAGAGCCACAAAATGCTTTGGTATCGTACTTGGCAACTTGATGCATTTTATTCGGTAGAAAACTGCTACTTATTCGACATCTTTCTCCTGTACTAAAACTAGGACCTAACGTTCTCCTTTGAATCATCGACGTCACGGACAGATTGTGTTTATCCACGTTATCTATGAATCCACACGCCTGTTTAGTGGCAAAGCTTATTTCATTTTTCTGAAAAAGAAGAGAGAAAAAAGTTATTGTGCACACGCACAGATAGATAAATAGATAAACAGTTAGGTAGTAAGTAATTTATAAATAACAAACATCTAATCTGGACGTGTTTGGTAGAGACGTGATTCTCGGAGGTTGAGAATTAGCGGCATATTCCTCCTCCGAGTCATCGTGATCCGAAGCTATGATGTGTAGTTGGCCGCTGCAACAAACAATGGATAATGAATGTCAAAGGACAGGCAGTAAACAATATACGTGGTTCTCGATAAATCAAATATGGGGGGGGGAATGGAAAATTGTTAAATAAAAATGAGGAAATTTCGAAGCGATACTAATATAACGAGAGGAAAGAGAAAGGACGAAAAAGGTTAGGTGTTTTTAAATCGAACAACGACACCGAAACAAGAAGAAATTAGATTTGTTGAAAGATAGAGGTCGGCTGAAAAGTGATAGATTTTCGTGAAGAAATCAAAGACGACCAAGAAAAATGAAATCATTAGGTAGATAGAAAAATATCTCATAAGATGGAATCGTGTAAAGAGGTTAGAATTTCTCTCGCTTTCGATCGTTCGTTTCCTCTCGCTCTCTCGATCGCTTCGTTTCTCTCGTTCCTTCTCCGTACCGTTCGAGTCGTGTTTATCTCGTTCTCTTTCTATCAACGTGCACACGTACACACATGCTCGATGGAAAAAATTCCGAAGGAACGACGACGTGAAACCTTTCGTCTAGTATCTAGAAGATACACAACACTGAACCCACCTGCGTATCAAGTATTGCAGGACAGCGGCAAGTCCTGGATCGTGTTCGATATCCATATTGCGTGAATTAATGCCTCCCATGCAGCTAACCAACGTATCTTATTTACCGTGTAAAAGCAAAGAAGGAAAAGGTTGACGAGGGTTGATGGCGTTAGTGCGGTGACTGGTGACTGGTGACTATGACAGTTGAAACAGACGATGACAGGAACGAAGAGCGCGCGTGAGAACTCGAAATTGAGGAGGGGAGAGAGGAAAGTGGATGAACGACAAAATAAAGATGTTTCAATTTTCGATCGCGACACGTATCCTGTACATATGTATACATAGATGAGTAAAAGTTTATCGTTTCAATACTAATAGATGAAAATTCGAAGAAACTTCACAGTGCTTCGAGATTCGTCAAAAGAAACAAAATAGTGGTGGAGCAACAGGGCGCTGAGATGATGAAGAAGAAGAAGAAGAAAAAGAGGAAGAAGAAGAACGAGGAAGAAGACGAGGAAGAAGAAGAAGAAGAAGAAAAGTACGCGAATGCGAAGCGCACGCAGGCGCGCTCGCGCGCGCCTATACGTATGTGAATACGAACGAACCGGCTAGTTTGTAACTCGTACAATGGGCCTAAACCGATAAAATACGCCAAAGGTGTATAAAAGAATGTTTAGCATTTTCAGTAACGAACAGTCAATTGTAACCAAAAGTGAGAGCCTGCGCAATGTACGGCGTAATTTTGCCACGTTATGTTTTGTATGGTTACCTGGTGGCCTCTATGGTAGGATGTTTCTAAAAAAACTCAGTGGATCAACAATAAATGATCGACGACAATATTTATATAAACATAAATCTAGTCCGAAAGTATTGCAGTATAAGTCATAAATTCATAAGAGGCGTTAAAATTTAATTAGAATAAATAAAAGCACATTTATAATGTGTACATTAACAACACAAATTGATATAATTAAGCAAAGTTCAGTGGTCACCTAATTTAAGCCGTAATAAGAGAAAAAATGATATTATTATAAATCAATCAAGTTAATGCCGACGAAATTTGAATTATTATTCCTTTTTTGATTTTATATATGGTACTTCCGTAAGTCGTGCAGATGAAGCCATCTAGCGGGCTGCGTACAAACTAATGAGATCGAAAATCGCATTTTATCAGGATATAAGCCACTATTCGAGTTTTTTGCTATGTGCACCGTGTTCTACGTCCGAAACTCTATAGAAATAATACCGCCAACGTCTACGAAAAGTGTTAATTTCGACAATTGAAAAATCTGCGGTTCATGGACACTGAAGCGCTATAGCCATCTCTAATGCAGTACATATACCATTCCCATAATAGATGAATTTTCTTAAGTAAATAAAGATCTACGACCTCCTCGCTTATGCAGTAGCTAGAGCAGATATTATTTTATCGTAAAATAATAAACTCAATGCTGTGGAAGCTTTATCTTTTATTATTTTTGCATTTTTCGACCAGCGCCACAGAAAACGGTACAAGTGGCGCCATCTCACAGTGAACGGCACAATTAATGAAATAAAAAAATCCGTTTTTTGGCAAAACCAACGGTTTTTCGGCAAATTTGACGGCAGAATATGATTCTACGACCTCGATTTCATAGGAATAAATCGGTTTTGTTAAATTTAAAGCGCTAGAATAGATTTCAGAAAATAATGCAATTTTTGGGTGGACAAACGCTATAGCCATCTCGCGGCCAGGTGGCGGAACTAACGAACTAAATTCTGTGTAAATCACTTTTACAAAAAGTGACCTTTCCTGCGTGTCAGGACTTAATAAACATACTGTAGCGATAATATGTTATAAATAAAAGTACTAGAAATGTGTTTAAATAGCTAACAATCGTGAAAATGCAAGAAAATAATTGTTATAGGCCCTATAATGTAGTGTTAAAAGAATGCTGTAAACCGAACGAATGTAAGCTTATTTTTTGCCAGTGATTATACAGAAGATGTTTTTAGATATGCCTCTTATCTTTAAGCACCAATAATTTATCAATAATTGTGAAACTAAAATTTTCTCAATTTTTACAATAGGTCGAAAACGGCGCCATCCGCACCGCCTGGTAATGTCCCGCGGAACTATATTCTAACATTACCGATGTGTCGGTATTTTAGAAGGAAAATAAAAAGAAAATAATAATAAAGAAATTGATTTACTAATTAGTTCTTTTTAACTTTTAAAATGTATTCATACCCGAAATTTTGATTAACTATAATAATTTTATTACGTCGGTAATGTTAGCAATTAGTTCTGGCGCGCACCACCAGATGGTGCACGTGGCTATAGAATATAAATTCAAAGTGGTAAAAAATATCGAAATTGTATCAGGAGAACATGATGTGCCAAGAAGTATTCTTCGTGCCACTTCCTAAAGTTTTAGTGACGTCAAATGTGCGATAGTTTGTATCTATTCGATTGAAAATTAACGAAGTAATGTTCGTTTATGAATAGGAGTTGAATAAAAATTCCAACCAATGAAAAAAAGAAACGGAGGAAGAGAAAGAGGAAATTATTAGCAGCGAGGCAAAGCTAATAATTTGCAGGCGGAGGCGTACACCCTGGCCAAAGCCGAAACATCGAGCATCGAGCAGGTCGTAGCGAAAAGCACGGCTGGCCGGGATCGGAGGCCGCGCATGCGTACTTTTCGTTACTTGCTCGCTACTTTCTCGCTCTTTCATCGATGATAGCATTAACCTGCACGGCAACGTCATCATCCGGGCAAAGGAAGGGGTCAAAGACGACCTCGACGACGACGGCGACGAGCACGACCGTGTTCGCGTTCACGGGAACGATGACGATTTTGACAAGGAGACAGAGGCGAAGGCGAAGTAGAAGAAACGAAAGACAAAGAGGAAGAAGAAAGGAGAGAAGGTTAAAATTAGAATTGGATGTAGAAACGAAGACGAAGACGAAGAAAAGGAGAAATGATGAGAGGATGTAAAAGAAAGTAAAGGAGAGGAAGAATCGAGCGACGTGGATGACTGGTGGGTTGTGAGTGGTGAGTGTATGTTTAAGGTTAGGATTAGAGTTAGGAGTGCGCGAGTGTGCGCGTCGGTGTGCGTCTGGTTTGGATTCGCGGCGCATTTCCGAGCAAAGGAGGAACGAGCGAGGGCCGTCGAGCCGACGGGCTGACGGGCAGGCTGACGGGCGGATGGGCGCGCGCGCGCGCGCCTGCTCGTCCGCTCGTCGTCCCGGCCAGCACCGCGCATCGCGCATTACCCTTCTTTCGGTTTCTTCATGCTTATAGTGCTTCTATGCGAGCTACACGATTCTCCTTGTCGTCGGCAACAGGTGAGTCTGCATTCTCAAGTTTCAGCTGCTCTGCTTTTACCTCCCACTCGATTCATCTTTCTCCCTTTTGCTTTTTCTCCGTTCTTTCCTCTTCCCTTTCTTCTATCCTTTCTTTCTGATCCTGTTCCATCGTACCCTGTTCTGATCGTAGACCTGTTTGTTTCTTCTCCTCGGAATTTCGTTGTCTCCTTTGATCTACAGACGATTCGGTCGGTTTGCACGCAGATCGTTTGGCAAAGTTATTCGATCGACCGTCACGATCGTGTCTGGTCGTTCGATCGAAGGGTTTCGGTTGTTCGAGTCGGTTCCGCGACTCGGATTAAACTCGAATCGATCGAGTTGCCCGGCCGGACGACGAATAAATTCGTTGTCCTTTCGCGGCCGCGCGGCCGCCTCTCGGCAGCTGAGATTGCCGTTAACGTAAGAACAATCACGAAAGTGGTTCCGTCGCGAAGCGTGCCCCGTTAAAAATTTAAAGCGACCAACGACCGCTCGCTAGACGCGATACACGTAATGATATTCGCTGTTCGATTTCGGCGATCGGTCCGCGGAGCGAAAATTGCAATTTAATTAATCGTTTGTCGCTGCTAAATCGAAGGCGAGGCGAATAGCTTTATTAACGATTTATCAGTCGTTGGTCGTTTGTCGATGGTATTCTCGGAGAAAACTGTTCGCTTGTCGTTACATACTTAATAGTATACTTAATAGACCCTAATCACGAATCGACTCTGATTTCCGTATCGTCGCATAACAATCTTTTGTGTATCGGTACTTATTGAAGGTGCATAAACTGGTGCAACGATTCATATCGTAAATGTAATGGGTAAGGGGGGATGGGGCTAGGAACAGATAGATGGAATCGTGCGTGGTAAGTGTGTAGATAGGTAGGTAGGTAGGTAGGTATGTACGTTTACGTATGTACGCGCGATAGAAGATGCGAGGGAAATCGATAAGGTGTTGCGTAAAGTGAAGAAAAGCTGGTAGATAGTTGATAGTGGATAGTGGATAGGGGATAATAGATAGTAGGTAGCAAGCAATAAATGCTAAAGCAAGCAAGGGTGTTTCGAAATGACGTGAAAACGTTTGGCGGTAGGTATGGCAAGTTATTAAGGGGATAAAGGAGAAATTGGAGGAGACGACAGGTGATGCGTTTAGCGAGTAATCGATCGAGGGAAGGTGGTTCGATCGAAGAAGCGTGAGAGCAAGGAAGAGCGACCGATCGTCGTTATGTTTGCGAAATCGAAAAGCACCAGCTCGACGCCGAGCGTTCTATCGAATCCTCTGCAGAATTTCTACGAGATCGGCAAGCAGTCGGCGACGGCGGGCCCCGAGAACGCGTGGCGCGTGTACGACGCGTACGCGAAGGCGGACAGAAAGGTAGGATATTTTCTTTCATTCGTTTCACCTGACGCGTTTATCATTTATCAGGTAATAACGCATCAACATTTTCAGGAAGTTTCGATATTTTTCTTCGATAAAAGATCGGTGGAAAAGCTGTATAAGCCAAAGCGGAAGGAGACGGTGACAGAAATTTTACGGAACGGAGCGCGACAAATGGAACGATGTTCTCATCCGAAAATACTTCAGGTAAGAAGCTTGTTTCGTCGTTTGTTTGTTCGTTCGCTCGTTCGCTCGTTCGCTCGTTCGCTTACCGGTCGGAAGCGTGTTCACAGGCGTACAAAGTTGAAGAGTGCGCGGACAGTTTGGCGTTCGCGTCGGAACCGGTGCTAGCCAGCCTGGCTAACGTTTTAGCGTATCAAGAACAACGGGCAAACAATATCGGTCATTCGTCGAGCAACGCGGCGACCAAGCAAACCTCCTCGACCGCCAGTCACCGTACCACCTTCACGAAGGATTACGAGTTGCTCGATATCGAGATCAAATACGGTCTGCTGCAGGTGACAAGCGTCCTCTCATCCGTCTTTTCTATTTTTTACATTCTTATCTTTTATATTGTCATTTCTTCTCTATTTGTTTACAGATCACAGAGGCTCTGCTGTTTCTGCACGTAACCCGGAAAGTTCTTCACAGAAACGTTTGTCCCGCGAGTATTATAATCACGAAAACGGGCACTTGGAAATTGTCGGGGCTCGAGTTCAGCGGTAAGTAAGAAACAGTGGTAACAACATTTCTACATAAGTATTTGTAGAAACGAAAACAGCCTAGGACACGTACGTCGTGCACCTGATCGTTCTGTTATGTTTCGTAGAAAAGGTTAACGAGATGTCGATACCTTTACAACCGTGGACCAATCGTATGCCGAAAATGGCGCAACCGAATCTCGATTACATAGGTAAAGGGGCTATCTTGATTAATTTCGGTAAGAAGAGTTTTTCAAGAATTTTCAAATGTCATTGCCATGATCGCAGCTCCGGAGGTGCAGCAAAAGAAGCTCGGTGGTTTCTACAGCGACATGTACAGCTTCGGTATGACGATATGCGCGATATTTAACCAAGGACGGCCTCTGATTCAAGCGAATCACAGTTGCTCCGATTACCTGAAGCAACTAGAAAACGTAAGAGCGACCGATTTATCCTTTTCTTTTTTTTTTCTCTTCCTTTTTTCATTTTTCCGTATAACGTACACCGTGTGTGTACGTGCGTTCGTTCGTGCGCGCGCGCGCGCACTTCGTTTGAAAGTGAACGCGCTGTCGAGTCGTGTATCGTACACCGTTACATCGTTTTTCGTACACAGGATTGTTTCTGTTGGATAGCTCAAGGAACAGCTGAACGTGATGCTGCCAATGATTCCGTTGCCTCTTCAAGAAGCTGTTTCTCGGCTTTTACACGACGATCCGGAGAAACGACCAACCGCCCAAGTTTTATCCATGATCAAATACTTTTTGTACGTAACACGTACCATTTGTGGAAAGTTTACGAGAAGAAAAAGTATGAAGGAAAAAGGAGTAGGAAAAGAATTTTCTTGTATTTCAGGGACCCGGCCGTACACGCTCTTCAATTTTTGGACGTGACCAAGATGAAGAACGTGTTGCAGAAGGAGCACTTTTATACGAACACGCTGAAGGGAATATTACCCTATATACCGAAGGTAGTATCCGGTTTGATTAACTTGCGATTAGAAAGGAGCTTCGAGCGACCGAAACGATCATTCGTTTTTTCGAATCCGCAGAAACTTTGGTACCAGCACATCTGGACGTATTTGCAAGCCGAATTGGAGAGTCAAGAAGTTCAATCGGCTGCGCTGCAACCAGTGCTTTACATCGTTCAGAATAGCACGCAAGACGAATACGATCAAATCGTGTTTCCGTCGTTGAGGTGAGTACCACCTAGCTATACGTATTTTACGGATACGCGTGTTAATCTGTGTGCACGATAATGTCGCAGGTTGCTTTTTTCGAATCGCAAATCGGTTCAAGGAACGGTTACGTTGTTGGAAAACCTGCATCTGATACTGAAGAAAACGTCTCGGGAATACGTGGAGACCGAAGTACTTCCAATGTTGTACGCGTCCTTTGAAAATTCAGTTATTCAAGTACAAGTATGTATCATTTTGTATCTACCTACCTACCTACCTACCTACCTACCTACCTACCTACCTACCTACCTACCTACCTATCTACCTACCTACCTACCTACCTACCTACCTACCTACCTACCTACCTACTTACGCAGTCGACGATACGATACGATTAATTCGCAGACCGCCGCCTTCATAGCCGTATCGAACGTGACCGAGTACATCGACGACGAGGCGATTCATAGTATCGTCCTGCCGAAATTGCTTCAAGCTTTCGAAAAAGATTCCGTAGATTCTCGAATACTTATGAACGTGATTCCGTGTATTTTGAATCGATTGGAAAAACAAAAGATCGTCGATTGTATCTTACCGCTGCTGTTCAACATAGAGCTTCAAGAGCCGGAGATGATCGTTCGGGTTGTAAGTAAGTAATACATATTCAGATTGTAAGTAAATAAGTAAGTACGTATATACGCGGCACCTTTCAAACTTATCTGTCGTTTAGTTAGTAGTTTGTAGTTTGTACTAATCGATCGATACCGGGTACGGGGTTACGATTCGACTCCGCTAGAAATTTACAGGTTAATGCTGTCCGACAAAAAATATGGACTGACGGTGAACTGGATGGCAACCGAAGTAATGCCTTCCCTCTTACCCCAGACGATCAATCCAGCATTGAATCTCGAACAGTTTGAGCTACTTTTCAAAGTTTTACAGGACATGTTGAATCACATCGAAAGGTGAATTATTGTGGATCGTCGATCTTTTATTTATTTCCTTCTTTTATAACAACTAACTTTTATTTCTGTCCGTTCGTTTCTCTGAACCCTCTGTTCGTCCTTTCCTCGATACTTGAACAGGTATCAAAGAAATCAATTGACGTTGGACAATTTGTCTCTCTCGAGTCCGGAAAGATATCGAAGCTTACGGCATCAACATAGTACGGACAACATGCACGTTCCGCCGTTTAATATACCAAACTTACGGATCGAACAGCGTAAAACCTCGTCAGCCGAGGATATGGCCCGAAGAAGCAGCACCAGTGAGATAACTTTTTTTTTTCTTTACCTCCGACATCCTCACGAACCGTATTTAACCGTTTCGTTGCTTCGTAGATTCGATATCGATGACGGCTTCGGCCGAAAATATGGCGAAGAAAAATTCGTTAGCGGGTAAGCAGAGAACGAAAAGAAAAGAAATGAAAAGAAAAGAAAAGAAAAGAAAAGAAAAGAAAAGATATACAGGTAGAAATAATGAACGCGTACGTTATCATTGATGGTAGCCATGTTTGGATGGTTCTCGTCTTCGAACACCGACAGCAACTTCCTGAAAGTGGTAAACACGTTTGGCAACAGACGACTATCGGACAACCCTCTGATGGCACCAAAGATACGTGTAGCGCCGTCCTGCGCGAGTTCTCCGGGTGACACGCACGGCGGTGGACTACCGATCCGTCGTCACTCTAGTATCGGTCCTCAGGATCGACGCGGATCCAGCATGAATCTGTCGCCTCCCACGGTATCGTATATCCTGTTCGAGCATTTCGCTGGAAAATAGTAGTTGTGTTCGATGCGAATGCGAATGCGAACGCAAGCACAAACTACTAATTAAAATTATTGTTACGTTCGATAGGGTGCAGGTATGCCGATCACGAGCAGCAGCGTACCGTATTTGGTTAGCTCGAGTATGAATAGTATACGCGGTTCGAGGCGTCCATCTGTCTCGTCAACGTCCTCCCAGCAGGGCGCCGGATTGCTGCAACATGTTGGCTCCAGCATGGTAAGACAACAACCCCCCATCTGCCTCAACCTCAATGGACCACCACCACCACAACCACCAACACTTTCTCCATTACTCCAGCTACCGGGACAGCCTTCCCACTGACCCTTCGTTACAGTGTAAGATCATACATACTTGTTAGCTTGTCCAACATCATCTGCTCCATTCCGTTTCTTTTCTCGTCGATTCGACGTTTCTTGCGTTTCCTACATTTCCTACGTTCCTACGTTTCCTATGTTTCCTACGTTTCCTACGTTTCCGCGTATCGTTGTCAGACCAACGTGAGCGCTCTTATCGTTACCGCTACCCTTACCTCTCTCTTTCTTTCTTTCTTTCTTTCTTTCTTTCTTTCTTTCTTTCTTTCTTTTTTTTCGATGATTTTCTAGAGCAATGACGCAGTTTTATCTTACTGGTGAAAAAGAAAACAGTATGATTCCTGCTTATTATCCTGTCTTTATCCCAGCTACTCTCGTTGCTTGTATCTGTATTCATCTTACCTGTTTATGCGTTGCATCATTTTTCGATCTTGATTTCGTCCATTTATTTAGAAAATTGTATGTAGCTAGGTTTTGTAAAGTAGCTAGTTACGCTTGGCAGCTATTTTTGTGACTCGCGTGATGGATCGATGGATCGATCGGGCGACAGTAGATCGTGAGAGTAGAATAGTTATTATAAGAAGGTAGGAAGCGTTTCTAAGCATTTATAAATGATCAATTTTGTTCGTTTCGTTACAGTACCAATTCTTCATCAAGTAGTTTGACGTTCGAGCCGTGATTACCGTAGGAGGGAGGAAGTTTGAAGGAAAACACGTGGCTTGGATGCTCCTAACGAGCTACTGCTTACCGTCCGAAACAAGAGGATGCGAATAAACGAGAGTAATTTTTTAGCTATCGCGACACGAAAAATTTGAAAACGAAGATGACAATTATTTTCGTCGACTATCATCGATATACCGAGTACACGTATACTTAAGATAGGATTCGAAATCTCTAATTTATCGTTGCTAAGGAGAATGCGTGAACGAACGAGACGTGAAAAAAAGTATAATGATTTGTCGCAAAAGGATTGCGGGTTTCGCAATCGTAGTTGCGATTGAAAGCGGCCTAATCCGATCGCAATCGAATCGGTCAAAATATCGGGAATAAATAACAGGAATTTCGCGAATATCGAACAAGATTCGATCGCGTATGCATCGAGTAACGAATCGCATCACCGTTTCACCGTTTCACCGTTTCACCATTTCACCATTTCACCTTTCACCGTTTCAAGAAGCGCAGCCGCGCGATGCGTGCCTATTCCGAAAGTAATTCTGTATTTCGTGTGTTCGGCTGGGATATGATTACACAAAATGGTTACGCACACGTAAATAACGTTGCTTTCGTTTCAGTCGAGAATGGAACATTCTTTTCCTGAGTCGTTTCTTCTTCGGTTCGTTCCTTCTCTTTTCTTGTAATTATAACAAAAGAAGAAAAAGCCCTGGTATCGTCGCGATAACGAATTCATGCTTTCCGAATCAATGTCAATTGTAGCGAGATCAATTTTACGATAATTTTTCGTAAACGTAAGTCGAAAGTATCGAGGCGGCACCGTTGCACGAGCGTAGTCGTCGGATAGTAGTCGTCGTCGTCGTCGTCGTCGTCGTCGTTGTCCCCATCGCTGTTGTTGTTGTGGTTGTTCTGGTTGTTGTTGTTGTTGTTGTTGTTGTTGTTGTTGTTGCTGTTGTTGTTGCGTTGTATGACCATAACTCGTATGAGAACGTCCGATCGATCAAAGATAACTGAATTTTCCTTGCGTTTCTTGCGTTTTTTCTTTTACAGTAATGATATTTCGTAAGTAAGTATACGGTCGCGTACAAAGTACTACGCAAGTTGGAAAACGTAGAGAAAACGTTCGAATCGAACGAGAGAGTGAAATGGCATCGATCGTGCAACGGTGTCGTGCCTCGTGCTCGAGCGTCCACTCGAATGCACGCATACTTACATATCATATTCGCGTATTGTTCGCGCGATACAAGCTAAATACAGTTTCACGACGTCGAATTGGATAAATATTAAAGCTTGCTATCGATAGGAAAATCGGTGCGAACCGGCAAAACGTCTAAAGAGAGTGTGTGCGTGTGCGTGTGCGTGCGAGACAAAGGGAGAGAGAAAGAGAGCGAGACGTTCGATATTGTAAAGTAAATACAATTTGTGATTGGAAAGTAGGCGGGCGATCATTGATGTAAATTCTAGATTCTAAATTCTAGATTCTAGATCGTAGAATCAGGCGACACTAGGAAACAAAGTGTCCTTAAGGTTCGCCCGGAACTGTCCTACCCTTCTCTGTTCCGATCGCGGTCGTTGAGAAATTGCGCGTAGCCGAATCGCAGACAATCATGGACAATCGTGGTCAATCGTGGTCAATCGTGGACAATCGTGGACAATCATTAAGCAGACACGAGGACGAGACGAGTGGTCGAATCGACGACCTGATCGATCGGTTCTCGTTTCGTTTTGCGATCTCGCGGCCTCGAGCTCTCGCTCCGTCGCGAGCATCCAAATGATCGCGTACATTTCGCGTACGCGAAACGACAATCATTCCGTCAAAGCGTTCCCCAGAGACGCTTTGAACGAACAATAATTCCTTCGATGTGTACCTGCTAACACTGATAGGAACGATCTAGCTAGACGAACAAACGGTGTGTCTTTTCTGCACGAAATTCGACAAAGCAAAAAGTAAACAGCAAACAGCAAACAACCAGCAAACGTTATCCTTACTATTCCTTCCTTCGACAGATTTTCAAGTTTCGATTTCCCATTTCCCTTTCCCATTTCTATACTTTTGAACGAAAATCGAGCCCCGTTTATTTCCTCGTTTCCTCGTTTGAACGCTCGTCGCCGTTTCCTTTATCGAACAAGCAACCTCTTTTCAACGAGCCAGTTCTTTTCTTTCTTTTACCGTGCTTCAGAATTAGGATACGCGAGTTACCACTACGATATTGCTATTGCTATTGTTATTACGATGTTTTGTCGTGATGTCAGTTTTATCGTTACGATGTTTCGTATTATTATGATACGCTTGTAAACGAATAATCGGGTGGCGTACATCGCTTTGTCTAGCGAATCGCAAACGGAATAATCATTGTGTCTTCGTTGTACGTAAGTAAGTACTCGCGTACCTACTTACATGTATGTACATACATATATGTTTGGCGCGGCGCCAAACCTTTTTCCCTGATTCATGATTAGACCGTTATTCGATCGTCTCGGTGTAAATGTCTACAGAATTCGTGTATTATTCCTTTCGAAGGATGTGCAATAATAAAGAAGAATTGTGTGTCGAGTGCGACGGATTTTCTTTCATTGGAAATTGTCCTGCGACGAGACTGGCGCCGCGATCGAAACTGGAAATCGTTTTTCCGGTTCCTCGTGGCCGGAAGATTAAACGGTTACGGTTAGTAAGGGTTGACTAGTGGAAGGAGAGTAAAGGAAGGGTAGAAGAAAGCACGTGGCTCTGGTGCGGTGGTAAGAGGTATCGCTGAGTCGTAGCCGAGTATCGACGTCCATGCAAGCACGTCTACTCGCGGTGAATCGAGATCGTTCGAATCGGTTGTACTTGATAATAGGAGAAGGCGAGACGATGAAAGAAACGTGCAGATTGTGCCTTCGCGTGCAAGCCCCAGCCCGACTGACGTCGATATTCGGGGAGGAAGAGAGCTCGAAACGCTTGCGTTCTCGCATCCTGGATTCCTGTCCAATCACGGTGAGTCTCTGTCCCTTTCCTTTTACTCCCTAAACAACGAATATCCCTAAAGAATCCGTTCGATCAGCTGTTCGAAGACGACAGACTGCCAAACGCGATTTGCGATCAGTGTCGAAGAAAGCTGACCATCACCTACGAGTTTCGCGAACAGTGCAAGAGAACGGAAAACGTGTTGCGATCGCGCTACCGATCCTCTTACCGCGAACAGTCGACTAGTTTCGCCGACGAAAGCGTCGTTCAAAACGTCGAGGTAAGTAGCGTCCAGAACTTCTAGTCCGATACACCGTGCCCATTTTCCATTTATTTATGTTTCCATGTTTAGGAGCATTCAAAGGATGACGAAGAAACGAAAGCAAAGAGAAAAATAGTCGACGAGAGCATCGATGCGAGGAAGAATGCAGAAAGTCGGGGTGAAAAGAGAAGCGTGGAACGGGCAGAGTCGAGCATCGGCGGGGAAAAGCTAAGCGGGGCGGACAAACGATATCTCTGCGACATTTGCAGTAAAACATTCCTCTCCAAGTCAGGGCTACGATTTCACTTGAAATCGCATTACGGCGCTAAGCCTCACCAGTGTCGGCACTGCGGCAAACGATTCGCCATTCCAAGCTACGCCAAGCGGCACGAGAGGATTCACGCGGCCGAAAAGCGATTCGTGTGTCACGTTTGCAGCGCGAGTTTCGCCTCCTCGAACGGCTTAAAGTATCATCTGAGATCGCACACGGGCGAGGCCAACTATCGCTGCGAGGTTTGCGGCAAATCTTTCAATCGGCCAAAGTATCTGAGAGAGCACGCGTACACCCACACGGGGGAGAAGCCGTTCGCGTGCAAGACGTGTGGCGCTTGCTACGGAAACTCTGGCAGTTTGTACGTTCACGAGAAAAGGTGTAAGATACGAGCGATGGATGGCGAATGAGAAACGACGGTAACGACGTCGACGACACGTTACAGTTTACAGGAATTTTTATAGGATAAAAGAGAGGAAATCGCGGGAACAGTAAAAATGCAGGCTGATCCAACGCCGAGAACAAAGTATTTATTTCGCAACGCTGCTATACCCGATAATTATTATCTCGAACAGAGCGGGGTTACCTTTATAAAAGAAAAAAAAAACATTGCGTATGGGATCATCCGATGGGATAACTTGATTCCGAGATGTATCGAGTTATTATACGTATCCACTATATGTATGTATACTATGCTATACCGTGTATTATTATACATTTAATACGGTGTGGTAACGGATTGAAAGAAGTAGCGTAGATCGAAGCGAGGCTTGGACGGCAGCGATAAAAGTCTTTGGCATCGAAAGGGGAGAAGGTTTGATCGCTATCGAGGTAGCTATCGAGGTAGCTATCGAGGTAGCTATCGAGATCGGTATCGCGGCGATCGACACTCGAGATTTTGTCGAATCGACATTTCCACGGACGCAATCGACATCCAGCTGTTGGTGTCGGATCGGAACCACGTCAGTCCCAGCGAGTACTTTCCGTTCAGATTGGCATGCTGGCAACGACCGAACCACCAGCCGCCCTGGTAGTTTCTCGCGCAGTGGCTCGCGCTCGCGTCCATGTCGAGATCTTTCGCGCTGAATGGCATGCCGTTCTGATACGAGAGCGCGTCGCTCGCGTTACCCCGGTACCCGTGCACGCGCAACTTGTACCCGCTTTCCTTCGATTCGACCGCGAACCATTCGTACTCGGCGCGCCAGCGTTCCCCGTAAATATCCAACAGATCGACCCGTAGGCTGCTGCAGTTGCCTCGGGTCAGCCGGTGAAGGATCTCGTTACCGATCCAGTACTCGCTAACCGGGGAACCGAAACCGACGGAATACTCGTTCCAGCTGCGATCGAAATCCAGGCTGCCGTCGATTCGACGCGCGACCACGATCCACCCTTCGCGACAGAACACCAACATCGGTCTGCCCCCTTCCTCCGTCGCTTCTCCCGTCGCCGCCAGCAGCAGCCTCGGCCCGTCTTCGTTCCCGTTATCCTCGCCGTCGATCCGTTGCTCGCAATCCGTTGCCAGATCGTTGCCACCGATATCGCTCGTCGAGTGGTATTGCTCGTCCAATCGTTCGTCCGCGCGGTTCGACGTCGAGACGTTCGACCGGGCCGCGTTCAATCGATCGATCGTCTCCTGTTGCCGGTCACTTCGCTCCTGAAGCTTGGACGCGCTGACGCTCAACGCCTGAACGGTGCGTCGCAGATTGTTCAGCTCCTCCCTGGTCAACGAAAGTTCCGCGGCTTTTCGGGCGGCGTTCACGGTCAGTCGCACCAGCTCTTGCTTCGTCGACGAGTTGTTCGCCTCGACGGCCTCCTCGAGGGTTCGCAGCCACTCGATCAGCCGCGAGCCGAGCGATTCGCCGATACTCTTCATCCTAATCGCGTTCTCGCTAGCGTTCGAAACTTGCTCAGACAACTCGAGCTGAACTTTCTCCAAACTTTCCAGCCGTTCGTTCAATTTCAACCACCGTTCGTTTTCGTACGCGACGCGTTTCTCCAACACGACTCGCCTCTGCGTCGTCCAAGACATCTTGCGCTCCAAACTCTTCAGTCGATCGACCAATCGGTCGATCGTTCGATGCCTTTTCGCGAATCTACGCCGTTTCACGAGATTCGCCGTCGCCGTCGCCATCACCTCTTCCTTTGATTCTTCCGCTCGCGGGATCGGCGAATCGATCGCGTTGGCCGACGGTGATTCGCACTTTAGAGATTTCACCTCGATCTGGACCGTGCTCAGCTGAAACGTGGATTTCAAGTGGTTATTGCGACACGCAACGACTACCAACGAAAGGGAGAAATTGGTATGGACGATTCGTTGTTAGTGGACAGCTGCGGAGCGGGAAAAGGTTGGCTGGTAGAGGAGAGGCGGGGTGGGGTGGGGCGACAGGGTTAAGGTCGCATACAGGTGTTCCCTCGCCAGTTGGCCGCGTTCCAACTCGCGCGGGTTACTTCCTACCCACCGATCCTACCCATCGAGTTGCGTTCCCGCAGCTGTCTCCTGCGCGCTCCGCACCTTCAACTGGCCAGGGTGGCATGCTTGGCTTCCGCAGGAGAGGGGGAAGCGAGGGAGCTAAGGGGCTAGGGAACGAGAGAGCGAGCAAGAGAGAATCAAGAGGCAGATGCGCGATCGATCGGAGGAGCACGTGTAACGGCGGCAGGTGAACGAAAAGAAGCAACAGAGAAAAAAATGTGGACTAGGGGGAAGAGACGAGATTTGGCCGGTTACCTGGCTGGCGATATCGGCGCAGCTGCGAGAAAGCAGGCTGAAGCGTTCCTTTACCGCCGCGATGTCGATGCGAATCGTCCCGAGCACCGCCTCGATCTTCGCGATCCTACCGCCAACGTTTCGAATCCCTCGGCCGACGGCACCGACGTCTCCCTTCACCAGGGTCAGCTCTCCTCGCATTCTCGATCTTTCCGCGAGTTCCTCGCTCGCGTTCCTCGCGCGAAGCACCTCCGCCACTTCGCTTTGCAGCTCGGTCACCGCATTTCCCAGCCATCTCACCCGCAACCGTTCGTTCTTCGCCTCGTTTCCGTTACCGCCTCCTCGAAGAGCAATCACCTCCTTTCTGATCGGCAAGAAAACTTGTTAAACTCCAGTGGAAATTTTATGCTACGGTCGAAACATACAAATTATCTACCTGAGTTGTTGCACCTCGTCCTTCAGAACGAACAACTCGGTGTTCTTTTCGATGGCACGCTTCAAGCTTCCCTCTAAAGCGTCGTAATCCTGTTGACGGTGAACGAGCAAAGCGTTCACTTGTTCTCGCAACGATCGTATCGCGTCGAACGCGTCGAACGGCTGTTCGTCACCCTCACCGTCCTGAATCTCTTTGCCAGTGACACCGATCGCGATGAACGCGATCCACAACCACCACCACCACCACCACCACCACCGCGGTTCCCCCTTCATCTTTCGACCTCTATTCGAGATCGAATTCGCGCGTTTTCGCCGAGACGATGAAACTGACTTAAAAGTGGAAATTTCGTTGAACGCGCAGCCGACTCCAACGTCGAAAGCTTACTGGCCCAACCGACAGCCGTGCCACCACTTTTATATCGCCCTTTCCATAAAAGGTTGGGGGCAAACGGCCCAGGGAGCAGGTGTTCGGCAACAGTCGCTCGACTCCAGGCTCGCGTCAATTGTCTCGTGTCTGCAAGCTGCGCCCTCGATGCACCGCTATCCAGCCAGTCAGCCAGTCAGCCAGCCGCCCTCTGTTTCCCTTCGTTGCTTCGCAATCTCCGCTCTTATCGTCGAACGAACAGGAAAATAACGAACGAAATTGCTGCGAGGTCAATAATTTATTTAAACAACTTGTACCCTCAGGAGACAGGGACCTAAGATACACACGTCATACGTACCGACATGTAAATGCACGTATCAACGTCCTTGCTACTTACCGTTGGCTGACTTTAATTAACAGATCGCAACGTTACAACGTTACGTTTTGCATGCTAAATTTCCCTAATACAACGTCGCCTTTTCGACCAGTCAAACTGTTGCAAAAGTTTCCGAGTAAATTCGATGAAATTTTAGATGGCTGTACCCCAGACCTCGACCTAGCAACTGGCTGCGAATCCAGTTCGGGCCTGCCCGTTCCAAGTTTGGGGTTGCTCGCTCTTTTATACCTTTATACCTTTATACTTTTATACCTTTATACCTTTATACCTTTATACCTTTATACCTTTATACCTTTATACCTTTATACCTTTATACCTTTATACCTTTATATTTTTATATCTTTATATCTTTATACCTTTATATTTTTCTACAGGACGAAACGTCGAAAAAAGCGACGAGGACTTTGGTTCGTTCCATCGGTTATATTCGATCGTCGTTCCTAACCGTAACCTTTTTCGATTCTTTTCGTTGCACGCCAGCGCCTACAGTACGATATCGTGATCGCTAAATGTGTCCAACACCTTTATCGACGTTTCGGTTCGTACAATTTCGTAGTTTCCAGTTAAACCCTATGTACAGAAACGATCAGAGAATGGCTTTTTCGTAATTTTCTACGTTGTTCTCTAAAGTTGTTCGCGGTGTTCACGATTCGTAATCTAAATTAAATGGCACCCTCTTTTTTCGTCTTTCGTCTTTCGGTTCGACCAGAAACAAAGAGAAAATCGAATCGTTTTCAAGTTTGTCTTTCCCTTTAAATTCGGTTCGCGTTTACAGCGCTTGCACTGTAAGTTGGCTGCTTATGTTTGCGCGGATCCATAGGTTCCCGTCGGTGGACGATACAACTTGGGAAGCGTGAGAATTTGCAAACTGTTGAACGCGTACTTGCGTATACCAATGTTCTTCCAGGTATTTTCGCGTCGACAGCCCTCGCTGCAAAGAAAAGCAAACGGCAATTCGCATCAACGGAATCTAGTGCTGAATCTAGTATTTCTATTTCGAGAAATCGTAAAGTGGTGCGAATAAACCGCGACGAAAAGAAACCGAAATCGAAACGAACCTTCGCATACAGTCGAGCGCCCTGGTGTACTCGTGTTCGGCCAAATGATACTCGTTGCTCAATATGTTTACCTGTTCCAGTGTAACCGACATTCCGGTACGATCCTTTGCGCTTTTACAGCTGGTAAACCTCAAGCCGCGCATCCTTCGACAAATCTGAGAGGACAATTGTAAAATTTCCACGTTTTTGTTTACCTTGGCCTGAACGCTCGCCTTTAGATCGGTCAACAGCTCCGCCAGTGATTGACCAAGCGGCGATCTCGCACCGACTGTAACAGTACCGAGAAAACGAAATAAACGTACGAGAAGAAGCTCAGGAATTCGGTGAAATCGAACACCGAATCGAAGCTTACATGTACGTTACGTTATATAGTATGTCTACATACATATATGGTATGTCTATATGTATAGTATGTCAAACACGTGCATAACGCGTAACGCGTAACGATTGTTTCGAATGAAAACGCAAGAAAGAAAGCTTACGTCGAGTAGAAGCTGTTTCCGTCGGTAGATTCAACTTCTTGAACCGTAAATAATATTCGTTCAACCTTTCAAAATTGTCCATGTTACTCTTTTCCTGGGGTTTCGTGGTACCGAGGCTCTCCGCCAGGGAGGCCATCTCGTTGATGCCCACGTTGAAGAAGACCGGCGTCACGTTAAACGAGATCGTTTGCCTGGACGAGGGAACCAACGGTAAAAGAGAGTATATCGCATCCGGCACCGGAAGCATCACAGTCAAAGCAACGCGAGAACCAACGACTCGCGGTATCGGTTGTTGAAACGGTGCGTTGCAGTTTCCTTCGATCCTAAAATCGTATGCTATCGTACGGTGTACCGTATGGTATATATATGTATAGTATGGTGACGGTTTGTACGAACTGGATCGTGTCGCTTACCTTTGCTCGATACCGCATCTGGTCAACGTGAACGTTACCGTATGCAAATCTTCGACGGCGACGGTCATGTCTCCCCACATGTCTATCTCGTCTCCGTAATAACTAAGCAGTCCCTCGAACGAGACCAGCGGACCGAGAGTGGTTAAAATTAACAGGAACATGGGATCTGGTCTCTGACACCAAAGTTTCGCCATGATTCCGGATACTAAACTGGTCAGCTGTAATTGTGGGGGGACAATCTCAATCTTTGGGTAATCGATCGGGTGAACATCTTGTAAGGAAGGGTAACGCGCAAGCGAAGCTTACCGCCTGGCTAAAGCACACGTCGCGTCTGTAGCGAACGTTGCAAGCCCGCTGAGCCATCTTGGGATCTTCCTGCACTCTGAACACCGAATGCGTCAATCTCGCGGTTTTCAGCAAACCGTCCATCGCTTGCCGCAATTTCTTCATGCTCGGCCTAAGTTCGCTCGTCCAATCGACGATCGAAGCAAAGTCCAAACCCTCGGTGAATTTGTTTCTTTGTACGCTACTGTTGTTCTTGATCACCCTTGTCATCGAGTCAACCGCTTGGCACACTTTCGATTGGACCGTCAACGAGAACGTACAGAAATTGATCATCGAGCTCGACGCGCGCTCCTTCTCGATCGATGAAAATGCTCGACAAACGTTTCATACTTACCTTCTTTGGCTTTGGAAAAAACTGGCATCGCCGTCGTGCCCGAGTCCGTGCTCGGGTACTGTCGCGCGTTCGAACGGTTATCTACGCTACACTCCAACAGCTTGCTGGATTCCTCGTTTTTTGTCTCGTTTCTCGTCTCGTTTTTGGCTTCGTTTTTGGCCTCGTTTTTTGGTTGAATGGTCACCACCTTCGCGTTCTTGTTACGATCACTCGGAACACATTTCTTCATACTGTGCGATCTTCCTATGCTGTTTCTACTTCTTAAACGAACGGCAGGACTACTGCATCTTCCGCAAAGAAACTTCACCTTTGACACCAAACACATCACGCTCGCCTCGATGTTCAGTTGCGTCAAGTCCCAAGGTTCCGGTTCGTCGGTGGGCTTGTAATAATTAGCCGAAGGTGAATTGCACATTTTCTGAGTATCCAGGAATCGTTTGCACAAATCGATATCGCCTTTCGTCTCCTCTCTTTCCTCGTTGTCGGCTAGTTGAACGCCAGCTTCGTCGTCGGTTGGATTTTCTTCCTTGTTCGCGTTTCCGTTCTCTTTCTCGGTGTAATTATTTTCGTTACCGGCAACACCGAAATCGCAACGTCGATGCTGACGATCAAGGGGATTCGTTTCCTCGTGTATCGGATTCATCGAACGTTTCGTTTCGACGTGGAGCTCGGATGAAACGGTAATCAGATGGTGTTGGGCCGCGTCGTCGAAATCTCGACTGGAGTTTCCGCGTTCTTCGTTGGCACGATCGCTCGTCGAGGAGGAGGACAAGCTGCTGGCGTAACCGTTCTTTTCGCTACTCTTTGCCCAAATATCTTGAACGCATTCGGGAGTATCGGGGGTAACGAAATCGTCCAAGTCTGGACTTTTCAGGTCGAAATTCAGTTGTTGAGTAATCCGTTTGAACGGAGATAAGGATTGATTCGCTTTGAAATCCAAATTAAGGGGATCGTCGTTCTCTTCGTGTTCGCGAACCTTGGCCACCTTGTACTCTTCCAAGAACGTTAACGCTTCCTCGACCAAACCCGGATCCCAAAGGCTAAGCAAGATTCTGGTTTTGGTGATCATGTCCTCGCAGATCGGCAACATTCCGCTGCTCTGTTTTGCTTTGGCCAGCTTGATCAGAGCGCGCATCGCTTCGACGACGTCCCGTCGTAGCTGTTTGATCGCTTGAATCGCGTCGTGAGCCATCGTTATTTTTGACGTCCCTTGATAGAACTGGTTGCCGCGCGTTGGCGATTCTTTAAGAGCCTGCAACAACCTAAAACGATTTGTACTCGGTAAGGCATCGAGGTAAAGAAACGAGCGTATCTCGTACGGCTTTGCTCTACTTCATTCGACAAAATTTCTGCCAACTACCTTATCAGACCTCCGTTTTTGCTTTTATGCGAGTGCGCGGTAAACGCTCCGACAGTGATAAAATCGTAAAATCCGCATTTGTTCAGCGTGTCGTTGTGGACCCAAATTCTTTGCAGGTGCAAGTTCAAAGGTGCAAATTCGAGCGTTCTATCGTTTTTGCGCGACGACCGCTTAAAGTAACTCCCTGAGCGAGAGAAAAAGGTGAGAAAGTTGATGGACCAGTGAATAAGAAGGAACGAAAAAGAGAAAGAAAAAACAGAAAAAGGCGAAGATGATGGAGAAAAAGGATAGGAACAGTCCGGTCCTGGACGTTTCGTACCTTTGAAAGCTGCCAAGTTCTCTTTAGCCTGCGAGTAGAGATGCAAGAGATGAAGATGACGATCGAGTAACTCGACTTGCTTGGTGTGCCAAGGTTCTCGTAGTTCACCCATGCCAGCCACTTCTTGCAACAACTCCTTTTCCTCCTGGATCCAGATCGCCCTAAATGGGTGGATACATATACACACACACACACACACACACACACCGATTGAACCAGGCTAGACAATAGTGACGATAATCGTGGCATCGTAACGCTTTACCGCGTAAAGCGAGAACGCGATTACTCACAGTAAATGTTGCGGGAATTGAAAAGAAACTTTACTCTCGGCCATGATCTCGTGGACGCAAATATCACCGCCTAAACCGGAGTGAAATCTAAAACAGGGATAATGGTATAGAAGAGACAAGAAACGTGATCGTTTCACGACGTACGTACCTGTACGTCTGTATGTACGGATTGGCGAAAAGAAGTTTCAGTTGACCCTGATGGGGCAACTTGATCTTCGTCCCCAGCCTGGGTGGCAAGGATTGGGATCGTCTATGCGACAGCAACTACAAGATACGTTTGTTCGGTTAACGGTTAACGGTCAACGGTTAACCGGTTAAGCAACGCGACAACCAAGATTAACAGAGTCTTCTGTTTTCCGATCGTACCTGTTGATTCGTGCCGGACGGAGGTTCCTTGGACGGCGTGCTCTCCGTACTGTTTCCTCTGTCCTCCGCCTCCAAGTTCCACGCGTTGATCGTCAAGAAACCAACGGTCACGGTCTTCGCGGACTTTAACGGTATCCTCAATCTAAAGTGGTTCGATCGCTAGTCAGAGACACGCGATAAGCAAAGAACGGGGAAACGGAAGCGGAACTGGTAGAAGGGGGGAGCAAGAGTCGCCAGAATTACCTAGGCGTGTCCTGAACCGCGTTCAGAGTGACGATGGCGCTTCCTATCGGCGTTGCGGTTTGGCTGACTCGTTCCCTCACGTCGAACGCGGTTATCCTCGTTTTCGTCTCGCTGGTTAATCCGTCACTGCTTCTGAAGCTGACGGTCGTTAGGAAGCCGGGATTGCTGCTTCGCTGCGAGGACAAGCGGATTCTATTCCATTCTATTCGATTCTATTCGATTCTATTCGATTCGATGCTAATCGAGTCAACTTACCTCTACAACTTCTGTTCGTGCGTACTTGATCCATGCGTTCGATCCTTTAACTTGCACGTCTATCTCGAGAACCGGATTCGGCGGTCGGCCGTGACCGTCGCAGAGGAGATTGTCGCAGGCCAATGATATTTCGCACATCGGTATCTCGGCAGGATCTGAACGAAGAAAGAAACGGTATGAGCGATAAGCGACCAGAAATCGAGCAGAAATCGAGCAGAAATCGAGCAGAAACGATAAAAGCCGCGCAGCAAACCTATTGAAACGCCGCGTTGCAATCGCAGCATTTGAATATCCGTGTCGTGCTTGTGGCCGCTGAACGCTTCTATTCGTTGCTGCAACGCCAACAATTGACTTCTCATGCATTCGTAGCTAGCCAGTTGAAGAGCCTGCAACCAGCTGTCCCTCTCTTCGGCCGAGTTGGCGCCCAACGCTTGGATCAAGCCTCCGTCGAACACTGAAACGATACAACGCGTTTCGTATACACCGCGGCGTTTATTGTCCAGCCTCCTACGATCTTACGGCTTACCTATGCTGAATCCGTACGGGATCTGATTGCTCGATTGTTCCACCCGAACGAAACACTGTTCCAGTATTATTACCCCCAACGGTTCTGACCATTGTTCCCGCGATTTGAAATAAAACAACAGGTTCCCCCGTAATCTGCACCATCTCTCCAAACTTACTATCCAACAGAGGAAAAGAACGTTTGCACGCGTTATTTCGTCAACCCCGTCGCGTTTGCAAGCGGTAGGAAAACGTTTGCACGCGATCGGTGAGATCGATTCTTCTTTTCTCTCGTTTGTCGAGAGAGAAGAGCCAAGCGGGAAACGAAGGAGAAGATAAAACGGTGTAAGATAAGGCAAACATGCACGAATATACTATAAGTGAACGAACGAGGAATTGAAAAGACAAGAAGCATACGCATCTACGATACACGGTAACCAGTATGATCGACGCATGAAACAACTATACTACAATATACATATGTACATGCATAGGTATATACATACATTGCTAGTAATACGTCTCGTGCAATACGTTTCGCGAAGGCGAACACGAAGAGAACGTGTACACATACGTGCGAAAGAAATCACCGTGATCGTCACATATGGCGACAGAATGACGCACATGAAGCGTACATTAAAAACACAGAATCTGAATCCGAAAGATGTTTCGAGGGAAACATCTGCGACATGCAGGCCTCGATTAAGCGTGATCTAAAAAAGATATACGTGCGGTTACGTTCAATCGAATGACGCGAATTACTCTGATCTTGCTACCAGGTAATGAAGAAAGAAGAAAAAGAAAAAAGATAAAAGAAAAAAGAAAAAGAAAGAGAGAAGGTGGGCAAAGTGGATGGGCAAAGGATAATAGTAAACGCGAAGCATTTGTTTTAGTGCGCGTCAAGGAAGAGATCCCGCGAATCGATTCGGTTTACAAGAACAAGCGTGTTAATCGCGGCAGAGACCGAGTTAAAAGAGAGCAATGGAAAGAATTTCGATACGAGAAGAACAAAATTCGGATATACCTTTACTCGTACTTGCTGTAACACAACTGAGGTCTCGCAGTGTCTTATGCGTTTTTCCTTTTTGACATTTGTTGTCAGATTTTTTACCTGTACCTGGAAATTATACGTAACTACAGGTAGCTTTCAATTTGCTCGAAAATCTAAGCGCAATCGGACATGAATCTTTCTTTCATGCGTACACACCTGTCCGTCTTTTCAATTACAATTACGCTTACGGTTGCAGTTGCGATTGCGATTGCGATTGCAATTATAATTACGATTACGATTGTAACGCATCTCATACCGAAAAGAAAGAAGAAAAAGAACATGAAAACATTTTTCCCTTTCGTTTCTGCTACCTTTTTGGATTCCGTTTACCTGACGCGACCAGTTGTTCGAGCATCGAGTCGAAATCCAAATCGAAATCGAAATCGAAATCATGCATACATCCGGTCGAATGGGAAGAGGATGAGAATAAGTATCAACCGATCGTTACAAGTATGTATTCAAAGGCATGCTCGATTCGTGTTTACGAGATGCACCGTCATTTTTCAAACAGATAAAACAAAAAAAGATGTCTGAAAATTCTAAGTACTCGAAAATATATATATATATATATATATATATATATATATATATATATATATATATATAAGCTACTTAAAAAGTACGGGCGGATAAATAAAATGTCGTATATACAGAGTGTTTTTGCAACTATGCGACATCCCGAATTCACCACTACCGGAGAAGAATCTTGTAATCTGTACTACATACATGTATGTACAAATTTACGGGGATCCTGGCAATATTTGATTAGTTTGATCAAAACTCTCAATAAATGTAGCTATCGTGTTATTATTGTTGCTATTGCGATGATAACAGCAACAACGGTGGTAGCAGCAGTGATAGTATAGTATAGTACAGTGGAGAATAACGAAACAAACGAATGAACGAACGAACGAACGAATGAATGAAAAGGATGAATGAACCGAACCGATCGTAGTCAGTTTGATACGTGTTACGGATAGCGAACACCGTAAACGCGTACTATCTCCTTCAATGATAGAGTAGTACTTACGTACTACTGTCGTCGACAGCCGAGTAAGTAAATAAGCGATACATGTTCGATTCGGGATGTTTCGTAGATGTTTCGACACCCTATACGTAAAAGATTTCCACGACAGATTGACAAATTCTTCGTTCTCGACGTCTTACAAATCATTAAACGTTCAGTTTGCTTCCGTAGTAATCGCCAACGCTCGTCGATTCCTTGTTACCGTGTAATTCTAATTATCGTGTGTAATTCCTTGATCGAGAAATCAGCAATCAGCCTTGTAAACCGGTGAACGTAGACGAGCGCCGAATTACCACGGAATCGTTTCGAATTTCATGAAAGCGTACCAGTCGTCGTCGTCGTCGTCGTCGTCGTCGTCGTCGTCGTCGTCGTCGTCGTCGTCGTCGTGGTCATGTTTCTGGAACACGGATGAATAGGCTCTACATTAAACATACGAAGAATTTGCGTATCACGTGAATTTATTGTCAAGGATTAGACATGTACAATTTAGATTAGGGAGAAACATGCGTCAGTCAGAGCAGTGAAATACATGTACAATCAATCGGTTCAAAGTAGGCGATCAATCGCGCGTAAACTAGTCGCATGTATTTTACCAACAATTGAATCACTCACTCTCAGATCTGCGAAAGAAGCCTTCTTGTCGTTCGCGTACGTACAATATACCCTCCTTTTCAAATTTCTGCGAAGGTTGTGTTGCTAGAGTCAGCAGTTCTTGCTTGTTGAATCGCATCTCGGAATACGAACTTTGGTTACACCCACGCACGTTCTTCCTGATTACGTACTCTTCCTTTCTTTGATCTGCCAACAAGTAAACGCTTAGTAAGTGACACGTGTGTTGTGACGTCTTTTATCATCTTTATATTTACGTCGGTTATGGAGAAATAACCGGTAAATTGGTAAATAACATACGCGTTCGGATAAATTAATTCATGTAGCGCAACTGTCGAGTCCAGTACTCCGAATCTCTAACCTATTCCTTCTTGTTCGCCTGTGCGCTCTTTCACTCCCATCGCGCTAACTCTTGCCCCACCGTTATATATGCATACGCGCCCGCGCCCGAGCACAAACCATACCTTCCCCTCTTTTCTCTCTCTCTCTCTCTCTCACTCTCAGCTTCCCTATCGCATGCGCGCAACCCCTGCTGTCCAACACTTTTCATTCAATCGTGTTTATCGTCGCTATCGAGGACGTTTTAGTATTTTCATCGCTAGAATAGACTAAAGAGACGTCGAAAAAACTGACAAAATACCGAATCAATATGTTTTCTATCTCGTAACAACGAACCTGTGTAAACGAAATATTCTTCTCCAATCTTCTTTCGGAAGGCAGCTTCTTCAATGCACTTGTAGCGAGCAGTCGTTTCCTCGAACACATTTCGCGCTCCTCCTACGATTCTCTATCGCTAGAAAAACGATCAATCTTGTTAGAATCGTATTAAGATAAAGAAATTTTTACTTTGATATTGTAAAGACTGTACGCGATTAGACGAGCAGCAAACGATTAAACGCGTATTCGTGCAAAAGTATTAAAAGTATATACAATTCAAACTATAAATGGATGATGATAGATACCGAATTAAATAATGATAAACAGTATTAAACGATAAACCGTCTCGTATACCGTGTTTGGTGTCACACAACAGACACTATCGACTACAAAACGACGAAAGGAGCAGTCACAGACATTACTGTCACTTTGCATCGTTCGTCGTCGGCTTCTTTCGTACATTACCGAAGATGTCCGATCAGTCCCGAATATGTTCGAATACTTCCGAGAAACAATAAATGGCAATTGGATAAAAATTGACACGTTTTTCGTAATCGTCTCGTGTTGTTTCGGTGATTGAACGCGACACCGCGCCGGTCGAACGATCCTTTTATTTCTTCTTTTACGATTACTATCGACCTCGATTAACCAATTAATGAATTAATTGATTTGTTTCGTTAACGCTGTTCCTTCTTCTTGTTCCTTCTTAATTTTCTTTATCGATGGATCACCGTTTCGAACGATTAAAAAATTAGTCGCGAAAACTATTTCACGATTCCAGCTGCAACTGAAATCTTTAGAATTCGGCTAAATCGTGTAACGTGGTAAAAAGATCATGGAACCATTTCTGTTAGCATCGAAAACAGCCTTGGTAAAATTGATACTACACGTAATTCAATATGTAATAGAAATATTCGTTAACCTTGTTGTCAAATGCGAGGGTAATGCAGACTAAATAACGTAATTGTGATAGATGTCGCTATTTTGCCGACATCTATCGACATCTAGCGATGCTGCCATCTATCGAGTGGTTCGTACATGAAAAAAGATTTGAAAGAAACATCAGGGAACTTGATATAATGAAAGAATAAACATTTGCGAATAAACGATTGAACTAAAAGAAAGGAAAGATATGACGTATATTTTAATTTGATATTTTTTTTTCTTACAGTCAAACTTGGTCGCCTATGAAAGAATTCATGTTGTTTTGGGTAATGAAACTTGTGACTTGGACTCCGCCGTATCAGCACTGGTTCAAGGGTTCTCCGACTATCTGGATGGAATAAAGAACAACGTAACGAATTTAGCGGTAATTCCATTGATGAACATACCTGAGAGAGAATATCGTGTAAAAACGGAAGTGGTGTATTTTTTGAACCGCCACAACATACCTTCGACGTTGTTGACATTTAGGTGAGTATCGATTGGATCGATCAAATTGTTGATTCGCGAAAATGGCCTGCCATTTTCTTTGCAGAGATCAGATAGATTTGAAAGCCTTGAGAGAAAAGAACAGGATCAATGTGGAAATTGTGTTGGTCGATCATCATCATCTTTCGCAGGATGATGCATTTTTGACAGACTCCGTGGTGAAAGTGATCGATCACAGGCCGCAAGACGCAAACTGGCCTTGGCCTGGTAGAACGGTGCATCTCGAGAGCGTAGGCAGCTGCGCGACCCTGGTGGCGCGAAATTTCCTCGACAAGCATCCGGAAGCGATCGATGCTCAAATATCCAGTCTGTTACGAGGCAAGGGCGGTTTTTATTGAATCGAATAAATTTTGTGAAATATTCGATGCGTCACTTAATCATCGTGCTCGTCACGAAATTGGTATGAAAACTGAACAGGTCCCATTTTGATCGATACCTGCAATTTTTCGGAAGAGGCTGGTCGTGCGACCAATGCCGATGTCCAAGTCGTACGCGCTCTCGAGAAACTCGGACAACTGGATCAGAATAGGAGGAAAACTTTCGACGAGATTGTCCAAGCAAAATCCGATATCAGCGGGTTGACTGTCGACGATTTTTTCATCAGAGACGCGAAGATTGCCGCCGGAGTGCCAATCGTCGGATTGCCCATGTCGGTCGAGGTAAAGCGTAGGTTCATCGCTTTTTTTTCTGCATTACTGTTTTACGCACATTTTAGAAGTTCCTCGAGATGGAAGACGTTATCGACGGATTAAAAAATTTTGCCGCGTCTCGAAACACGTCGGTGGTTGTTTTGATCGGACTGGAGATTCGCTCTGAACGAGTATATCGTGATATCGCCATCTTCTCGCTGCTCGACGATCCATTGAAGGATCAGGTTAGCAAAAAAGTATTAAACATTCTTTGTTTGTTTTTTAATTGTAATTTCTTTTCTTTTCTTTTTATTTTGAATAGATAGTACAAGCTTTAACTTCGTCCACGGAACCGCCACTCGAGTTGACGTTGATCAAAGAAATTGAGCAAAAGGATGAGAAGTACGGCCTGCTCGTTTACGCGCAGGGAAATTTGCGTGCAACGCGGAAGCAAATACTACCCCTTATTCGCGATACCGTTACCGCGACGACAAGCTGCCGCCGTTAAGGAAAGGAAAGCGGAAGCATACGACGCAGGTATTTTTCTATTTTTTGCCAAATAGAAGTTTAAACGAACAACTGCTGTAAGAAATATGCGTATAAAACGTAAGGCAAGATTTAAGGAGTAAAAGAACACAAATATAAAAAATAGTAGAAAAAGGAAGAAACGCACGTTACGCTGATTAACGCTTTTCCAAAAATTCCAAGATTTCCAAGAATTTTTCTGAAATTCTGTGTGTTGTTTGATGCCTCCCGGCGATCGTCGGGAATAGAAAGACAGAATAAAAATAGTAATTCGTAGTATCATGTATTGTTGAAAGAAATGAATGTGTATGAAAATCCAGTTATCGACGCTTGGATGATTGTCGGTTGCAAAGCGGAAAGGTGATCTTTCCCTTTCCCAATCCTCGCCACCCCCCACTACTGTCTGGCATGCTGGTATCTTGGAGCAGGCTCACCACGGCCCGATATAGGTGGACCGCAGCCCGTTGTCACAGTCGCGGCGACGGAGTCGTGATCGAGCTACACCTCGAGGACCGGTTCGAATCGGATCGAATCGAATCAAAGGGAAAGAAACCGTCGAAGACAAACGGAAGCTCCTAGCGATTTTTCGGATTTTCGCTTTCGTAACTGATTAAACGTACTACCGCGCGACGAGCGAGATCGTTCTAATTGCTACGAGTGCAATTGCTACGGGTGCATTTCAGTTCAATTTACATGACAAATATGGTGAAATTTGTTCGTTTTTCGAGATTCTTTGAGTTGACGTTATTCGTGAAAAATGAAAGGTGTCGTCGAATTTGAAAGGTAAGGATCTTTCGATTTCATTTGCGTTTCAGTTAACGATTCGCTGCTCATTTCCGCATCGAATTGCAATTTCGATTAATAAAAGGGAAGTATCGTATTCGGTAGGAGAACAGCGAACGCACATGGTTTCGCGTCGAACCATCGACGGAACGTCCACATGGGTGTGGATGAAATTTAGCAGACGTACGAAACCTCCTGTCCAGATATTGTCGAAAGTATGCTCGATCGAGTCGCGACACGCGTCACGCGACACGCGACACGCGACACTCGACACGCGACACGCGACACGCGAATAAATATCCGAATGGAAACGTTTAAAACGTAAAATTGTCGACTCAACGCCAAATACTCTCTTTATCGAAACCAAACTCCGTTTGTTCAAGTTGCCGAAAGCTCGATTCTTTTCTCTGGTTGGTTTTTCGGTGAAATCGTAACGCACGTTTAGCATTGAACGTTCAACGAACGAAACGATCGTGTTGATTGGAAATAACTAAACGTGGAGAGGAGAAAAAATAATGATGCTCGTGGTATGTGTCCAGTTATCCGGTGACTTTGAAAAAACGCGAGGGCTGTTGGATAAACGAAGAGACGAGGAGACAGTGAAATAGGGTGGTTGGTACAGATCGAGCATGGTCGACCTCTTCCTTCCTACGGTTTGCTCGTATTGATCGTGCCTTACTTGTTGCACGCATAGCCCACCTCGACCCCATGCGCATTCTCTAACTCTAACCCTTCTCTTTGTCTTCGTTTTCCATCGACGAATCTAATTAACGCGCGACCTCTGACCTGCCAACTACAAATTGCCGAGCGTACAGACGCGCTACGCGGTACGCTGTACGCTGTACGCACAATCAGTAACGATGTTGCTGCTGTCACCGATCATCTTGACGATCGCGAAAACAAGGAGGACAAGTACATCAGCGATTTTTACGGTAATGGTGCTTTTCGATTCTGAACCGTGAAAAATTCTCTACCGACTCGTTACGACCCTTTTTTACCTGCCTTTTACACTTTCTGCTACCTTCTATCTTACACGCGTTACGCGTCCACGTACTACGTAATATATAATAATAATAATGAAAGAAAGAAAGAAGAAGAAGAAGAAGAAGAAGAAGAAGAAGAAAAAGAAGAAGAAGAAGAAGAAGAAGAAGAAGAAGAAGAAGAAGAAGAAGAAGAAGAAGAAGAAGAAGAAGAAGAAGAAGAAGAAAGTAGCGGGAGGTGGAATTAATCGATCGAACAGTGTTTGCATTGCAGGAATGAAAGGATGATAGGAAACGAGTGGATCTATCATGAATTGTAAAGGATCGGAAAGCGGTACGAGGAGCGAATATCAAGATGCACCACGTACTATCGGTCGTCTCCTTTGGAATGATTCTCGTTGCGATTTCCTCGGCCGGAGAACAGCACACGGTCGTAAACATTTTCGGTTCGTAGTAACGCTTTCCGGATTAAATGGATAAAAGAACGGGAAAAAGAATAATTTCAGGCAATTTGTGTTTCAGGGCAATGTATTGTTCCGCTTGGCATGGAAGAGGGAAAGATTCCGGATGACGCGATCACCGCTTCTTCCAGTTACGAGAGTAAATCGGTGGGACCTCAAAACGCGAGGTACGTTTTTCGAATAGTTGCGATTTCCGCGTAAGTCGCGCGTTGTTTGCACAGGATTCGACAGGAGAAGAACGGCGGCGCTTGGTGTCCAAAGGCTCAGATCAGTAGCGCGATACGGGAATACTTGGAAGTGGATTTGACGAGAAACCACCTGATCGTATGGACCGAGACTCAAGGACGGTTTGGCAACGGTCAAGGCCAGGAATACGCGGAGGCATTCTTCCTGGAATATTGGCGCGACTCGAAGTGGCATCAGTACAAAAATTTAAAGGGTGACAGAGTGCGTATCGTCGACGAACCGAGCAAACTTTTTCCGCCGATCGATTACTGTTTCGAAAGCAAAAAACCACTGACCGCTAACTCGTTGATCGCAGGTGCTACGAGGAAACAGCAACACGTACTTGGCGGAGAAGCAAAAATTGGACTTGCCCTTTGTCGCAAGCAGAGTGCGATTCATTCCTTACAGTCAACACCCGCGAACGGTTTGCATGAGAGTCGAGATTTACGGATGCGCGTGGGAACGTAAGTATTATCTTAGAACCGTAAGTATTATATTAGAAAAGAAAAAACGTGAGAGAAACGAGACGAGATTTTTCTCTACCACAGAGTACGTGGCGAGCTACAGCGCACCGAAGGGATCAAACCTCGGCCCCGAAGGGTGCGACGTGCAAGATTCCTCGTACGATGGCGTCGAACGCGATTCTCTTTTGGTCGAGGGCCTAGGCCAATTGACGGACGGAATTTTAGGAGAAATATTGGAAATTTTCGGCTGCTCGACGACCGGTACGAACTGGATAGGTTGGTCCGGACGCGACACCCTTCAGCTGATATTTCAGTTTCAAGAGTCGCGAGAGTTCAACAACTGTTCCGTGCACATCGCTCATTTACCGGAACTGGGTGTCGAGGTACTCATCCTTTTTCTCTTTCGTCTTACTCGATTTATGACCGCACGATTCTTACAGGCGTTTTCAATGTTACGAGTTTGGTTCTCTAACGACGGCGTTAACTATCAATTGCATCCAGAAACGTTGGAACAACTGGTATCTATCGATTCCAACTCGTCCACCGGCAGCACCGTTTTAGCCTCGATCTCTTTACAATCCAGGATAGGACGATTCGTGAAAATGGAATTCAGCCTAATCCCAACGAAATGGTTGTTACTCAGCGAAATCAGTTTTCACACGGGTAAGAAGCAAGAGAGTAAGCGTAGAGTAAGCGTAGAGTAAGCGTAGAGTAAGCGTAGAATAAGCAAACGCGAACGATTCTAATCGATGCTCTTTCACGATAATGGATCTAGCCGCGGACAGTAGCAGAAATCGGTCGAGCGACGCCTATTCTTCGATCGAACGACCGTATCGGACGAGCACCTCCGTCGACACGACATCCGGCTTGAACGAAACGGAAATCTACGAGATAGGCGAAAACGACTCGACGCCGGACGCTTTTCCGGTCGGCAGCTCGCAAACTTACATCGGTCTGGTGAGCGGTTTGTTGACGGTCGTTGTTCTTTTCTCGACTTGCACGACGTTTCTCATCAAGCAAAGAGGTCGCAACAAAGTGGCGCTGTTGCAAAAACACACGGCCCTTCTCTGCGACTCGTCCGCCCCCGGCATCGCGGCGATCGCCCCGAAGGACGCGAAATTCTCAAACTCGCTCGCGAACGGTTTGTCGCTGGTTCGCAAACCGATCGCCATCCTCGCGGCCAACGGCTCGCACGATCGACGCAACACTCAAATCGTCGACAATTTCGATCCTTCGAACGATCAGCCTCGTTCCACCGTCTACGAGACAAATTGCTACAAACTCTTCTCCGAGGATGATCGCGTTCTCGCGGAGCCTAACGCGTCGGTTCTTCCGATCGAATCCTCTTCCGGTAAGTTACGCTTTACCACATACATACGCTCGAAAAGATACGGTCCACCTTTCGATTATCGCCTTTTTCTAGATTTTAAACGCAAGTCCAGTTTCACCAGCTGCACCAAACCCGCCAACTGCTACGCGTCCAAGAATCCGTTCCATTTCCAGGCCGTGGCCAAGACGAATCAAAAAGTGCACGAAGGATATTACGCGGCAACAGATATTTTAACGGTAACAACGAAACAAAAGAATGTTCTGTCGTGAACGAGAGAAAAAAGAGGATATAATTATTGTTTCGACGATTAGATAAAGACACGAGAGTCGACGTCGTCTAGTTCGAGTAGCAGTACAAGTACGAGTACGAGTCCGAATTCTAGTTCGAGTTCGGGTTCGGCTCCGGCTCGGAATCCGAGTCCGTTTACGTCACTCTGTATTCGGGAGAAGAGCGTCCGTTTGTCGCGTTGCGTAGACAAACGTGACGTGCAACGCGTTTCCAGGCACAGGCTAAGAATCTTGGACAAACTTGGAGAGGGGAACTTTGGCTTGGTAAGAAGGAAATTTGCAAAGTTTTTCGATCGTCTGAACCCGTCGACAGGTGACAGATGACAGGTAATTTAATCGAGATAAATTTGGTTGGAACTCGAACAGGTTCATTTGTGCGAAGCAAAAGGAATAGCGAAAGTAGAAGGAGGAACGGTGTTTGAAAATCGACAAACCGTGATCGTTCGATCGTTATGGCGAGGCGTCGTAGACTCGTTGAGGTAAGTTTGCATCGTCGGGACATGGAATTATTGAAACACATTATTGTTGCAACCCGACAGACTAGACTTTACGAAAGACATGCTGACTCTGGCGACGTTACGGGATTTGAACGTAGCCAAGGTGGTGGCATTGGTAGAAGAGGAACCGTTCGGAGCCGTGTTCGAGTACAGTCAGTTTGGAGATCTGCCCAATTTTCTACAACGTTACGAAACGGAGGCTGCTAGTAACGGAAACAATTTGAGGTAAAAGCCTCGTAACGGTTCGACGATCGAATCTCAGAATATTCACGTTTCTCCGTTTACAGCTACGCCGATCGTTTGAACTTTATCGCGCAAATTGCATCCGGCATGAAGTATCTGGAATCGGTGAATATTCCGCACTGCGACTTAGCAGCCAGGTATACGAAGCTCCGTAAAGGTAAAACTAATCATCTGTCGTTTGATTGTAAGTTGGAGCGTGATTTCAGGAACTGCATCGTTTCTCAAAATCTGACGATAAAGGTGTCCGATCACGCGATGTTTTGTAACAAATACGATCATCATTACTACATGGACGGAACAAACACGAAAATTCCTCTTCGTTGGATGGCCTGGGAAGCGGTTCTCTTGGTAAGCGTTCTATTTCGCGTTTCACGACTGCACGTGTCACGATTCTTATTTGATTGTTCTGCTTAGGGTAAGCGTAGCTGCCGGGCGGACGTGTGGTCTTTCGGCATCACGGTTTGGGAGATTTGTATGGATTGCAAGGAAACGCCGTACGCGGATTTAACGTCGGAACAAGTGTTGGAGAATTGCGGACGTTGGTACGAGTGCGAGCAGCCGCGTATCGGCGAAGAGGCCGCTAGCAACGCAGGAGGAGAGAATTGCAGCAGCAACAAGGAGAAATCTCGACCTCGAGTTGTTCCACGACCTACCCAATGCTCGGACGATCTATATCGCATGATGAACAAATGTTGGAGCAAACGAATCGAGGACAGGCCTACTTTCGAGGAGATATGTCTGTACCTCGATAGATTAATCCTCGATTGAACGTATTCTCGTTGAAAAATACTCACGGTCGAGTAGCACGGACCAAATCTGTTACAATCAGCTAAGAAGCATCCTGTATGTAAAATTTCAATTTTTACCATTCTATGCTCGTTCGTCTCGTTTATCTCGTTAACGGTCTGATTCGGTTCGCGACGATCGCAATCGACGACGTCGCGATGCTCCCCTCCAGGATGCTCTCTGGCCATTAACTCGTAATGCTCAATTAGATTTACATTCGAATCAATTTTTACGCATATAGAAGTATAATGTGAAACGATACGATACGATACGATATAATATAATTAGAAATGCTCGCCCTTTCTTTCGTACGTGCTGCGTGGTACACAGATGCAACCGTGCAAAAGCAAACTTTAGAAACGTATTCTATTCGCAAACAAACACTGAAACACTGAAACAGTTGATCACGCAATCGATTTTACCTCGAAATTACCGAATTTATTTTTCATATTTTATAACGCAGTGCTTGTACATATTTTGTAAACTTTGTGTTCGTCGTTATTAGTCTTTTGAGGGGTAGAATACGCTTCTAAAGCTCGACCATTCACTGCTGCATATACTTTTGTGTACGTGCGTACATACGCTAAATCAAATAACATGTACGTAATCATCGTGATCGTGATCGTGATCGTAAAACGAAATTTTCCTCTATACGAAGAATCGCATCCCCGTCTTGTTGATCTAACGACTATTCGAACGAAAAGATTCTCTCGCTAGAAGGATGACGTTATCGATCAACTACGGTTGCGTTTGCGTTTGCGTTTGCGTTTCAACGTGCAGAATTACTATCTTTCGGATGCAAGCGTTTTCAATCGGTTTACCTACGACGTACGAAACACGTACATACGGTGTGTTATATAAGTAACGTTATGCAAGTAAGATCTATCGTCGATTAAGATTATCGGAAGTACGTGCAACGAAAAAATCATGCGGTTCCAAGTAAACGTAAGATTATGGAAAGTGTGAAGAGTTTGAAAAAGCGTCGTCGTCCTCGACTTTATCACGAAATCGAGTTTTCCTGTTACGCTATTTTAACGTTTCGACTAAGCATTCGTTTTCATCGAAACACAACATTAGTTAGCCGATAAGTTTGTGCGCGTTGCTACGAACGAATCGACAGACAATCGGTTCTATACATATGTATATCACGCATGTATGTCTACTCATATGCGTATATGAGTTCGAGTTGACAAACGATTTCCTAAATATTCCTAAATTCTACTAGTATGATAAATTGTAATGTTGCCAGATACACGAGAAACGATCCGTACGGTAGATAAATTCCGAACAAAATATTGTTCAGCCTCGTATTATAGCGTCTTATCATCGCATTGGTATCGCGCGCGTATCTTTCTATCGAACTTTTTCGACATTTTTCTAGACGACTGCGGTTGCGGTTGATCGAAATTTGTAATACAAATCATACGTATCTCACTAAAAAATATATTCTTCATATTTCCAATGTTACGGTGAATAAAAATTGTTATATACTGGCTGGATGGTTATTCGTTCAAAGAGAAGGAAGGAAACGAAAGGAAAGAAGAAGAAAAAGAAGAGTTCAATCGGCGATCGGAACTAAAGGAACTATGTTCATTTCTCGATGAAAATCGACGAGAGGTTGCTCCCATCGTTCTTCGTAGTACACTCCCAAAAGAAACTTAGCTCGAATACCCGTTTGAATAGCCCAGGGTAGATGATGATCGAGGTATAATTTTCTTTGCCTGAAACGCGTAACGATAAAGGGTCTGATGACTGCGTGCTCGAGTAGAACGTCTGTCTGATCGAAAGGGATTTACCTTGGCCGTAATCGGTACGCTCCGAATATCGCTCCGCTCAAGCACATGGGTAAACGAAATTGCAACGCTTCTATCCACTTGACGGTCACCTCTCCGAGCATCGTGGTCGGCATTAATAGTACAGAGTGAAAAATATCGTGCGTTTCCCTGTACCGTTGCATCACGTACGCTAGCTCCGTATCCTCCACGAATCTCACGGACGTTCTAGAATCGGGGGACACGTTCTGTAAGAACAAGTATTTTACATATACCTCCGAATTGATTCGTCCTCGAAAGAATCGCGATCGAAGGAACACGACTCTCTCTCTCTCTCTCTCTCTCTCTTCCCCTCGTTAAACGAGGCCTTTGAACGAGAAGCTTACGTTCACGTCCAAGAAATCGCGATAAGTTCTGCCAACGGTGCCCGCCGGCAAGCTTTTCAACGCGGACAGATCGATCGTCGAGGAGGAAATGCGTGGCTTTTCGTCGAGGATACGACGTCCCTCGGCGGTCGCCTGCATTTCCCGAAGGCAATACGAAAGGGCATCGCTACCAGTCGTTTCTCCCAGACACGCGATCATGTCGCCACGAAATGGATTAGCCAACGATATAGCCGCTGCACCGGCCGTCAAGATCGCGCGCTGCACCGACGACAGGGAAACGCGATGTTTCGCGTAATCGTTCGCAAACGACGCATCGGTGTGCAACCATCGTAACAACACTGGTCTGCCTGAAACCAACCGAGGACAATAACGATCATTCGCTTCTTTCTTTCATAAATAAGATTTATTTCGCTAAAACTTATGTACACGCGCGTTCTTCTTACGACGTTGCACCATTTAAGAATGTCTGTAGTATGTACGTATGTATGCGTGCGTACGTATCTATATACATACATACATACATACATACCTACGTATGTACAAGTTTTATTTCACAGATAAAAACGTCGCGTTCGACGCTCTATTGTTGTACTGTTCAACGCTATGGCACTATAATGACCGTGTGTACATAGTACGATATATGCCCGGTAACGAGAGATTCGTTTGCTTTGGTACGATACCACCTGCCTGTCGTTGCCACAACGCTACGATTCCCCCGCTACGTCCCGACCGAGAAATCGACAGAGGAAGAAACGCGTTCGTCGAGCAAACGATCGCAACAAGTGTAAGTAAACTTTTGGTTGCGTGCTACGCGATTCGACCACCACCATCCGGTCATAGGGCTTCAACTTTCGACACTTGATCGTCGATCAGCGGAGAATACTTTGGTTCGACCGATTCCTTCCTACGAAATGTTACCCACGTGTACACCAAACTACCGACCACGCTTAAATTCAATCCCACGAAATTCAGCCACGTAAAGATGTAATCGCCACCGATTACCATTCCGAGATATGTAACGCATATGTTTTTCAAACATCCAATTATGGTAGTGGTCAAGGCCGAGTTGTACAGAGTACAGAGAATCATACTGTAGGACAGCACGAATCCCATCACGCAGGAAAGTCCAAATTGTACGAGGAAGAACGCGTTCGACCAATACGGAAACTCGAGGACGGAACGCGCGTCTCCCGTCCAACAGGCGATCACGATCGCTGGAACGATCATGAACAACGAATTGTAGTACATTAATCCGTATTTGCCCAATTCCTTATTGTCCAGCTTCTTCTTCATGTAGACGCCGTTCACGGCGGTGAAAAAGTCGTTGAGCAGGATAAACGCGTACCCCTTGAGATTGAAGGCAAGATCGTTCAACGCCGCCACTATTGCCCCAACGATCATCGTGTACACGCTCAGCTGAACGGAGACGCGCGCCTTTGCTCCGAGAACGTAATACTCGGCGATCATCGTCATCAGAATACTGAATCGTCTGAGAGCCGTGAACATCGGAAGACTTAGCTGCTTGGTACCGCCTAATCCAAAGATCATATTACCAATGTAGATGACCGGTAACGGCCAGATCTTGACAAACGTACTCGCTTCTAGGTTAGGGAATTCAACGTAGCGCAACTTCTTTGCGACGAACAGCAACACGATCGTGGCCAACATTTGTCCTATGCCGAGCATTTGAAACGACGGGAATTCGAATGACGTCAACACCGTCTTATTCACGACCGTGATCATGAACGAAGATAACCCATAAAACAGGGCTGAACCGACCCGCGCAAACATCGCATTTTGACTATTCAACGACATACCGATCGATCCAGTGTTTGTCGTTACTCAATCCCATTTAATACTGCGTTCGCACTTTGCTCACCGTACTCTTTCCTCTGCAATATTAACGATACTCTCATTAAAACGAAAACTTATTAAGCGCGATGGAACGTACACTGATATAACCTTATCATCGTTTCCCCTTTCCTTCCTTCTTCGCTTCTATCTTTCCTGTTCTTCTCTTCTCTTCCCGTCTCTTCTCTTCTCTTCTCTTCTCTTCTCTTCTCTTCTCTTCTCTTCTCTTCTCTCCTCTCCTCTCCTCTTCTCTTCTCTTCTCTTCTCTTCTCTTCTCTTCTCTTCTCTTCTCTTCTCTTCTCTTCTCTTCTCTTCTCTTCTCTTCTCTTCTCTTCTCTTCTCTTCTCTTCTCTTCTCTGCTCTTCTTTTTCTTTTCGTTACGTCTCTCTTATATTCTCCTTCCTCCTCTCCTATTTTCTATTTCGATGCGTACGCAATCACCAAATCAATTCTCGATCACGATGCACCACGATTCCAACGACTTTCCAATGTCAATTAAAATCATAAAGGTTATTTTCGCAGACACATCACTTTACTTTTCTTCTACCTTTGGTACATAACCTCGATAAACATAGCCAACGTGTTTCTCCCAATTTCGTTGCCACCTATTCTCCACGCTGTCGCGTCCGTTTGTACTTTACACGCACGCATGTGTCAACAGAAATCTCGATACATTTTTCAAATTTATCATTCTTGCGTGTTCGATGAAATTTTTCAAATTAAACATTTCCAAACAAATTGACAAATGCGAAGCATCTTAAATTTTCTCTTTTAACCATTTCTCATCAATCAGTTTTGATTAAACTTTGTTCTTTTTAAATATAACTATCCTTGAATGCGATAAATATAACAATCGAATCGAATGGAATCGAATCGAATCGAATCGAATCGAATCGAATAGAATCGAATCGAATCGTGTCTTTCCGTGCAAGTTTATGCCGAGTTTACAAGCAAATATTTTCTTATTTGACAGCTTCTGGATTTTTCCAAGTAAATGTTTACATACACGAGCGGGCTAGTTGTTGAGTTCAATTTGAAAGTCGGTCGTCAAATAATTAGTGCATGTATGCTTAGAAATTCTTTCCGAAAACTGGAAATTCACGGAAATTCAAGTAAAATTCCTGGCCAATGATATTCCAGGAAAGGCTACTTTGTACTTATGATGCGTACAGACTAGGGGTTAGTTAGCCTACCAAGTTATACTGGTAACCGCTATTTTCAAATAGCAAATTTTTCTTGTTAAATATTTTTTACATAACTTATAAGAGAAAAGTAAAAGAAAATAAAACGTTTTAAATATATTTAATATATTTAAACAAGCGTTATGTGTAGTGAATATTTATATTATACGTTTAAAAAAGAGAACTATGTAGAACGTAAATTACAATCAAAATCGATCGATGGTAGTAATTTTGATTTTAGGTAAAAATGAAGGATTATTTTGCGGTTACGCTTAGCTGCAATTGGTACATTTCTTGATCACACGTCGATGTTTTTAATACTAATCTTGTTCATTTTCAGTTTGTAACTTGAATTAATAATGAGAGACTTGCATCAACGAAGCAATAAAAGTGAACAAGTACGTTGATGGTCTAGTGAGGTTATTTGAATTTTCGCCGCAATGGGTATTTCTTTCAACTTTTATTATGTAACGTTGAATGAAAGTTCTAAAAACGACAAACTATCATGATGTAAGTCACGCTCACTGTCAGTTTTGTTTTCACAAAAACTACAAAAATCCTCTATTATTAATGATTTTCGTTGTTAGTTATATGATATAATATACATACGGAACCTACGTATATAACCAAATATTCTTGTTACTTTCAAAAACAGAGAATGAATGGTCAACAATAGAACAACATATTTTTATCATGGTATTTGTTTTTTGCTCGATCAGAATTTCACGAAACATTTGTCTATCGTCATTGAAATTATCCATTACCAAGGTAAGTTCAATACATATGTTTACTTAATGAAAGTAAGGTGGAATTTTGGAGTCAGTTTGAAGTGCATAATGATTATTGATTCTAGTATTCCACCGGAGCCACGTCAACCTTACAAAAATCGTCCGCTAAGCAAAAGCATCGAAAAATCTTATCGAATGTAAAAAGTTTACAAGATCGGACGGTTACACCAAATTTAATCGATTCTGTCGACCATGGAAAATCCATCGCACACAAAGTCACAGCTGACAATGGAAGTGGAAAAAAATCGCATCCACACGATATACAAGAATGGCAGTATATGGAATTGGATTCCAGCAAACTTCAAAAGCATTGCTTTATGTTATCCAAGATAAGACTAACGTGTAAGTCAGAATCAGGGTTTGCGATGCAATTTGACTGGAAGTACAGTAAAATGTACTGTCGTTAAAAATGTTGCAATTATTTTCAGCATTGGTAGTGATAACGACGATAGGTGGATACATGTTAGCACCTGGACCTTTCGACATTGGTACGTTTGCTGCGTGCTCTATTGGAACTGGACTAGTTTCAGCAACAGCAAATGCTATCAATCAATTTTTTGAAGTTCCTTTTGACGCCCAGATGTCCAGAACAAAGAACAGGGTGCTGGTCAGAGGTCATTTAACGTACGTCCAATATGGTCTGAATGAGATATTAAAAACAATGAAATAGTATCGTTTTTATTAATTAAAATGAAATTGTTCCATTAGTCCAGGGCATGCAATAATTTTTGCTGCGGTATCAGGTATCGGTGGTTTATCGCTACTATATAGCCAAGTCAACGGACTAACAGCTACGTTGGGTGCAGCTAATCTGATTCTTTACACTCTGATTTATACTCCGATGAAACGAATTAGTATTTTGAATACATGGGTGGGCTCGATAGGTAAGTGTATCGTTGATATCTGTATTGAATATTTTTGAGTATGTTGTCGCTAATTGAAATAGCTTTTGGTTCTGCTCAGTCGGAGCTATACCACCGTTAATGGGTTGGGCTGCTTGCGTTGGTGACATAACGTCCCCTGGTGCTTGGATAATGTCGGGACTATTATACGCATGGCAGTTTCCACATTTTAATGCTCTATCGTGGAATTTGAGGCCGGATTATTCTCGTGCTGGTTACAGAATGATGGCGGTCACAAATCCGAAACTTTGTCGTAAAACAGCGTTACGTTACACTGCTACGCTTACGGGTCTCTGCTATTTGGCACCCGTTTTAGACGTGACAAATTGGTGGTTTGCCGTTGCTTCGACACCGCTCAACGCATATTTTCTTCATCTCGGTACGTTGTTAAAAAGAAACTGTATACCACCGTTACTTTGATCTTTAATCAGACGAAATTATCGATCAATGTCTCTTTTCTTTTCTTTTCTAGCTTGGCAGTTTCATAAACATTCGGATAGCGGAAGTTCACGAAAACTCTTTCGCTTCTCGTTGATTCATCTGCCTGTGCTGATGATTTGTATGCTTATAAATAAAAAATATTGGTACAACGAGAAGAAACAAAAGGACTCTATAATCCACGAAGAGAAAGAAAGCAACGTTTACAAGTTTTTAGCAAAATTGATCCCATCATCTTCAACCTGTTAACAGTGACTACTTTAAGGAAAATCAATAAATAAGAACGCAATAATTACACTAATTGTTACGATACTAAATTATTTCAGGTATACATACGGTAGAGAGACAACAGTGCACGCAAAGAACGAGAATTTGTCCCCTGGATAAGATATTCTGTAGCATAACTTGTAAATATCACTAGTAATACGATCGTTGTATGTACGTATGTAAATGATTGTAGTTATCAATAGTCGCAGTTAACTGATATATTTGATATCGTTGTCATCAATTTATATCATACAGTACTATAAAATAGAAAGTTGTAAAACAGAATGGTTGTATAAACGTTTGCTGCGAAAACCAATGCTGCGATATCGTAGAAATTGTATCGCGTAATATTTTCGGATCGATATAAACTTGCACCTCGATCGATTGATTGAAAATCTGAATATGAATATATACATACCCGCACCCGCACATATACAGGGTGTCCCAGAACTCCTGTAGGAGCCGGAAATGGGGAGTAGCTGAGACTATTCTGAACAACAATTTCCTTTGCAAAAATATCGGATGGGGCTTCGTTTTTGAATTATTAAGTAAAAACACTGATCAATCAGAGCGCGTCTCGGGCGCGCGCTCAGTACCGTCAGTGTAGCGTCGAGCCTAGTCGCCCTGGGACAAGCGCCTCGGTAGAACAGGAAGCGTTAAACACAACTAATATTGAACATAAAAGTAAAAAACAAATGGTAGAATGTTATGAGAGTAATCGTACCTTAGAATAAAGGGAATGACTGAATGGCTGGATATCCCAACAGAAAGAGTAAGTAAAAATTGCAGAATATTTTTCGGTATTATAAAGGAGGAATAAATTTGAAAATATACTCGCCCGCTGATCGGACCTCTCACTTCCTCCACGTCACTGTACGAGCGAGAGGACGATACTCGCCCGCCGATCGGACCTCCCACTCCCTCCACAGCAATCTCGCAAAATTACAATTGTAAACGTTAGTTATAAATAATATAATAACTATTGTAAAGCTGAATGTATGAATCATGTAGTTTATTGAATAAATGCAGCTTTTTAGTACCATGAACGTTTCTAATTAGTTAACAATTGTGATAAAGCAAGAAAATAATAAATAAAGGATCTGAAATGTAGTCTTCGAGTCTCGTAATCAAGCGCAGGTTTATATCGATTTATATACTTAAATGATGTTCTAGGATCATCAAATTTGAACTAAAGGAAGGGGAAACTTTATATTATCATAAAAGTATCAATTTGTCACCGTACAAGCTCTATTTTTTATTATTTTTACAATTTTTTAAATAATTATATTTTTTTTACCCCTGGCGCCATCTCCGAACAAAGTGCTGAAACTGATCAACAATTACCGACTGAGAAATCCGAAACATCGTTAAAAATGGCGGGCTTTTTAAATGAGAAATGTATCATTTTGAAATTTTCTTAATTAAATTCCTTAAAAAAGGTTTATTTATTCAATTCCTACTTGATTATGAGACTAGGAGAACTCGTGTATAATTTCTGATAGTTTAGATAAACGAAAAACCTTCATTTAAGAACTACAGAAGTGATTTTTGAGCACTTACAATAGTAGCAGAGTATTCCCCAAAGTTATTAATTTTTTACAGCTTAAAAAACATCTTAAATTAATAAAATGCTGTACACAATCGTACTGAAAGCATTGAAAATGATAAAATTAGAACGATATCCATGTTAATAGCTTTGAATCGTTTATTATACAACTTTAAAAGTTATATTAATGAAGAAAAGACATAAATGTAGGTTTTTCTCTTATTGATACAATCAGAAATTATACACCAGTTCTTCTAGTTTAATAATTAAAGCAGAAGTTTAATTAATAAACCTTTATAAGGAATTTAATTAAGAAATATCAAAATAGTACATTACTCATTTTGAAAAGCCCGCCATTTTTAACGATGTTTCGGAATTCTCAGTCGGTAATTATTGAGTAGTTTCAGCACTTTGTTCGCAGGTGGCGCCAGGGGTAAAAATAAAAAGTCGGTAAAAATTATTTTATTAAAAATCAGCTTTTTAACACCATTACATAAAATATTTTGTTGTTATAAATGTCTCTATAACTTTAGTTTATCCGAAAAGTGGCCAGCTTTTTGAAAAGACACAATTTTCTGTTTCGCTAATTTTGTCGGTAACACCCCATGTACCGTCCTCAGTTGCTCTTTAAAAAAATTGAAAAATAAAGCTTGAACGATATTAAATTTATTATTTTATAATAATACAATGTTTTATCTTTCTACTATTCAAATTAGATGACCCCAGGACTGTATTTATAATACCGAAAAATATTCTGCAATTTTTACTTACTCCTTCTGTTGGGATATCCAGCCATTCAGTCATTCCCTTTATTCTAAGGTACGATTACTCTCATAACATTCTACCATTTGTTTTTTACTTTTATGTTCAATATTAGTTGTGTTTAACGCTTCCTGTTCTACCGAGGCGCTTGTCCCAGGGCGACTAGGCTCGACGCTACACTGACGGTACTGAGCGCGCGCCCGAGACGCGCTCTGATTGATCAGTGTTTTTGCTTAATAATTCAAAAACGAAGCCCCATCCGATATTTTTGCAAAGGAAATTGTTGTTCAGAATAGTCTCAGCTACCCTCCATTTCCGGTTCCTACAGGAATTCTGGGACACCCTGTATATATATATATGCATATACATATACATGTATATATAATTGTTTAGTTTTTATTTATACATAATTTAGGTTATTATACAATGTCATATCGTGTCGTCGATAGTTTTTCGTTTAGCAGCGAATTCTATTGCCATCTGTCTTCTAGTTTTAGTTAAATTTCTGTGTCCGGCGCAATCCAGGTTTTCCGTGAAACATTTGTTTCTGCAACACTGACGGCACAATTGGTGAACACATTTCAGACCCTGCGGAAAAAAGTTGAAAGAAAACGGAGTTACGCAAAGGTTGAAAATGAAAAAGGGTAGAAATGAATATCTGCGCACCACTGGATTCGGACAATCACGACACAAGTTTGATCCTCTTTTCACGAGAACGGTAGGTCTATTGGGACGGCGGGCTATTCGCCTAAGCTTTTTCAAGCGTTTTCGCGATATTTCATTTCCCTCGTCGTCCTTGAATTTCCGTTTTACCGTCTCTTCTCTTTGCTGAATGACCGTACAAAAGATAGAATGAGTGTCCTCGTTTATACTTACATACATAAGTATAAATATAACAGATAACCAGAAAACGATATTTTCTCTAGAGGGTGATAACTAACCGTTTTGAGCTTTTCCGTTTCTAACTTCTGTACGCACTCTTCCGGGGGATAACGTACATAAGGTTGACATAACCATGGAGGTAATTTTAAATTATAATCTAAAACGTAAGATGATAGTACGAATAGAAATGTGAATTGGTGATGTTTGGAAAAGGAAGCGTAACAAGATCAAGAAACGAAGAATAGCAGAATAGCAGAATATACGGACCGGGTGTCGATTGCTGCCACGTTAGATGTCCCTCGTGATAAGGTAGATATCGATCTTTTAGAGCATACACAACACTTCTAAACGATTCCATGGTCGAGTTTTTCGCCAAATTTTCCCTTTCTTCTTTATTTTCTGCTAAACAAAGTCTACACTCTAGTTAAAAGAACGCTGAACGCATAAATTGATTTATATTTGTAATTTTGCGATACGTATTTATCGTTACGTATATGTAAAGCGATAATAAAAATTCGCGTTAGGAAAACTGATACGTACGCGTGATGGAACAATTTGAAGAGATGACCACGGATATAGGAGGCTGGGGCTGGATATCGCTCCACCAGATCCAAATATTCCAGCGCTGGTTCCCAGCCAGGCGGGTAACGAGCCTCGAATATAAATGGGTTATAAAGATTGCCCTCCGCCGACATTACTCCGTGAACGCCAGTTTCCTCTATACATTTTTCCACATCTTGCAGACACTGTATATTGCCGTTGGCGAATACCGGAATCGCAACAGCCTGTCTAAAAAGGTTTGAAAAACAAAGCGAACGTAAAGCAAGCAACGGAAGAAAAAGGGAAAGGGAAAGGAAAAGGAAAAATAGAAGAAAAATTGAAGTAGAGTGAAATGTACCTGACGGCTTTAATGTGATCCCAAGACGCCAAACCGGTTAATGGACCCTTTTGCTCTCTGGTACGGCCGTGTACGGTAAGCAATTGCGCTCCGGCTCTCTCGAGCATTCGAGCGTATTCCACCGTTTTCTCGATTTCCGCGAAAACTCGTAGCTTACAAGTTACAGGTACACGAAGACCTTTGCTTAATGTACTTACTGCAACGTAGAGATTCAGGCAAATGAGCGAAAACGAAATTGCGAGACATTCCAAGGAAAATACGTAGTAGGCATCCGTAGGTACAAACCGATCTGTCGAAGCAAGTCCCAGTCGTCTTGAAGAAAAGCACCGTAACGTCCACGTTTTGCAATCGCTTGAGGACAGCCAATATTTACATCGACCGCGTCGCAGTAGGGCTCGGCTAGAAGCGCAGCCTCCAGTAACGTGTTTGGATCGTTTCCACAAAACTGTGAGAAACGAATAATAAATAAGTGGTGGACAAGAGATAAAGATAATAAACGGGTAAATAGGAAGTACGACTGCTTACTTGAACGATCAGCGGTCGATCTTCGGGGGTGCTGGCCAAAGCTTCTCGTCGATATTTCGGATCTCTGCAAAATACCGAAGAATGAAGCATCGGGGTGTAGCAGAGGTGGGCGCCGTGGCGACGACTCAGCAATCTCCAGGCTAGTTCGCTCGCGTCGACCATCGGTGCGACGATGTATCGCGGCGAAGCCAAAACGGTCTCCCAAACATTGCCCGTTTCGATGTTCGGGGAGTTTGTGAACAGTTTCGCTGAAACCGATGACATCTACGAAAACGATATTGCTTATTAGCGCTTAAAGAACACAATTTACCTGCTCGTTTTATACGGAAGCAGTTTTTTTCGTTTCGTTAGAGTAATCCAAAATGGTACAGTTGGAAAATTACGAAATAACCAGGAGGCTTTGAAGAATCCCTTTGTTTGTTTCATTTGTTCGCTGGACCGGTAGAATTTCATCGAAGCAGCTTGTAGTAGAACGCGTAAACGAGACGAAAGATGGTCAACAGAAGAAGGAGAATGATGAATCTCAGATCGCCGGTGGAGACGGGACGAATCGATCGATCCGCGGAGAGGAGGAAGAACGCCTGGAACGAGCAGAAGACGGAGAAAGAGGAGAGGAACAAGAGGATCGCGGCGTGACGGATTTCGAGAATTCCGATTCCAAGATTGGAGACAACCTTATAGATTGCGTCATGTGCGAGTTTAACTTTAATTTCGGTCTCTTTCGAAAGGAAAAAGTTCGACGAGGTCGCGTATGCGACAACCCGGTTATTCTCTTCGTAATCAACGATTCGACCGGTTTTTGCTCGAGCTGACTCGAGATTCGACCTCGATCGATCAACGAATAACGCAACGGAGGAAGTTTGCTTGGTGGTCGAAGCATGGAAGTCGTGATCGTATCGACGGATTCGGTGAGCGGAAACGATAAAGCGCTCTCGAGATTCATCTTGACTTCCGCCGTTTCGACCTTTGACGCAGTTCTGTTCTCCTTAGCCGCGCAGACGCTGCTGGACGAGGATCGTCGTCGTCGTCGTCGTCGCCGCCGACGTCGGTCCCGCTCCCGATCTCGGTTCCGATCCCTTTTTAGATAGCTTCGAAGAAATTTTCCGATTCGTTCGACGGTTTGGCAAGAAGTGGTTGAGACGCGTAACGAGTCGAGCGAGTCGAGCGAGTCGATTCTGTTGCCGGTCGATCGTTTCTTCTGGCCGTTTCTCCTGTTCACGGTGGAACGGCAGTGCACGGCAATCGAATTGGCAGCGGCGAAACAACAGGAAACGGGAGAAGGCGACGACGAATCGGCACCGCCTAACCCACCACCGGAACCGTCGTTCGTTCGGGACTCGAGCTCGTGCGTCGACAAGCATAGTCGAAAATTTTTCCTATAGTCTCGTTGGCAAGGATGCGACGTCGACACCGACGACAACGACGTCGACACTGACGACGACGACGACGACAACGACGACGACGACGACGACGACGACGACGACGACGACGACGACGACGGCGGCGAGGACTTTGTCCCCGTTCCAACTGGATTCGATCCCTTGGCGACGTCGACCCGTCTGTTTCGTCTGTCGCAACGCAAGCAAGAGTTCGTGCTCTCCTCGATTCGACGGATGGCAAGAAGGGAAGAACGCGCTTCGGATACGGGTCGACCGTTGTCGCGTTGAATCGTCTTCGAGATAGGTTGGTGGGTGGTAACGGTGGAGTAGTTGGAAGCGACCAGGGTGTCGACGGTTTGGGTGGCGATGGCAGTCGCGATGACCGTGGCGGTGGCGGTGGCGGTGACGGAGGCCGTGGCGGTGGCGGTGGCTGCGGCTGCGGCTGCGGCGGCAGCAGCAGCAACAGCTACGGCGGTGGCAGCGACCGTATTCCTCTGCCGCTTGTTACGCACGTATTCGTAGGTGGTTAGGCCGAGGCAAGCGATGTAACCGTGAAACAGACACAGGTGGATCAAAAGTATCGCCGCGATCGCGGCCAGAATTCCGACGACGAATACGAGCACGGTCGTGAATCCATCGGACACGGGGAGAATGGTGGGGACGGCGTGCTCGGCGTGTTCGGTCGCGTTCGAAGCTTCTTCGAGCATAACGATCCGATTGGAAAAGAAGGAAAAGGATAATTCGGTCGCAGAGAGACCGGCAACGAACAAACTGGCTAGAATCGCGGAGATCAGACAAACGAGGAAGGCCGTATAGTTTCTAGCTCCAATACAATTGTTCAGCCACTTGCAATGATGATCGAATCGAACGATGCATTTGTTGCATATCGAACAATGTTTGGTCCTCTTGTTGTCGGTGGTGATGTTGCACAGATGACACCTACCGTTCTCGATCACGTGCGCATGTTTTTCTCTGTCAAATTCCGGTATGATTTTATTGGTTGGCTGGGTTCTGACTCGTGAATCCGCCGGATCTAACAGAAGCACGGTCAAATGAGAGAAAAAGTGCGTCAAGAAGATCGCCGAGATCACGATCGAGAAAACTGATCGCAAACTCGGCCCGAGAAGCGGCGTTATCACCGTGAACGTGTTTACCACGATTATCAGAATCACGATCCAGCCTACAACTTGTTGGGGATGTAGCGGCAATTGAAGTCCGTGCACGCGTCTGAATTTCCTGTGTTCCGGTGTCACGGACGCTATTTGGGACGAACAACATTTTGATAAAACACCGTTCCCACTTTCGCTTCTTCGCATAACTCCCGCTCTCGCTATTCTCTACCAATTTCTTCTTCGATCCGCCTCGCCTTTTCTCGCCAAGCCCCATCGCGCCTTTCCGCCATCCATCCTATTCGGTTATTCTCTTTTTTTCTCCGATCCTCTAGTTTCTATTCACGAACACATCCGTTCTTTGAATTATTTCGTGTTTCGAGCTTCATTTTTTTACTTTTGCTCTTTTCGTGATAATCGTATCTAATCGCACAGGTATCGATGACCGAATCAACTAGCTCGAAATCCACCCGTCCACGTCGTCGTCCACGTCGAGTCGCTCGGTGCGACGCCGCGCGACTCTTCTCGAGAATTCTCGGTAAAACTCGGTCGCGTAGTCCTTTCCATCCCTCTGTGCGACTCGATCCGTCGAATCGATATTTGCATGGCAACCTAATCGAGTAAACGACCCGAAGAAAAATCTTTTCTTCCATTTTCCATTTTCCATTTTCCATCAATACTTTCGTCTAACGTACGTAATCTTGGTTTATTTTCAAATCTCAATCTCTCGCATATTGACCACCACCTTTCTCGTCTCTATAAATTCGATGCGCGCGCGCATTCGCGCGCACTTGCGTTTCCACCCTCTAACGCATTTGTAAATACACCCTCTTTCATACTCTATACATATATGTATAATAAATATCAATGTTGTACCACATTTTCATATTTCTATTCTCACTTTGTGGGGCGTTATTCAAACTTGAACTTTAATATCGATATTAAAAGCATGAATATCGATCGTATACTTTTTCACTTAACAAAGCATTAACTTTTTCTTCGCATTATGTGTACCAATTAATAATACGTTTGTCGTTTCGTTTATAATTATAATAGTTGGCCGGTTGAATAAATTTCTCTCACACTTTATCTACAAACTTTGAATTGTTGTAATAATATGTATATTCTCTATTTATTTTACACACATCTGTCAACTTTCTGTTACCGAGCCGTAGCCGTACAATTTTCTTTGGAATTTTACTTTTTAATGTAATAATAAACTGTTAACCTTTTAGAGAAAAAATAATGTGTATGATATAGTACTATATATTTAAATTATAATCGTAACTATGTCAGTTTTTCAATAAAATATGTCAACTAACCTTACAATTGGTCTTCTGCATATAGGTTAGCCGTCAGATTTTATACATATCCTTATGTATGTACATGCAATTGTAACGCACTGTGTAATCCAAATGTGTCGTGCTTTTCTGATTATATATTCACTAAAAAAATTAAATTATTTTTTAACAATATGTATCCAATAATAACTCTTGTTCAACACGAATTACACGAGTTTACCTAGCATAACCTAACATTTCCAACTCAATCACCAACGAAGATAGTCGAAAGTGTTCTCATTTTCGCAGAATCTATCGAAATATCGATATATCGATATATCGATACAGTAAGCTAAATATATATATACACAAAATGTAGTATAACACGTATAACGTGTAACGTATAACGTATAATAGATGTCGATAACTTTCTGCCAAAGTTTAGTTGGGGGTAGCTAGTCTTTGATTTTATCGTTACTGTCAGTGGGGAAAAAAGTATTTCGTTATTTTCATGATGATCTTTTATGTCAGCGAATAAATGTATTCGCATCTCTTTTATGCTATGTAATTCGTCAAAATGACTGGTTTAATTGCTTTTTGTGCGATTTGTTTCGTCCTTTACTGCAATTTTACCTGGTGAGGTTAACAATCGTTTATAAAATTGTAAATTCCATCATTGATAAGCTAACATTATACTTTATTTATTTGTAGGGTGATCCCGAGATGTTTAGCATGGCTGGTCAAGAGACGATATAAAATTTATTTACGAGTAGGCCACATTTCGTTACCATATTTTATACTTCGAGATGTAAACGTTTCTAAAAATGGTTTCACATTGGTTTGTTTATTCTCTGTATTATGATTTTTTGAATAGTACTTTCAGATATTTCATCGATCCGAATAAATTAATCTGTTTAAATGAATTACAGCAAATCGAAAAAATCAGTATACGCAGCAGTCTATTTAGTAGCGACGTTGCAAAATTACTAGCAGTGATCATGAAAGACGTTAGAGTTAACAAGGATGTTCCGGTTGAATCTATGGACATGACAAAAAGACAGACGACACAGTTGATGGATTTTCGAAACAAGAAAATTCCACCTATAATTATAACTTTTGTACAAGTAGGTCCTTTGTAAGAGATTCTTACTCAATTCGATAATTGATCTTGGATCTGTTTTCAATTAATTATTTATTCAACGGTTTAAACGGTAGTGATTAGTACTTAGAAAGCTTTATACTTGAAATGTTCTAGTTTATGGCTGTGCACGTAGAAAATTTAAGCCTTTTAATTTTGGGTAACGGCTGGTTGGCAAACGGCAGCGCGGAAACTCTAACTTTGGACGGTAGCGCTGTTCACGGGGCTCGCACTCTTCTCGCGTCTGCTGCCGTTATAGGTGGAGCTATGAAACTGTTGCGGCATGCGTCGGACGCGTGTCTTTCACAGATATCTTTTGCCGGAACGGCTGAAGCTACTTTGAAAGCGCAAGGAGAGATCTCTGTCGAGGTAAGAACAGATCGTTTCTACTATATCCGCATGTATTGTGCAAGCGTTTCAACGTGGAAATTGCAAGAGCTATAAAATAATGCGATAAGATGCGGCAAACTTATTAAGTATTGTAGCTCAATGCTTTGAACGGTAGCTATTTGTGTTTAGCACACATAACGGATGTTCCTGAACAACTGTCGTTTGAAATGGGATTAAGTTGGAATCAAGCAGGATCTAATTTATAGAAATTGTACATCGGAATAACGCAGACAGAGGGTTCTGGAGGAGCAGGTCTCGTTACCTTCTTCAAAGACAGAAGTTCGTTAACCGCTGCATCTCCGTATTCGGATGCACACGATTCGTCGAACGATATTCTAGCTCGATTGGCACCGATTGTACCAAAGGTATATGTCCGGTCCACGGTATGGACGGTAAAGCGAGAGCTTCATTAAACGAATGAAATAATCTGTAGCTGGATGCTTTTCTTGTCAGGATTTTACATTGAAAATAGGCAATTCGTCGGTAATCATGGGAGGAGAAGACGGGATGGTAGTCGGTTTGGAGGGTGTAATGAAAGGTCTTCAAATTAGCACAAAATTTCAACCATGCGATCCACAATTAAATCTTACGTTAAATTTGGATGGTTTGTCAGTCCGTAGTAAATTTCCTGTTTTAACGTTACGATCGTTGATAATAAATGCAAAGGTAGAAATGCAAAGATCTGCTACGTGTTTGTTACACAATTATATACACATTTAACTAGTTTCATGGTATATACATACGTTTTTACAGGTAGAACAGGATATTTTACAGATTGCGACGCAGGTGAATAGTCTTTCGGTGATTTATGACCATAAAGACTGGGAAACGATATTGTGCAGTACCGATAATCAAGTATCGAGACCAATTGGTGGTATAACGTTAAAAAATAAATTACCATGGTTAGATATAAGAGTGAACACCGAGCTTTACGATTCATCCGTATGCGTAAAGTTATTGGACGTTCACGAAGCTTCGTGTGGAGTAGCTCATATGAAATTTTCGATAGACACGCTCACAGGCATGACAATTATATATACTCGTACATGTTGATTTTTCCGTTTATACGTTTTAACAATCGAAAATTCAATATCGATTACTTAATATTTGTACAGAAACGTTGAACGGCTGGAATACAGAATTGGTAGTGGAGTCGTTATATTGTACGTTAAATGGCTCCAGTACCGTCACTTTGGAAACGTCTCACCAATGGGGAACACCTTTGTCCGTTGGAGTGTTATTAGCTACGACCCGTTCCAATGCCATAGGAATTGCCATCGACACTCTGGTAACCGAATGGAGCTTGGAACTTGCTAGATTTCTCGAAGAGGCTTACAAGTAAGAGCCATTTGAACGAAATGATCAATCAAATACATGGGAAATGAAATATAATCGTAAATTGAAAAATAATCGTAGATTGTTAACGTTTATTCAAATTATTCCTCAGATGTTGCCAGAAATATAGCAAGAAAGGTGAAAGTATGGTGAGCCAAGCTAAAGATTCGGACAATGTTGCTCAATTAAATCTCAAAATTACCAACTGCAATTTATTCTTTATCGCAGAAAATAATTGTACGTATATCATTTAAGTAGACTAAATGATACGTATAGGTAACAAATACACGTGAAGATCTTTTCATTTTTGACGTATGACATTACGACGTTAGTTACGACGTTACGTTTCTTCTTAACTTGTAGTATCCATCATGATGCGTTTGGACACTGCAAACGTAGAACACAGTGCGAAACGGTTGGTGGCCGTGACAGAAGGTGTAAGCGCAATAACGCTGAATAAGAATGAACCGATTATTTGTCAGCACGCACAAGCATTAGCACATCCGTTTTTAGCAATAAGAAAATGTAAAGGTGCCGTCACTTCCGATATGATAAATATAAGCCTGGATGGTACCAGTTTGGCGTGGAGTCCAAATTTACATCTTCGTTTATTGCAACTTTGGTTAGAGTCTGCCGATTTTCGATCCATTATAGAACAAGATTCGTCGACGATCCCGAATATTGAAGGTTCGATGTATTTTCGTACGCGTATAGCCAGTATAATCTGTTTGCGATTCAAACGAGTTTCTTTTTTGTCGATAGATGAACAAATGGAAAAGCAAAAACGAACGATAGACGTGTTGGCCACCAATGGTATCAGGCTATCCATAGATATTTCCCCGAAACATTTTTTGGAACTTTCGTCGGATCAGTTACGTTGGTCGCAAGGAGAATGGAAACTGAATTACGTACGCGTTACGTTGGATATGGCTGATATAATTATGATAGAAGGTTTTGAATTAGTTAAAGTGGCTGATAATAAAGAAGTGCGACTCGAAAGACAAAGTAACGAAGGTTTCGTGTTGGACTGGAATCAGACTTGGATGCTTAACATCGAGTCGGTAAAAGCTTGTTTTCCATACGAGCATCAGTTCACGGACGCGATTCAAAATGAATTATTTAGTATAAAGAAATGGCTGAAGGAAGTTCATTCGGACTCGAGTAGCAGAAAAGAAAAACCGTTGCCTTGCGATTTGATCATAAAGGTACGTCGTGTATATGGGTGCACACGATTCGATTGATTCGATCGATTTATTTTATTACTAATAAAACTATTCCATTGTAGATCAAAGAGTGGGTATTCGAGGTGAGCGACGACCCGTTTGAAGTACGCTTACGAGATAATTACGAGTTATTGGAAGACGAATACAAGGAAAGTTTGAAACGGCAAGCGATGCTCGACGCCAAAGTACAAGAACTTTGTCGAGCCCATTTGTTACTTCCCCAAGATAAAGTGGAGGAACTGTACGCTAGTTTGAACAAGAAAAACGCGGAAATTTACGTGCAAAGATGGAAGCAAATGCAACGCGCCGGTCCCGCAAGAACGCGATTGTTTGCTTGGTGTATGTTGGACATCGAGATATTGGCTTTAGCCGATCCTACGATCGATGGGACGGAAAACGCGACAAAGGCGCTTCGAGAAATGGACGCGGAAACTCCTTGGCCGGAGGATGGTTTAGAGTTCAACACGCTCTGGGTGAGAGGGATCAGCGTAAAGTGCGCCGAATGGAAACTACAATTACGGGATTTCCCGCAACCGTTGCTTTTGGTTGAAAGTTTAAGCGTGTGGGGTAGACTGGCCGGTGCCGAAGCTTTGGCACCGCCGAGGGCCAGGCGAACGGTGAGAATCGAGATTGGCGCGCCTTGGGAGGACATCGTCGTCGAAAGGGGAATGACGTCGTTGAAATATTATCACGATCTGAATTGGGATATCGACAAGTTCAGATACGCGTTTGGTCCTTGTTGGGAACCGGTGATAGCCCAATGCAATCTCAGTTTCGAAAAGATAATACATCCGTCGAGAGATCCGAGTCCTCCGTTACCGTTCTGGGACAAGATGAGATTGGCTCTTCACGGAAGGTTGACGCTGTGCGTGAAGCAGCTGACGGTTTTGTTGCACGGTTCGCTGGATCCGTACAACACCACCGAAGAGATGGAGCTCACATGGACTGGATTGGAACTCGACTGGACCCAGGGAAGAATCATCGTGAAAGGGGACTTGGACGTTTACGTGCGTACGGCCAGCAAATACGACGACTGCAGATTACTGCACTTACCAAACGTACGTTTGAGTATAAAGTTGGCGTGGGTTTGTTTGGGCGATCCGAGAGATCATCATGCCGCTATACCGTGCGCACCGGATCGATTGCCGGAATATTCGAGCAATCAGGAGCACGATTCGTTCAGAGCGTTCCGTTCGCAGAACTTGAACGTTAGTCTGTCGCTGGAGACGAAGCCGACTGGATCCCCAGCGTTGACGAGCGCCCCGACGGCGTTACTTTATGGCAGCACCCTCAGATGGTTTGAAAATTTAAAATTCATTTTATCCGGGGCCACGAGACCGACCAGGAAAGGTCCTCTGTTCAAAAACATCAGACCTAGGAGAAAACAATTGAGCAGACACTACAGAAAAGTACGATTGACTTTGGCCTTTCATCGGTTCCACGTGAGTTATTGGATGTCGTTCGCGATGCAGCGTGGATTCGAGGTGACCGGCGGAAGAGTGGCGTGCAGCAGCGAGCACAATTTATCGTTACATCCGATCGACGACGGTTTGATACATCGACCGAGAGCGGAATGGTCGGTGGTGTATATGAATTGCGAACTGAGCGACGCGGAGATTTGGTTGAAAAGCGCGTTGCAGGAGGACAAGGAGAGCGCGTCGTTGCGACAACCGGTCGAAAAGTGTTACTGTTTGAGCGTAGCTCGCGTCAGTTACGGCAGAGAGGCAATGGTAGCCGGAGTAAGCGGAGGAGACACTCCTACTCACAGGTTGGTCGTGCACGATTTGAAAGGAGCTTGGACGAAAACGAACAGAGACGTGGCGTTCGCGCTATTCGATTCGTTCATCAAGACTCAACAGCTTAAGAAGAATCTTTCTACCGCCGCTCTGAAAGGTTTTCACAGAGAAAGTTCGTCGACGTCGCACAAGAATCATCGGACGCGTGCCGTCGAGGTGCAAAACGCGACCACGCAAATAAACTCGACGCCCGCGGCGAAACCGCAACAAGGAGAGGCTGTCGGGATGCTGCAGAGGTTGATAGCCGAGGCCGCGAACAAACCGGTCGCGTTTAGCGACGATCTCTCGGTACAAACGAGAGGTCAGCAACTCCGTGGGCTGGCGGCTTGTCATCAGGACGACGTATTGCACAAAAATTGGCTAAGTATGCGCTCATGTCCCATGTTTATGACACCTATGTTTCGTTTAAAGTTTAAACGAAGAATAGTAAGCAGGCATGTAGGGTATCTTGTTCTTTTTACAGTCGCCTTGGTAAACAGTCAAGTGTTATTGAAGGGTATCGAAACACGGGGCTACGTGATTTTATCGGCGGCCAAGGCTGAAATATTGCAGAGAATTCATCAGCCCGTATGGAAGGAAAGAACATTGGTGTCAAAGACAACGTGGGTAGGATCGTTGGAGTGTATGCAGTATTACGCGACCGTTAGCGCCAACATCGACGAGAACATCGACGACAATATTATGTGGTTGACGTTGGACAATATTCAAGTAAGTCAGTCGGTGCTGCTGATAAGTTCTTCTCAGATGAGAAGAAGTGCCGTTAAAATGATGCTTGGAACGTGTTTAAAATAGGAAAAAGATTCGACGGTGATAGCCGGCTTGCCGGATGTACCGGCGTTGGTAGGTTCCGGTCAGAGCGTCGGCGGCGTGGTAAGTCAGACCGTTGGAGGCGGCGGCGGGCCTCAGCATCAGCTGCAACGAATCGTATCGAGATGCAAATGCGAGTTCTTCTATGTTGGTTACGGCCAAGCCTTGGACGTTGGCTCGATCGATCAAGTTCCTCCACCTCCGAGAGAAGAAGTCAGCCCGTGGGAGAGAAAAGATCTGTCGGCGGCGGATGCGTTCACCTTGATGCATCACGATTTGGACGTATGCACGAACTCGTTGCAGTATGCGATGATTCTGGATATCGTAAACAATCTGTTGCTGTACGTGGAACCGAGACGGAAGGAAGCGTCGGAACGATTGCAACGGATGAGGTTTCAGTTGCAACTGCATTCGGTCGAGGATCAAAAACGGCCGATTCAACAGTTGCAAAACACCGTGCGCGGCTTGGTAGCGAAACTAAGGAGATTGGAACGCGAAACGTATTTGGTGCAAAAGGCGCTCGCCGAGGAGTCCAGTCCCGAGTTGCTGGCAGAAATGGAACGACTGGAAGCGAGAGTTTTCGAATGCAAGGAACAACTTGGCGCGAAAGCGGAAGAACTGGACGTGATGTTGAGCTGCTACAAAGAAACGACTGCTCCGGCCACAGCTTCTACCACGTTGAAAGATAAACCGGCCGCGGTCGCGAGGGTCGCTGAAATTTGCTTCAAGCACGCGCAATGGAGGTTGACGGATGCCGACGGTCAATTGGGTATCGCCGACCTTATTTTAACTAATTTCTTGTACACCAAGACCAGCAAAACCGACGACTCGGTCGAACATCTTCTCGAATTGGGATACGTTAGGATGACTAATTTGTTACCGAATCAAATTTATACGGAAGTACTGACGCCCACTGAATTGCAAAGTAACATGCCTGTTGACAGGCAACGAGCTCTTCGAGTTTTCTGCAGAGAAAAGGCACCGGTTGCTGGAATATCGGTGAAAGAACACTTTGAAATCAACGTGGTCCCTTTGACAATAGGTAATTTGTCCTCGATAAATTTTCCTTTTCTTTCCGTCTTCCGTACTCTGAAATCGAGTACGTCTGAAAATTCTTTTTAACCTTTAACACCTGTTTCATTTAGGATTAACAAAAAAATTTTTCAATACGATGCTCAAGTTTTGTTTTCCCGAGAGAGATCCGGAGGGAATAGAGGAACCACCCGCGCCGCAACGGGATTCCTCTTTCTATGTACCGATTGAACGAAGAGACGATGTAGAGAAAATGAAAGAAAGAGCAGATAAAAATAAACTGTTCATATACATTAAAATACCCGAGGTACCGGTTCGTGTTTCTTACAAGGTATGACACTTATTATTACACACGCTTATTTCATTCAATTTCCGCTTTCGCAACCGTTTACTGAAACTCTACGCCTTTACTGAATCGTTTACTTTGTTCTTGTTGTTCAGGGAAATAAGGAGAAAAATTTGGAAGACGTTCGCGATTTCGCACTGGTGATACCTACGTTGGAGTACCACAATGTCACGTGGACATGGCTCGATCTCCTTTTGGCGATGAAAAGTGATTCACGACGCGTAATATTGAGCCAAGCTATTAAACAAAAATTACAGATCAAGCCAAGAGGTCCGCAAGAGGAATCCGCTCCGCAAGAAGAAGATAAAGCTCGACTTTTATTAGGTGCAAGACATTTACCAGGTGATGCGAGAAAGAAAGGTGTCTTTAAGTTTAAGTAGTCTGTATTATCTCTTTATCTTAATCAATTTTTCATTTACACAAAAAATCACTACTGTATAATAAAACATTTAATACAATTGATTGGTGCGCGTTACTGATATTCCTACCATTAGATTTATATAGTTAACTCGCAATTTTATATTATTTATTTAACTGAATCCTGTATATACTTATCCCGTGATTCAATAAACGTGATTCAAATAATACTGATCGTTACGCGTACCACTGTCCAATTCATTTTCTTTTTCAGAATATTTCCAAATATTTTTACACACTTATTTCAATTTATTCTACTATTTAAAGCTGAACACAAACGTTCGTTATGTTAAACGCATAATGCTTTGTATCTTCTTAACGAATCATTAACGATCGTATCTTACTACTGAGTGTATTTTTTATATCACCATTATAATTTATAAGGTTCTAATAATTCGTTCCAGTTGGAAATTTTACCGTTACAAAAATAAACGATACGTTCGAATAACGTTCAATAAGTATCGAGTTGTGGTCGTCGTCGTCTCGTAGTAGTATCTCCCGTTAAATATTTACAAATCGTTTAGGGGATCTTGTTAAAGACTAATCAAAGGAGCCTCTGCAGCTTTTCTCGTATGCTTCCATTCGGTGAAATCGGTATAAATTCTTCTGCCATACATAGTGTGCACTTCCCGAAACGTTATCCTCGTCCTTGGGATATTTTCTGTCCTACCGGGTGCAGATCTGACGCTTTGCGAACGGTGATGCATTTCTGATCTGTTAAAAGGATTATGCCGCTGCCTTGGAGGCGCTTTGGGAGACTGAGAGGGAGCGGTAACCATTGCCGTTTCTTCCTCTGCTGCGTCTAATTGTCTTTGCAATTCTGCTACCATTAATTTCATGTAATCGTAACTTGCGCACGTTAAAGCTTTCATCCATTGCTCCATAGATTCCTGCAATTGATCTTTAAATGAATTATTGTATCAAACGTGAATAAACGAAGCTTCGTCAAACTTTTCTATACAAACAACTTTACCTGAGATTCTGCTGCGAGCGCATAATTTCTATTGTTTGGCCCATGAAATACAATTTGAAAACCAAACTGTTCTTCGTCTTCTGCTAGTTCAATAGTAGAACCTTCGAGGACTATCATACCTACAGGTTCTTTGTCGCCGCGTCGATCAAAATAAAATAGTATATTCCCTTTAAGAACAAACCATCTTCTTTGATAGCCCCGATTCAATTCACCGCGTTTATTTAACCAACCTTCACGGTCTACTGGCGTTGCCGAAGTTGCAAAAGCTACCATATTCTTCTCGTTTATTTTCATTGCATTTGAATTATGCTATTCAGTAAACAATTGTACAAGAATTTAGGTAAAATTCACCCTTGGAAACGATACGCAATCGCTTCTTTCTGCAATATATATCTTGATAACAAGTATTTGCTTAAAAAGAAAATTATTTTTACTAATTTCTTTTCTTCTTTTCCAAGTAAATTATAACCTTGTACATACGTATATATAGTCACTGCAATTGTAAATGTACTAGAAATTTGCAATAAATCTGTAACACGTATTACGATACATCGTTAGAATAATCTTTATTCTATTCTTTTTTCTTCCTTTTCTTCTTTCTTTTTTGCACGTTTTCTTAAAACGTTTTATACAAGACTGAGAAAAATTTGATGTAGCACCGCCACATTCGCAATCATACTAACCTTTTCTGACGTTACAGGCAACAGCAGCACTAGAAACTGGATGAATTTGTGCGTTTGATTTGTCCTATTGAAAATATCCAGTACAAAAAGAATATTATTGAATATCGAAAAAATATTCGTACATCGAAGAAAGCAAAATGGGAAAAGGATTTAATAATTACATGTGTAAAAAGTTTTTTCATCCAGCATCTCGAGATAATTTGAAACGAGTAAATATTATTTTGCGTACATATTTTTATAGGTTGCCTTTTTCTTTTCTACCACTAAATTCACAATTTATTTTTTCATTATATAGGTATGGATGGCTGAACAGCAAGCTGAAGCTTATAAGAAAAAACAAGAAGAATTGCGTGTTCAATATGAAAAAGAACAAGATCTCCATAACAACAAGTGAATAAAATAATCTTATGTATATTTCTTTTTAATGAAATTCTGAATATGTTTTTTAATATTTTCACTCTATTGTAGGGCTTTATTGAGCAAAGAAAGCAAGGATAAGCTGAGCGTAAATTTTATGTATGAACCACCACCTGGAGCAAAGAAAGAAAGAGAAAAAGAAGATAACGAACCAGAGTATAAGTTTGAGTGGCAGCGTAAATATAATGCCCCAAGAGAAAGTTATTGTAAAGGGGACAGTGAAATAAGAGATCAACCGTTTGGTATTCAAGTACGTAACGTACGTTGCATTAAGTGTCACAAGTGGGGACATATAAATACAGGTTTGTATGGCTACAATAATAGAATACAATATTATGCAAGTATATTATTGAAGTATTCCAATTCACGTTTATGGCTATAAATTACAGATAAAGAATGTCCTTTGTATAGTCAGGCAATGAGCGTGGTAATGACAAATAATTCGCAAACCCCGTCAGCTCCAGACGCGTTGACGCTAGTTCAACAAATGAGGGAAGATGGTTTAGCGCTTAAAAAGTGAGTAACAAATAACTTTCTTTTTATCGGATATATATATATATATATATATATATATATATATTTAGATATTTAATATATTTTATGTTGAACATAGATCCGCTCTAAGTGCTCAACAGCATTTACGAGTTCCTGAGCATGAACATCTTATGGTTTCGGACGACGAGGAACAATCAGAAGTTACATTTTTAAAAACCCTTTCTAAGAAAGAAAAGAAGAAGCTACTAAAGTAAATTTCTTTTATTTATTTTTCTATTTATGTTTATACAATTATAATTATTTGTAAAAGATAAAAATAATTTGAAAATTATTGATCTGTAGGAGATTGCAACAACTTGAAGAAAAATCTAAGAAAGTAGAGAAACAAAAATTTAAAAAAAAGATAAAACGTAAAACTAAAGACCACAATGATAAAGATGGTGATCACAGTTCTAGCAGTGGTACTAATAGCAGGGGGAGGAGAAGGGGCAGAAGAAGCAGCAGTAGCAGTAGCAGTAGTAGCAGCAGCACAAGCAGTAGCAATAGCAACAGCAGCAGCAGCACAAGCAGCAGCAGTAGTGGTAGTAGTAGTAGTAGCAGCAGCAGCAGCAGCAGCACTACCAGCAGCAGCAGTAGCAGCAGCAGCAGCAGCAGCAGCAGCAGCAGCAGTAGTAGCAGTGATACTAGCATTAACACTAGTAGTAGTAATACTAGCATCAATACAGATAATGGTAGTACTAATGGGGTAAAGAACACTGTTAACAAAACTTCTAACGGCTATACGTTAAAAAAGTCTAGAAAAAAGAAAAAGGAAAGGAAGAAGCAAAGAGCAGATTCCACTTCAAATGGTAACGCTAAACATTATCGTCGGAAAAAGGAAACAAATAAAGCAAAGAGCCGAAAGGAAGAAAATCAATTGAAACGCGAAAGAAAAAATAAACACAAGAAATCACATGAAAAGGATGTAAACAAGAGTAAGACTAGAGAAGGTTCCAGTCATAAAAAACGAAAAGCCGCAGAATTGAATGAGGAAAAAAGTAACGATCGTGAAGCTAGAAAGAAAATAAGACGGTTTTAAGATTGTTTTTATACGTTGAAAGTATATAATAAATTAGATTAAAATGTCATGTATGTATATGCGCGCACCTATATTTCTTGTTAGTACAGAGCACAGAATACACAAATAAAATAAACATACACATGTATATTTTTCATCTACGTGCAATACAAAATACGATAGAACATGAACATAATTGTTAATTTAACTACTAAACTATATAATGACTTTAAAATATTAGTATCGCTTTAAACCGTTGTAACAATATAATTTTTTATAAATGTTTTATGTGAAAAGAAATCGTAAAAAAAATTTGTTGATAAATGTTCCTTAAAACTTGCACTATTCTAATTATAAAACTGATATTTCATTACACATTCTAATAATAATAATAATAATAATAATAATAATAATAATAATAATAATATTAATATTAATCATTAAATGTTAGCAGCTTCTTTGTTTTTAAATTGCCGCAGGAAATAGTAACTCGTTGATAAATATTTAAATGTTATTATATACAAAAACGAGGTAAAATTTTTACTAAATATAGTACAATGTTGCTGTTAAATTACTTTAAATAGACATATACGCATACATATTTTAAATCAGAACGTTCGCTTCTATACATTATAATTTTGTTACAGAAAGCGTAGAAGTGAAACATTCGTTACATATCGAATTAAAAAAAACAACAGAGCATTTTTGTATTTCTGAAATATATATACATACATATGTACATATTGTATGTATGTATACGTATTTATGCATATATATTTATCTTACAAAGTAGCAATTTATCACTCTTAATATTTTTCTTTTATGACACAATTAACTATTAACAAGAATTTTATACTTATTCACTACACACGCGTGCCTGTGCGAGTGTGCATATATTTTTCTATGTAAAGTTAAATACTATTCAGCTGGTAGCTGTGAACACTTGGGCAGTTTAAATTTTTTCATGTAATTATCACTTTCATAATGATTACATAGAGTAGAATCGGATTGATTATAGCGAAAAGATATAACAATCTACTGTAATTTATTAATCGATTCCTAATTCAGATATATCACCACATAAATGTATTGCCTCAGAGACAAAAAAAGCAATGTTTTATTGATGATTAAATAAGACAAAAAAACACTATTTTTTTTCATTTATCTCCGATTCTACTATAACACAGATCAATGCAGTTTTTATGTTTATAATGCTATTTGTTTTTTGTTTTTTGTTTCTGTTTTTGTTTTTGTTTTTTTCATGTAATGTATTAATGAAGTGAATCGATTTTATACTAATGGCAGAACAAGACCTCCAAGTCTAACTGTGAATTCGAGACTCTAGACTAATTAACGTAATCTGCATGAATTCTGTATCACGATTATACAAAATTTTTAAATTACTTTGGAATGTACGTTCTTATAAACGTTTTTCTATTTTTTTTTCTTTCTTTTCTTTCTTTCTTTCTTTTTTTTGAATTGTTTTTCTTTCTTTTCCTTCAAATAATGCGCAGTTAATTGGAAAAGCAATTAAACAAGTTTATAAGTTTTTTACAGGAAAAATAACTCGAAAATAACAGTACATTCTTTATATGTTGTAAATAGATATATATATATATTTTTTTGTTTTTTTAAAAAAACTTTTCGATATATTGAAATCAAATGATCTTATTGATCTAACTTCTTTATTTATCTAGCAGTGAACATTTTAAAAATCTGAATTAGTAGTTGCAATCGTGGGATAGTATTTCACATCAAAAATATTTTTTAAATCTTTTAACAGTACAATATCCTTTTCGAAAAAGAATGTACTTGTTATTATTATATATACCTACATATATTTACATAATGAAAATACATATTTTTAATTCTTTACACCATAAACAATCGTCAGTCACATTAGAACAGGCCTACATAAGATTTGTACAGGAGTAGCACCACTGCTCTATAAGCGTAAACTCCTTTTGACGTTTAGAATCGTGTGTTTCTAAATATATACGTAAGTAATTTGCGTTATATTCACTAAATGTGACATTTAGATTATTGAAACAACAAAAATAAATAAGCTAGAAAATGTTCTCTTAGGTTCTGCTGAACCAAAGATGGAAGTTCAATATTTTCCCGCATACTTATGCGTATAAATCACTAAAAAATGATTCAGTAGTTAATTTATATCCATCGTTCAAGATATATTTGTTTTTTCCGTATCATTTAAACGTACTGCATGATATTTAAAAATTAAAAAGTGGACCTATATCCTTCATTTCGGTATCTTCCACATTATTTGAACCTACTACATGATGCCTAGAAATTAAAGAAACAACTATTTCAAATACAACAATGTAAGTTACTAATGGACAATCAATACGATTACATTACGGATAAAGTATTCTTCCGTCTTTTAATTGTGACAAATGAAACCTGGATTAAAAGTACCTGTATTGATGAAAATGTGATGACGTACGAAGATGAGTATCGGGTGATCTTGAAGGCAAATTGTGAAGGCTTCCACTAAATCCTGTATTTAAAAGACCTTTTCGAGGACTTCTGGCGTTTACGACTCTCGGCTGCGCGTACATTTCTTCCAGAACACTGGGTGCAACGTATGTAAAACCCTGTAAACATTTTCATGAATTTCATCATGTTACTTTAACATTTCTTCTAACACGGTAAACTTCGAGAACGTGTTGTTACCCACCTGAAAGATCATATTAGCAGACTCACTTAATGTACTTTCAACCGGCGAATCGACAGGAACGGTTGTCGTGAACTGCTCGTCAAACTGTGACGTGTCATCGGCACTTTTCTATAAATATTTCAATATTTATTTAATTACCGTTTTAAGTTTTCATCGTGACCAAAAATACTTACTAACGATGGTTTGAAAGGCGGTTCCAGTTTTTTTGAAATTACATCCTGCCAATTAATGTGTTTAAAAAAATTGTGATTCATAATTTGTTCGGCATCTTCGGGCCCAGATCCCAATCTTTGCGACACTTGTCTCTGAAAATTATATATAAATTCATAATACAAACAATTGGGAAAATAAAAAAATTGTTAAATGACACGAATCCCATCGATACCTTTAATAACTTCCGTATTAAATCTTTCGCATCGGGTGTTAGATACAACGGAAGATTTAATTTTCCTCGTAAAATTTTTTCAATTGTTTTTCTTCTGTCGTCTCCTGTAAATGGTGGCTATAACAAAAATACAACGTATATAATTACGTTACCTTATTCAATTGATATATTAAAAAATATCCTATTTTCTCTCTCTCTCTCTCTCTCTCTCTCTCTCTCTCTCTCTCTCTCTATTCATTTGGTTCATATACCATTCCCGTAAGCATGTCAAACATAAGAGCACCCAAACTCCACCAGTCCACCGCCTTCCCATGTCCGCTTCTTGTTAAAATTTCTGGAGCCCTAAACATATTAACGATAGTAAAAATTACAAGATACGTATTTTCGATCAATTATTCTGATCTGATGTTTACTGTTAAACATGAACTTATATTAATTTATTATTTGACGAGTTATAATGAACACTCGATAAAGTAAATCGTTACTCACATGTATTCTATTGTTCCACAAAATGTGTGTGTCACTGCACCTTCTTGAATATGTTCTTTACATAGACCAAAATCTGTTAATTTAACATGACCTTCGCCATCTAATAAAATATTTTCTGGTTTCAGATCTCTGCGAAAGTAATCGACCTAATTAAAAGCATGCAGCTATATATATTTTAAATAATACTATTAACAAAAATGTCATACCTGTATATAATACCCTGATTATGAAGATGTTGTAGCGCAAGTATAATCTCGGATAAATAAAAACTATTAAAAAAAATAAATATAAGAAGTATTAATCTATACCATATTCTTAAGTTGTTAATGTATATATCGGTTCAAACATGTTTAAAAGGTATAATAACTTACCAGGCTGTATCTTCTAAGAAAATACCTTCTCTATCTAAATATGTAAAAAGCTCTCCGCCGCAAAGATATTCCAAAATTAAATATAATTTACCTCCAGTTTGGAATGCGTACATTAAATTTACAATAAACGGATGCTGTAACGAAAATAGGATAAATATTTTATCGTTGTGTACAACAAATTTTACTTACTTTTACCGCCTCTAAAATATTCCTTTCCGCTTTTGTGTGAGCTGTATCCTTCTGATTTCGTATGATGGATGCTTTTCGTAATACCTAAGAGAAAAAAGAACTATAAAGCTTTTTGTATACATGCGCATGTATGAAAATAATTACCTTCATAGCAAAGATACTGCCTTTGTCTTTCCCGGTAACTTTTTTAACTTGAAAAACTTTTCCATATCCACCCTCTCCTAGAATTTTGCATAGTTCAAAATCTTGAGGTCCAGTTTTTTCTTGACCCGCATTGACATTTTGTTCTGATAACTGAACTCTTTCCAAGTCATCGGATCTGTGGAAAAAAATTCATGGTTTTTCTTAAAAGAGAAAAAGAGAAGTAGAGAAGAAAGGGGAAGAAACATTTCATAGCATGCACAAGTAAACAGTTTAAGTATTTACTTGTAATGTTGTATATTTTTAAACATTTTAAGTTTTAATACTTACTCTAGTATGGTATTTACATTTGTGGCATGATTATATTCATCCTAAAACAAAGGCAAAAACAGAAAAAAACAAATGAGTAGTAGAATACTAATCATAAAAATTTCTCATCAAAAACAAAAATTCCATTAAAAAACAGACTTCTCTGCTTTCGACGATATCATCATCTGACTCGTCCTGATTTACGGATTCTCCTTCGTGTAATTCTATATCAAAAACTCCAGCCATTCTTTCTGCACTTTAATCACATTTAAAACCTTTTCTTGTCGATAGTTTTAATTGATCGTAATAAATTCAAATAACGCAGATGATTACGTATGTGCGTAAACGCGATAGTATGTTGGTTCTCTTTATTTGTGTGTTCTCACTGATTTTCTGACGGATAGATTGAACTGTCTACAATCATAAATAAAAAATTCTACACGAAATCGCATTTAATATCGTAAAAAGTGTCTATACGTTATTTTATTATTAACATTAATATTTCTCTTAACGATTGGACAAAAATGAGAAAAATTTTAAAATAAAATGCAGGATACAAATAGCCGAAGCAACAAAGTGCAGACTACCGTGGATACTACTTTAATCGAGCATGAAATATGTGAGAGACCCGTAGAAACTTTTAAAAGATTCTTCTGAAGTTGGAAATGGAAATTAAATACATGTATGAAATTCGCATTAATCAGTAAAGCATATATATATATATAATATTATTCGTGCATGCATACATATGTTATATACATACATAAAAGGTTTTCTTTTTCGTGCGTAATATTATGCTTGTTTTCATTAATCTTTACGTACCGATACAATACCGAACAATTTAATTTTTGTAATCTTTAAAATTTCATTATTTATGTTCAGGTATAATTGAATATATTACGATAATTTTTAAGAACGATACAATTATTTGGTTGATATAATGATTGTATAACAGGTAAAATTTCAGTCGAATTATTTTGACTATAGATTATTTATTTGAAAACACTCCGTTGACATATATATATAATACAATAGGGTTATGATATAAGTGGACATATACAATACAGACCCTGCAGTCTGTGATTTTTCAAATTTGCCATCTTTTAAGAATAAACCGCTTTGTTTCTTGACGAACCATTTTGGTCCGCTACTGAGATTTCTCGAGTGAAACATATACTTGTTTGTCCCTCGTATCACCGATTGATTGGTTTAGTTTATAAATTAAACTTTGCGTATATTTATATAAAGAACGTGTAGAAAGCATAATTTATTTTCAAAGATGATGGTTTTGAAAAATCACACAGCCCGGCTATACTGAGACATCATACGTTGTATATACATATTTCGTTACCGCGCCATCTACAAACTATAACTAAAGTTGTAAAAGGGATAAAAACGTTGTTGAACTATTCTCACTTCTCACAATCAATTGAAAGTTGGGTTACAAAGTGAAGCGTATTAGATAGATTTGCTACTTGAATAAATAGTTAGTACTGTTTAGTACGATACGACTTGAAGCAAAAAAAGTGTTATTGCTTTATTCGGATCTTAAATATTTGCTTATGCGGTTATAGTCGGTTATAAGAAGTTGCCGTGTAGTAACGCGGTGCTATAACGGTTATGTTCAATTTCATGTAAAATCGATGTAAGTTAACGATTCAAAAAGTTTTCTTTTTCCTAAATAACGTAAAATATTATTATAAAAACGCTATTTTTTAAATAAATAATAATTAAAATACCGTACAATTAACATAATTACACATCTTATGTTATTTTACACAATTGAATGAAACACGATTTACTTAAGTTATTTTCTTTATTAGACTTTTAATTCTAATTAATTATCAGTACTTTTCTGGTTTCTTTGATTTCTATTACACTATTTTCCAAGTGTTTTACTCATATTTGCTGTTCTGTTACTATAAGTAGTTGTAGATTAAAAATTATAAATAAATTGTAATTTTTCTAATGCTTTTTATTAATTTAAACAACTTTTAGTTTAAAATATTTTTGGATCATAGTTGATTATCTTGCGTACTACTAATATTTATTAAATTTTGTAGAAATTTAAATAAAAAAATGTCGATTCCACCATATTTATTGGGCCCAAATCCATGGGCCACCATGATGGCTCAACAGCAGGCTCATGCTCAATTAGCTGCGGCTCAAGCTCACGCGCAAGCAGCTGTACATGCGCAAGCTGCGCATCATGCTCACATGCAAGCAATAGCGGGACCCCCATTGCCGCAAATGCCAAAACAACCTGAAGTTTTGTCGGAAGACAAGCTGCAAGAGAAAGGTACTGTAAAGGTGACATTAGAAAGTTTAGAAATTTGAAATGAGATTGCAATAAAATAATTGTTGATTCTTTGTACGATAACAGCCCAAAAATGGCAACAACTTCAATCAAAGAGATTCGCAGAAAAAAGAAAATTTGGGTTTGTGGATGCCCAAAAGGAAGATATGCCACCAGAACATATAAGAAAAATTATTAGAGATCATGGAGATATGAGCAGTCGGAAATATAGACACGATAAACGTGTTTATTTAGGGTATGTAGTTATTCGTACAAAAGACTAAAAGAAAAGTTATATAATTTGCTGATTCCGTCGATTCCTTTCTAGAGCATTGAAATATATGCCTCATGCTGTGATGAAGCTTTTAGAAAACATGCCTATGCCTTGGGAACAGATTCGAGATGTAAAGGTTTTGTACCATATCACGGGTGCCATCACATTTGTAAATGAAATTCCATGGGTTATAGAACCTGTATACATCGCTCAGTGGGGGTAAGTTGGGGGAAAAAAACCTTTGACATCATCCAATCCTTGTTAAAGTAAGTATATACTTGATTGTATATGGGTCTTTTTTTCTGTTTGCGTATTTAGCACAATGTGGATTATGATGCGACGAGAAAAAAGAGATCGCAGACATTTCAAAAGAATGAGGTTTCCGCCATTCGATGACGAAGAACCTCCGTTAGATTATGCTGACAATGTTTTAGATGTAGAGCCATTAGAGGCCATTCAAATCGAACTTGACTCGGAAGAAGATGAATCTGTAGCATCTTGGTTTTATGAACACAAACCACTGGTTGGCACTAAGTAAGTACGAAATGCTGTTCGGTAATTCTAACTATCGTATTGAAAACAACTCCGAAAACGGAGTTGATTTACGTTATATGATGAATCGCGTAGGGGTCCTGAAATCAACTAACATGTGAGTTGATAGCTATAGTGATTTGATAGTCTTATCCGAGATAGGTACTACAAGTTACTATTAGCCGGACAAAACGCTTTACTGAACAGTATCGTTTTATGTTTTATTAATTAATAGATATCATTTGGCAAGAGTTTTGTTAATTATCAATATTATTGCAGACACGTAAACGGATCGACTTATCGAAGATGGAATTTAACTTTACCACAGATGGCGACTTTATATCGCTTAGCTAATCAATTATTAACAGACTTGGTGGATCAAAATTTTTTCTATCTTTTTGATCCAAAATCATTTTTCACCGCGAAAGCATTGAACATGGCTATACCGGGTGGTCCAAAATTTGAGCCATTGGTAAAGGATTCGAATGCAGCCGATGAAGATTGGAACGAATTTAATGATATAAACAAAATTATCATTAGGCAGCCTATTAGGACAGAATATCGCATCGCGTTTCCTTATTTATATAATAATATGCCACATTTTGTGCATTTATCATGGTAAGTAATTGAATTGATTTTTTATCTCTTTATTCCACACAAGTTTTAAGACTCGTTCAATTATAGAATATTAAAGTCTTACTAGCAGTGTGGTAAAGTAAAGAAACGGTGATTGTTATTCGTAACCTTTATAAAGTATCGAAGGGAACTGCTGATATCACCTACAACTTTAAACGACCCATATTAATTGTGTTTTTTAATATGTTTCTGCGGTGTTTTTTTCAACAGGTACCATGCGCCAAATGTGGTTTACATAAAAACCGAAGATCCTGATTTACCTGCTTTCTATTTCGATCCGTTGATCAATCCTATCTCTCACAGGAACTCGTTAAAGGTACCTTGGTTTTTTTTATTCATCCCGATATTATATACATATTATACATGTCGTTTAACGAAATAAATAGTAATGGAACTGTATCGACCTTGTTGTATATATATATATCTCGTATGTATTGTTTAGACTGTGGAACCGCAAATCGAGGATGACGAAGATTTTGTGCTGCCAGAGGAAGTACAACCGTTTCTTCAAGAAACTCCTTTATACACTGATAATACTGCAAACGGTATTGCTTTGTTGTGGGCACCAAGACCATTTAATACTCGTTCCGGTAGAACGAGAAGAGCTATCGACATTCCGTTAGTGAAATCTTGGTATAGGGAACATTGCCCGCCTGGCCAACCTGTTAAAGTTCGTGTCAGTTATCAGAAATTGTTGAAATACTTTGTGTTGAATGCTTTAAAGCACAGACCTCCGAAACCGCAGAAAAAACGTTATTTGTTCCGATCGTTTAAGTCGACGAAATTTTTCCAAACTACTACGATAGATTGGGTCGAAGCCGGCCTACAAGTATGCCGGCAGGGATACAACATGTTGAATCTACTTATTCATCGAAAGAATTTAAACTATCTTCATTTGGATTATAACTTCAATTTGAAACCAGTTAAAACCCTTACCACAAAGGAGAGAAAGAAATCTAGATTTGGAAATGGTGAGTATTCTTCAATGTATTCTGATTCTTGTGTGCTATCAAACTGAAAATATTTCATTTTCTTCACAGCTTTTCATCTGTGCCGTGAGATTCTTCGTTTGACAAAACTCATAATCGATTCGCACGTTCAGTACCGTTTGAATAACGTTGACGCGTTTCAACTCGCGGATGGATTACAATATATTTTTGCTCACGTCGGCCAGTTGACTGGAATGTATCGGTATAAATATAAGTTGATGAGACAAATTAGAATGTGCAAAGATTTGAAACATCTGATTTACTATCGCTTCAACACGGTAAGTCTTTGAAAGAAAGTGGGTGCGTGATGTTTAAAAAAAAATGCGTGTAGGTGAAAAAATCAATTGATTATCGGTGTACACTTGTACAGGGTCCTGTGGGAAAAGGTCCTGGATGCGGATTTTGGGCGCCCGGTTGGAGAGTGTGGCTTTTCTTTATGAGAGGAATTACACCATTGTTGGAAAGATGGCTGGGAAATCTATTGTCCAGACAGTTTGAGGGGCGACATTCGAAAGGTGTTGCGAAAACTGTAACGAAGCAACGAGTCGAGTCACATTTCGATCTTGAGTTAAGAGCATCGGTAATGCACGATATCGTGGATATGATGCCAGAGGGAATCAAGCAGAATAAAGCACGAACGATACTTCAGCATCTCAGCGAGGCGTGGAGGTGTTGGAAAGCGAACATCCCTTGGAAAGTTCGTACAATCATATATATATATATATATTCGTTTCTTTCTGTAACGGTAAACGAGATAAACTTTTAATCGATTCGCTTACAGGTACCCGGTTTACCAATACCGATCGAAAACATGATTCTTCGTTACGTTAAAATGAAGGCAGATTGGTGGACTAATACCGCGCACTACAATCGAGAACGTATTAGACGCGGAGCGACCGTCGATAAAACTGTTTGCAAAAAGAATCTTGGTCGTCTTACACGACTTTATCTTAAAGCTGAACAAGAACGACAACACAACTATTTGAAGGTACAGTGAAAGTTGATCGATCAGTAAATTACGCGTCTGTAAATTACATCGCGTTATTTTATTGTTTGAAATCGTTTTTTCGCACAGGATGGTCCATATATTTCTCCGGAAGAAGCTGTGGCTATATACACTACGACCGTGCATTGGTTAGAATCCAGAAGATTCGCTCCCATACCTTTTCCACCGTTGTCGTACAAACACGATACCAAATTGTTGATACTAGCTTTAGAACGTTTGAAGGAGGCGTACAGCGTTAAGTCGAGACTGAATCAAAGCCAACGCGAAGAACTTGGTTTAATAGAACAAGCATACGATAATCCCCACGAAGCGCTCTCTAGAATCAAACGTCATCTTCTCACTCAAAGAGCGTTCAAAGAGGTAATTAAATGAATATAAAAAAAGACAGAGATTTGATGAATTTTCAATTTTCAATTACTTGATCGCTTGATATATTTTCATCTTGATTTTTCTACATACATAGGTTGGAATAGAATTCATGGATCTTTACAGCCATCTGATCCCCGTGTACGATGTCGAGCCTCTGGAAAAAATTACAGACGCTTATTTGGATCAGTATCTGTGGTACGAAGCGGACAAGCGAAGATTGTTTCCACCGTGGGTGAAACCCTCGGATACAGAACCACCGCCATTGTTGGTGTATAAATGGTGTCAGGGTATTAATAATTTACAAGACGTTTGGGACGTTAGCGAGGGTGAATGTAATGTGTTGTTGGAATCAAAGTTCGAGAAACTCTATGAAAAGATAGATTTAACGTTGTTGAATAGACTCCTCAGGTTGATCGTCGATCACAACATAGCCGATTATATGACCGCAAAGAACAACGTGGTTATCAATTACAAGGACATGAATCACACGAACAGTTACGGAATAATTCGAGGATTGCAGTTTGCGTCGTTCATAGCTCAGTACTACGGATTGGTGTTGGACTTGCTGGTTCTTGGATTGCAAAGAGCCAGCGAAATGGCTGGCCCTCCACAGATGCCGAACGATTTCTTGACCTTTCAAGACGTAGCCTCGGAAACGGCCCATCCGATCAGATTGTATTGCCGATACGTGGACAGGATACATCTATTTTTGAGATTTTCCGCCGACGAAGCGAGGGATCTGATTCAAAGATACTTGACCGAGCATCCAGATCCTAACAACGAAAACATCGTGGGTTACAATAACAAAAAGTGTTGGCCCCGTGACGCGCGAATGCGACTCATGAAGCACGACGTTAATTTGGGTCGTGCCGTGTTCTGGGACATTAAAAATCGTTTACCCCGTTCCACGACCACGATTCAATGGGAGAACAGCTTTGTTAGCGTATACAGTAAAGATAATCCGAATCTGTTGTTCAATATGAGCGGATTCGAATGCAGGATTTTACCTAAATGCAGAACTACCCACGAAGAGTTCACGCACAGAGACGGTGTGTGGAACTTGCAAAATGAAATTACGAAGGAGAGGACGGCTCAGTGTTTCTTAAGGGTCGACGACGAGAGTTTGCAACGCTTTCACAACAGAGTTCGACAAATTTTAATGGCATCCGGCTCCACTACGTTCACAAAAATCGTGAATAAATGGAATACGGCATTGATCGGACTGATGACTTATTTCCGCGAAGCGGTGGTGAACACGCAAGAGCTTTTAGACTTGTTGGTAAAGTGTGAAAACAAGATTCAGACGCGTATCAAGATCGGGCTGAACTCGAAAATGCCTTCGCGGTTCCCACCGGTGGTGTTTTACACCCCGAAAGAATTGGGCGGTCTCGGTATGCTTTCGATGGGCCACGTGCTCATACCGCAGTCCGATTTGCGATGGTCCAAACAAACTGACGTCGGTATCACGCATTTCCGTTCGGGTATGAGCCACGACGAGGATCAACTGATTCCGAATTTGTATCGATACATTCAACCGTGGGAGTCGGAGTTTATAGATTCGCAACGAGTATGGGCGGAATACGCGTTGAAGCGTCAAGAAGCGAACGCGCAAAATCGTAGGCTCACATTGGAAGATCTGGAGGATAGTTGGGATCGCGGTATTCCTCGAATAAACACGCTGTTCCAGAAGGACAGGCATACTCTCGCTTACGACAAAGGTTGGAGGATACGTACAGAATTCAAACAGTACCAGGTTCTGAAACAGAATCCATTCTGGTGGACTCATCAACGTCACGACGGCAAACTATGGAACCTGAATAATTACAGAACGGATATGATTCAAGCACTCGGCGGAGTCGAGGGCATCTTGGAGCACACGTTGTTCAAGGGAACCTATTTCCCAACCTGGGAGGGTCTTTTCTGGTAAGAAATCGTTCTTTTGGATTTTTCGTTTAATCGCAAGAAAGAGAAGAATGGTGGTTACTATACGTTTTTGCTTTTTCTCTCCAGGGAGAAGGCATCTGGATTCGAAGAATCTATGAAGTACAAAAAATTAACGAACGCCCAGAGATCAGGTTTGAATCAAATTCCAAATCGTCGATTCACTTTGTGGTGGTCGCCGACTATCAACAGAGCGAACGTATACGTTGGTTTTCAGGTAAGACGATCAGTAAGATGATCGAAGTTAACGCTCCAACGAGCGTATAACTAACAATACCTTTTCGATCGTTGTCAAATGATTCGTAATCGTTTCTCCGTTAGGTACAATTGGATTTGACAGGAATATTTATGCACGGTAAAATTCCAACTTTAAAAATTTCACTGATTCAAATATTCCGCGCCCATTTATGGCAAAAAGTACACGAATCGATTGTGATGGATCTCTGTCAAGTGTTCGATCAGGAATTGGACGCGCTAGAAATCGAAACGGTACAAAAGGAAACTATACATCCTAGGAAATCGTACAAAATGAATTCCTCCTGTGCCGATATCTTGCTCTTCTCTGCTTACAAATGGAACGTTTCTAGACCATCTTTGCTCGCAGATTCAAAGTAAGTAGCTAGCAGCTACTTGTGAATTATATAAGTAAATGACGTTACTTTCATCGATATTCACGCGTTCGTTATTTTCTTATTCTTCTTTTTCTTATCATCCTAAGGGATCTGATGGATAACACGACAACGCAAAAGTATTGGATAGATGTACAGCTTAGATGGGGAGATTACGATTCCCACGACATTGAAAGATACGCTAGAGCGAAATTTTTGGATTATACGACGGACAACATGTCTATTTATCCATCGCCGACAGGATTGCTGATCGCTATCGACTTGGCCTATAATTTACATAGGTGAGCATACGTTCGTTTTTCGATTCGCTACTTTTATTTCGTAGCATGATGATCTACCGACGATCGATCAAAATCATTATTAACGATGAACAATTTTGACCGACAGCGCGTATGGAAACTGGTTCCCGGGGTGTAAACCTCTTATACAGCAAGCAATGGCAAAAATAATGAAAGCTAATCCGGCTTTGTACGTATTACGAGAACGTATCAGAAAAGCATTACAACTTTACTCTTCGGAACCTACGGAACCGTATCTGTCGTCACAAAATTATGGAGAACTTTTCTCGAATCAAATCATCTGGTATTTATCCGTTGAGTTGTTTTCTCGAACGATTTTTCATTGGACGTGCGTACGCGTCCAATCTAATCGATTGATTTTTCTCTGCCAGGTTCGTCGACGATACCAACGTCTATCGCGTTACGATTCATAAAACGTTTGAAGGTAATTTAACCACAAAGCCTATAAATGGCGCGATCTTCATTTTCAACCCTCGAACTGGTCAGCTGTTCTTGAAGATCATTCACACTTCCGTTTGGGCCGGTCAGAAACGTTTGGGTCAGGTGCGTAAACGGAATACAAGTCGTGTGTATTCGGTCTGTGCGATTTTCTATCGTTTGATTGTTGTAGTTGGCGAAATGGAAAACTGCCGAGGAGGTGGCTGCGCTTATTCGATCGTTACCGGTAGAAGAACAACCGAAGCAAATAATAGTAACAAGAAAGGGAATGTTGGATCCCTTGGAGGTGCACTTGCTCGATTTCCCTAACATCGTTATTAAAGGATCGGAGCTTCAGTTACCGTTCCAGGCTTGCTTGAAGGTCGAAAAGTTTGGTGATTTAATCTTGAAAGCGACCGAACCGCAGATGGTGTTGTTCAATTTATACGACGACTGGTTGAAAACCATCTCATCGTACACGGTAATTTGTTTGTCGTCGTTATTCTTTCGTTCGGCTAGCAATCGCTAAACGCTAAAGCATCGAGACTCGTGAATCGATGTATTTTACATTTTACATTTTACATTTTACATTTTACATTTTACATTTTACATTTTACATTTTACATTTTACATTTTACATTTTACATTTTACATTTTACATTTTACATTTTACATTTTACATTTTACATTTTACATTTTACATTTTACATTTTACATTTTACAGGCATTCTCGCGATTGATTCTTATCCTCCGAGCGTTGCACGTTAACACCGAACGAACGAAAGTTGTGTTGAAACCTGACAAGACAACCATCACGGAACCGCATCATATATGGCCCTCTTTGACGGACGACGAATGGATCAAGGTCGAAGTACAATTGAAAGATCTTATATTGGCAGATTATGGTAAAAAGAATAAGTACGTATCATTATTGGTAAACAAGTACGCGCGTTAAATAAGTGGAAGAAATAGCAGCTTATTATTTTTGTTCACAGCGTGAACGTTGCGTCGTTGACTCAGTCGGAAATTCGAGATATCATTCTGGGTATGGAAATTAGTGCGCCGTCCGCGCAACGTCAGCAAATCGCCGAAATAGAGAAACAGACGAAAGAACAGTCACAGCTAACGGCAACAACTACGAGAACGGTGAACAAACATGGGGACGAAATTATTACAGCGACGACCTCCAACTATGAAACGCAGACATTCAGCTCGAAAACCGAATGGAGAGTCAGAGCGATTTCTGCTACAAATTTGCATCTCAGAACAAATCACATATACGTATCGTCCGACGATATCAAAGAAACCGGTTACACTTACATTTTACCGAAGAACGTACTCAAGAAATTTGTTACCATATCGGATCTGCGAGCACAGGTACGCCTTTACGAGTGTTTCTAACACGATACATATTCGAATTACTTATTCCAATAACTACATTCGAATTTTTGTTTGTTTGTTTGTTTGTTTGTTTGTTTGATTGCTTGTGGTTAATATAGATTGCGGGATATTTGTACGGTATTAGTCCAGCAGATAATCCACAAGTAAAAGAAATTAGGTGTATAGTTATGGCTCCGCAATGGGGAACACATCAAACGGTTCACTTGCCTAACACGCTTCCGAATCACCAGTATCTGAAAGAAATGGAGCCTCTCGGTTGGATACATACTCAACCGAACGAGTTGCCGCAATTATCGCCACAGGTTTGTAAGAAATTTTTACGGATCGCATCGACACCTACACACTTACCGACTCTATACTTTTTTTAGGACATATCTACCCACGCTAGGATAATGGCTGAGAATCCAATTTGGGACGGGGAAAAGACTATCGTTATTACTTGCAGTTTTACGCCAGGATCTTGTTCCCTCACGGCATATAAGTTGACACCTAGGTCTGCAATAATTACCTTTGTTTTCCTTTTTCTTTGTATATTTCCGTTTCCGGAAACCGCTAAAATACGCTTCGTTTCTTTATTAAATGGAACGTGTTCGTTTCGTTTCAGTGGTTTCGAATGGGGAAAACAAAACACCGACAAAGGAAATAATCCGAAAGGTTATTTGCCTAGCCATTACGAAAAGGTACAGATGTTGTTGTCCGATCGTTTTCTTGGTTTCTTCATGGTTCCGAGTCAAGGATCTTGGAATTATAACTTTATGGGTAAGATACGATTTTTCTTCCATTCTTATTTATCGATTAAAGAGTAGATTAATTTTGTTCTATCAATTGTAGGTGTAAGACACGATCCGAATATGAAATACGAACTTCAGTTAGCAAATCCGAAGGAATTTTATCACGAGATTCACAGACCTGCCCACTTTTTGAATTTCTCGAGTTTGGAAGACGGCGAAGGGGTTGGTGCCGATCGAGAAGACGTATTTGCGTAAACAGAACATTTTTCTTTTCAAATATGCTCTTCTCGTTCACAGCCAAAAAGATTTGGGAAAAAGGAGAGTGATTTTTTTATTATGGATCTCCGATTCGCAGCGTTTAATTAACAGAAACGAAGTGGTATTACGTTAAACTTTAGTTACTTTGTACTATATTTTAATATACCTTTATAATAAAATACATGTATAGTGTGTGTGTGTGTGTGTGTGTGTGTGTGTGCATGTGTGTGTGTGCGCGCGCGCGCGCACGAATTAGCGCGTAAGAAAAATGTACAAAATTTTCGAACACTTGACATCGTAAAAATAGAAAATAATATAGACTTTAAGGTAGACAGTGAGACGCATTTCTGTCACTTCCTTTGCATTAATTACAACTAGATAAAGTTTAACATTGAACGCGAAGCAAATAATAGCGAAAAAAAGCAGTTTCGATTATTTAGCGTTACATTTGTTTTCGGCGTATTTCTACTATCAAATATCTTTCGAAATAAAATTCTGAACTTTATAAAAATGTTTTTATTCGTATCGATAAAAAAGTTGGCGCAAAGTTAAATTGCAACAGTAATCCATCGATGACTAGATAAACACACGGTTCGGTTAAATAAATGTAGGAAAAACCGTTGGTGTTGTGTATTCGTTCCGTTTACAACCAAAGTATTAAACCGTCGTCGTTGTTTCTGATACAGCGAAGAAAAGGATCAAAATGTGCGAACAAAGTTTCGATGCTCTTGCAAAACATTGAAAGAACACATTATACAACCCTAGTAACGGTCCAGTTACTGATCGCGTTCGCTGATTAATCACACATATAAAAAAGTAACGAACCGCAAAGACGTAAGAGACGTTGAGGCGTTGAGGCGTGAGGCGTGATACGTAAAAGCATAAGGCGTAAACTGTAAACGATGGAGAGTTAGGCGTTAAACGGAATCGTTGTTATCGACGAATGCAGTCCTGCTCCGAGAGGCGGAATCGTTCGAACAGGGCACAATTTTTTCGTGCATCGGTGCAGCCGACGTGGTGCAGGTAGTTCGAGAAGCGGAACTGTGGTACGCGCTGCGAGTCGAGTTCCTGGAGAGAATGTTGCTTCCGTGGCAGCCGAGTCGTTTCAACAGTAATCGTCTGATTTTCTCTTTCCACACGAAAATCAAAAAGATGATCACACCCTGCAAGCTATTCGTAAGGTCCGTTAGGTACCAGATGTACGCCGGTGAGTTGTTGCACAGCCACGACACTATTTCCATCGACCAATTAATGCCCATCACTATGAACAGCTTCAGATATAGATTGAACCTGAATAAAGTATGTTAATATTAAAACCGGTGATATTTCATGATTGTGGCATAGAACGTAAAATGAAAAGAGCAAAAAGAAAAAAAGAAAAAAAGAATATAAGAAAAGGATCGGCCGGAAGACGAAACATAGGACCGTGCGGCGAGCATGCTCGAACGGATGTATTTGTTACTCGAGTAGCAGCCGTATCGTCATTATGAAAACAAATCGAGGCATGGGAAAAATGTTCGTTCTAAGAGTCGGTCTATGAGAGTGATCCAGAAATAATTTTGCCGTCATAAACGCACAATAAGAGTGGCAATCGGCCGATGTAAATTTGGAATCTCGGCATCGAAACAATCAGGGAAATGTTTTCAAGAGCGTCCAACGAAATATCGCCCCTCGATCGATTGGCGAAACTCGCTCTTTTAATATCAGTTTTCTACCAAATGTAACCAGGTAAAAGAAGAAAAAAAGAAAGAAAGAAAAAAAAAGAAAAGAAAAGAAACTAACCATTGCTTGTTGTCGTCGTGACGTCGACTGTCCGAACCCTTCAGATGATGAGCGGTGTCCTTTTTATGCCGCACGATCTTCAATGCCGTGGAAACGAAAAGGCATATATTGCAGAATACAGTGACGCCCATGGGACCGTAAAAGTATATCGCTTTTGCCTTATCCGCTAAAAAAGTCAGTTACGATTACCTTTCAGCTTGATATCGTTACGTTACGCGCGAGATCAATGAACGAATGCCGAACGAAAGTAAATAGTGAAAAAAACTTACTGTTGAACCAGCAACTTTGCACTCCGAATTCTGGTTTAACGAAGTGCTTTGGAATATCGGGAAGAAAGTCCATGATGGCGCAGACCGCGGTAAGAAGGAAGGCGCAGCCCCACGCGTAAACGGAGTATATGAAAAATTTCTTACGCTCCCTTTGTTTCACGCTGCCCTGTAGCGACCGGAAACCCCTGAAAATCGGTTCTTTCTATTGATTAGAATCACATAGAGGTACATTGGTATGTTGGGATCGACATACCATTTGTGACGCAACGTTTTCTCAATTGTCTACTTTTGCTGAAATAATGTTTAGAAGCGACACGATGCACGATACAGGCGGCGGAGGTACGGTGCATGTTGCGGTTTCGAATGACGCATTCGGGGTTTCCTGTCTATTTCCTATCGCGACTTGTGAAACTCTCAACAACCGATACAAACATTGTTTCGACTCGCTTGGCCCCATTCAATGTTTAACGCTAAGATTTTTTCAAAAGACAACTCGAGCGTATTTCTTAAATGTTCACCACTTTCGTCGATCGTTTCGTTTCTACAGAAGAAGAGATAGTATTTTAAAAAAACACACACAGATAGTGTGGTATGTAGAAGGTAAAGCGCGGCCACGCCCTACGTATTTCTGCGATAAGGATAAAAAAAGGCTTGGTAAAAAGATGATACGGTTGCGACAACGATGCGTCCTCCTACGGTATTAACGATTTTATACCTATGCGCAAACGAACGCGTCGTAACATTCGTAACTCGTACGACACTCTCGTCGCTAGACGCTCTCTCGATATGTTATCCTCGATTCGTGGAAAATTTAAAAATATCGACACACCGAGTACAATATTGTAAGAAGATTTCTTTGAAAAAGCGGATTCGTTTCAACGAACGATTCGAACGAGGAAAGACAGTTCTTTCAAGAAATTCTTTCAAGTTTAAGCGTAAGAAATTTCAAGATGGATTATATCGCGACCCTGATAGCTAATATTATTATTATGATAGCGTGATGAATAAGAACGAAACGCAATGTAAAGCCCATTAAACGTAGCTACCAATTAACGACCAAACAATTTTGTCACGTCGTGTCGTGTCACGTCGCGTCTCGTTCGTAATTAGCTAATTAATTCCGTTGCTTTCTTCGTTTTCCTTGTTTTCGTTGAAATTTCACTGGAAGCAATTACGTGGGAAGTAGTTAGGATAGGAGCACGGGCATCGGTGTCGAGCGATTCTTAGCTTTCGAGGTTTGTTTGGGCGATACGTCACGATTTGTTTGCTGTACACCTGGCGCTTTACAGGATACATAAGCGGGTAGATCCGAAACTTTTCTAACGATTTCAACACGGTGAACAGGCTTTACTTATCGTTGATCTTTCGCGCGGCAATACCTTCGATCGTATTTGAAAAATCGCTGTTCGCAGAAAACGCGCTTTCGATTTTTTTCAGAGTTTTCGTAAATGAACTTATCGAAACTTATCTGCTCGCAAACGTAATCTTATTGTTAAAGTTTGTGCAAACGTAGCACGTGTACGTTCTACGACCGATTCGATGCGAACAAATTAATTATATTTCAAATGAAGGGGAAAAAAGGGGAAAATAGTTGAATAAAATTCGTGAAACGAGATTATGCTTGTTAGAGTAAAGGATCAGGAAAATATTGTCAAGTCACGAGGAATTGGTGAAAATAGACGTTATTAGAGAAACGACTTGTGTAAAGAATCCAGATTAAATCGATCGATTAGAGTACGCACGTATATGTGTGTGTGTGTGTGTGTGTGTGTGTGCGTGCGTGCGTGTGCGTGTGCGTACTCGTGAGGGTGACAATGCGGAGAAAGCGTAGACGAATCGAATGTAACCGAGGTGATTGCGAGCCGAAAGCACTCGAGAAGACTGACTCGTTTACTCGATGGACCGATCGAAATTAATTTAAGAACGTTTGCCGAGCGTACACGCACGCTCTGCCACGAACCGGATATTAATTCGCGTTACGTCCCTATCAATTTTCTTCGCTGTTTGTCAACTATCGAATTTCCCTTCTTCGATCGAAGAATAACGAGCCGGCACTTTTGACGCGTTTACGGTGTCGTCCTCGATAACGACTTTCCAACGATTAAACGTTGTTTAGGAAGTTATCGGTGTGCAATCGATTCGTTTCTTTGTCAGGGGAATCAAGCTGAATTAGAGCGATTCGCACTTACCCGAAAGTCCACCAGATATCGAAACACATCACGTTCAACCAGAAAAAGCTGGCCAAGAAGGAGAAATGGATGACGAAGGCTGAAACAAAACATCTGCTTTTCATTGTTTTTCGCTTGGATCGGTTTTTTGTGCAAAAGCAATTAAGCGTATGGAAACGTTTCGATCTTTTCTCAACGCTTTCGTATAATTATCTTTCAACGAAATTCAGCGGAAAAACACTGAAAAGAAAAAGAAAAGTATTGAAATCGTATTTGCATTGCCTCTAGCAGAACGATCAAAAGCGTGGGCCAAGTTTAGCGCGTTGGACAAATAGTGTGGAGCGAGCGTAGTAGTATTATAGAAGCAAGTAGTAAAAACGAGTAGTAGAAGCGTACAATAAGCATGTCTAGACGATGAAATTCAAAGTTATCGAAAGAAATCGCGAAAAGAAATAGATAAATGGTTGGAAAGGTGGGTTGGAAAGGTGTGAGTACCGAACGCGATGCAGAGAGGATCCGAAATATGTTCCTGCGAGGTGACCTGCACGATCGAGAGTATCGTGTAAGCGACCAACAGCGAGCCGATGTAGCCTCGAAGAGTGCGGCCGTGCATGTTGTTCAATTCCGGCACGATCGTGTAAACGAGAAACGTGAGGAACAGGAACGGCACCGACACGATCAATCCCACGGGGAACACGATCTCGATTTCCGTCGGATCTTCGCTGAACTGCGAGTTGTCCTCCTCGAAGCAGAGAACCACCAGGTACCTGTCCGAATCGGTGATGCCGAAACAGTAGTCCGTATAGTCGATGATCGCGTTCTCCGCCTCTTTGTAGATCGAACCGTTGTCGAGGAACATGAACGCGTCTTCCGGATACTTATCCGGATTAAGATTGTAACTTTGACGATGTTTGCAGGGGTACCGTGTGAACAGATCGAAGCAGTGTCGATCCGGCGAATCGAGCAATAGCGTTAAATCGTCGGCGCGGTACAGGGGAGGAAAATGGAAGTAGACACCGTTCGTCGCGGAGCATCGACCGTTCGACAATCGGCTCGCGTACGAGCAACACAATGGCACTCGAGGTGTTTCGAAGCTCCACGAATCGTTTCCTATGACTAACGTTGAGTTGCACGCCGATCCTCCTTTCAATCGCCCTGTTTCTTCGCCGCTTCTCTCTTTCGAATCGAACGAATTTGACTCGTTGCTGCCCAATTTTTCCATCGAATCGAACGACTCGAGGACTTTGCTCTTTCGCAGGGACGATTGATTCGTGTGGGTCGCGAGTATCGGTAACAACAGCTCGATCGCGATGAGAATCGTCCATCGACGATCCCGGTCGACGCGAAACATCTTGACGGATGCGTGTGCATTCGTTGACTGTTGTGTTCATCGCGTGTTCGCTGCAACCGCACGCGTTATCGTTTCTCCAGGAAACACGACATATTGCCAACCTTTTCCTTTTCCTTTTCCTTTTCATTCCTTTACCCTCCTCTTTTTTCTAATCTTTCTCTGTTTCTCTCCTCGTTCCTTTCCTTTCCTTTTATTTCATTGTCTTTTCGGCCGTCCGTTAATTCGAGTTTTCAGTTTCGTGCGACCAAAGGAACAGGAAGGTAAGCGAACAATCGCTTAGTTTTCTTACTTTCGCGTTGCTTTGAGCGCAACAAGTGCTCGGAACCCGCTTCTGCTTCTTTCCGTTTGTTTCGGAGCTGCGAACCGAAATAGCGAAATAGCGAAATAACGAAATAAGCAATTTTTTCATATTCTCCTAAGTACTTGGGATGATTTAACTAAGTGCGTTCGAACGATCGTGTCTTTCGTAAACGCGACAGCTTCGATATATGTATGTACAAACGGTGTACCATATGCTGAAAATTCATTCTTCGAACACTCGAAATAATCGCCCTGGCTCGCGCGCTTCTAAATTACCTTTTTACATATATATCCGTGGAAAATCATGGTTGTTTGCGAATGCAAAAATGATTTGCAAGCTATTGCATACGCCTATGCACAGAGTACGGACACGTGCTTGCGTATCTACAATGCGTCAAAATATATACGACACGTACACGTTCAAGCGTATAGAAAGAATTGTGCACAATGCAAAAGAATATTTCTTTTTTTCCTTCTAAAGAAAAGATACGGTATCTGAGAGAGAGAGAGAGGGGAGAGAGAGAGAGAGAGAGAGAAAGAAAGAGAGAGATAGGGAGGAGGAAATTAAGGTAGAGTAAAGAGAAAAAAACAGAAGAAGAACGCTTACCTATAACGGCACACAGGGTGTATACGAAGTAAAACAATGAGACCAAGACGAGAAAGGTGTACGCGACCACCAGACAAGCTACGTAGCACATCAAAGTTTTTCCATAAAGGTTCCTCAGTTCCGGAATAATCGCGTAAACGAGGAAAGTGACGAAGAAAAATGGAATGGAAACGATGATGCCGATTTTGTAAGATTCTTGTTGTTCCTTTTTCTCGTAAGAGGAAGTATCCGGCGACAAACAAACCAGTACAACGATTTTTTCGAAAGACTCTTTCCAATCGAAGCAGTAAGTCCACGCCGCGAACTTGTTCGAGGAGGTACTAAGGGTGCCGTTCGCCAGGAGAACGTACGCGTCCTCTTCGTAACGTTCCGGCTCCAATCTGTATTTGGACATGTTCTCCGGGCACGGCATACCTTCCACGAGCACAAACAGATCGCTCAGACTGGATATTTGCTGGATCTCGATGTCCAGTTGTCGTTGTTCCAGGACAAGATCAGGAGCGTGTAACCCATTACCTAATCCGGTACAATTCGGCCGATCGCTCGCTCCCAAAATTTCATCCCGTCTGCAACACTTCCTCAGACAGGGGCGTACGTTGCACACGCATCCGTACGTCTCGTTTCCGACCATCCGATAAGAATTTACCGGATATACTAATTTGTTGTGCACTAGACTTCCATTCTGCAATCTATCGATCTTGTTCCCGTCCAAAATCATGCTAGGAAACGGGCGACAAAACGAGTCGTCCTTCGTCTCCATTCTTTTACCCTCGCTCCCTTTCGACCACCAATCGAGCAAAATCAACGAAAACATACGAACTACGATGTAATGCCGCATCGCGACCCTTTGCGTTTACGTGCCTGTCTTATTTTTCTTTCTCCCTCTCCTGTAATCGCTTTCAAATACTTTTTCTTCCGTTGATTAACGAAACGCTCCTTCTAAGCTCGTCGTAGAAACGTTTAAAATGTCATTATTATGGCCGACGCAACGAATCGTGAAGCTCGCGAACGACTGCGTTCCGAATTTTTCGATTCCGAATTGTTCTTTCCGTTACCGCCTGCGTGAATCCCGCGCGAACGCCGCTCGAGCACTATCGCGACGATATAGCTTCTTCCTCATCGACCACCTACCCTTGCTGATTTTCTTTCTCGCTAGCCTCTTCCTCCTCTGTTTACCGTCCATCGATCTCGATAAAATTACGATCGGTAAGTAGAGCGCAGCACTTTGCTCGAAATACAGCTGACTTTCCGATCAACGATATCTGACGCTTTAGTATCTTTGTGCCATCGGCTTCGTTGAAATTACAACGATTCACCGTTCTTTACCTTTCTTACACGCTTTATTAATTCCTTCCAACCGAAAGATTTCATAGAAATAGCCGCACACCTCTTTTATCGTTTTTCGTCTTTGCTTGAATTTGGAAGCGTCGAACTTTTACACTGGTATCACGTGTTTTAAAGTTTCGATTCATCGAATCGATCGAATCGTTCTATGTAACTCGTATTTGATAATAAGTATCGAATACGACACACCAATCGAATAGATTTTTATTTTATCGCTTGAAACGAAACGTTCTAATATACAGGGTGTCCTAGAACTCCTGTAGGAGCCGGAAATGGGGGGTAGCTGAGACTATTCTGAACAACAATTTCCTTTGCAAAAATATCGGATGGGGCTTCGTTTTTGAATTATTTAGCAAAAACACTGACCAATCAGTACCGTCAGTGTAGCGTCGAACCTAGTCGCCCCGGGACAAGCGCCTCGGTAGAACAGGAAGCGTTAAACATAAGTAATATTGAACATAAAAGTAAAAAACAAATGGTAGAATGTTATGAGAGTAATCGTACCTTAGAATAAAGGGAATGACTGAATGGCTGGATATTCCAACAGAAGGAATAAGTAAAAATTGCAGAATATTTTTCGGTATTATAAAGGAGGAATAAATTTAAAAATATACTCGCCCGCCGATCGGACCTCCCACTCCCTCCACAGCAATCTCGCAAAATTACAATTGTAAACGTTAGTTATAAATAATATAATAACTATTGTAAAGCTGAATGTATGAATCATGTAGTTTATTGAATAAATGCAGCTTTTTAGTACCATGAACGTTTCTAATTAGTTAACAATTGCGATAAAGCAAGAAAATAATAAATAAAGGATCTGAAATGTAGTCTTCGAGTCTCGTAATCAAGCGCAGGTTTATATCGATTTATATACTTAAATGATGTTCTAGGATCATCAAATTTGAACTAAAGGAAGGGGAAACTTTATATTATCATAAAAGTATCAATTTGTCACCGTACAAGCTCTATTTTTTATTATTTTTACAATTTTTTAAATAATTATATTTTTTTTACCCCTGGCGCCATCTCCGAACAAAGTGCTGAAACTGATCAACAATTACCGACTGAGAAATCCGAAACATCGTTAAAAATGGCGGGCTTTTTAAATGAGAAATGTATCATTTTGAAATTTTCTTAATTAAATTCCTTAAAAAAGGTTTATTTATTCAATTCCTACTTGATTATGAGACTAGGAGAACTCGTGTATAATTTCTGATAGTTTAGATAAACGAAAAACCTTCATTTAAGAACTACAGAAGTGATTTTTGAGCACTTACAATAGTAGCAGAGTATTCCCCAAAGTTATTAATTTTTTACAGCTTAAAAAACATCTTAAATTAATAAAATGCTGTACACAATCGTACTGAAAGCATTGAAAATGATAAAATTAGAACGATATCCATGTTAATAGCTTTGAATCGTTTATTATACAACTTTAAAAGTTATATTAATGAAGAAAAGACATAAATGTAGGTTTTTCTCTTATTGAAACAATCAGAAATTATACACCAGTTCTTCTAGTTTAATAATTAAAGCAGAAGTTTAATTAATAAACCTTTATAAGGAATTTAATTAAGAAATATCAAAATAGTACATTACTCATTTTGAAAAGCCCGCCATTTTTAACGATGTTTCGGAATTCTCAGTCGGTAATTATTGAGTAGTTTCAGCACTTTGTTCGCAGGTGGCGCCAGGGGTAAAAATAAAAAGTCGGTAAAAATTATTTTATTAAAAATCGGCTTTTTAACACCATTACATAAAATATTTTGTTGTTATAAATGTCTCTATAACTTTAGTTTATCCGAAAAGTGGCCTGGTTTTTGAAAAAACACAATTTTCTGTTTCGCTAATTTCGTCGGTAACACCCCATGTACCGTCCTCAGTTGCTCTTTAAAAAAATTGAAAAATAAAGCTTGAACGATATTAAATTCATTATTTTATAATAATACAATGTTTTATCTTTCTACTATTCAAATTAGATGACCCCAGGACTGTATTTATAATACCGAAAAATATTCTGCAATTTTTACTTATTCCTTATGTTGGGATATCCAGCCATTCAGTCATTCCCTTTATTCTAAGGTACGATTACTCTCATAACATTCTACCATTTGTTTTTTACTTTTATGTCCAATATTACTTGTACTTAACGCTTCTTGTTCTACCGAGGCGCTTGTCCCGGGGCGACTAGGCTCGACGCTACACTGACAGTACTGAGTGCGCGCCCGAGACGCGCTCTGATTGATCAGTGTTTTTGCTTAATAATCCAAAAACGAAGCCCCATCCGATATTTTTGCAAAGGAAATTGTTGTTCAGAATAGTCTCAGCTACCCTCCATTTCCGGCTCCTACAGGAGTTCTGGGACACCCTGTATGCATATGTATATCCTGGATATACATACTGTACGCGTTAGACTATTTTTTTAAATCCAGATTTTTTGTTCAATTTCACTTCTTATTTTCATTACAATTAATTACAATATAGTATATAGTATAACCTATATCTCTCTGTACCTCTCATCCATCAAATATTATATTATTTGCATATCACGTTACTATGTATAAATACATACAAATGCAGTTGATACATCGCGTTAAAATATAAGCATGCTCCGCGATATCCCAAACATATTGTTATCTGTTATACATAAATTAACTAATGCTTGATTATGACCGGAAAACATAATAAATTTCCTGTTTACGTAATGCCTAAAACTTTCCTATTAGAGATCAAAATAACCTGATTGAGCAACATTTAAGCGGTTAGTTAATAAACATTATCGGTTGCTACATTTCATCTTGCTAAAAATCACAATTTTAACACTTGTGTCTGTTACTGCATGCGAAATGGCAGATGGAAGTATGGAAGGTACAGAACAGATAGAATCGATATGGAGGAACGCCGATGCTGTCACATTCGACGTTGATTCCACCGTAATACAAGAAGAAGGCATTGATGAACTTGCGAAATTTTGTGGAAAAGAAAATGAGGTTACGATGTTGTAAGTTTTGTCTTCTTTATTCTTTTCTATAATTCAAGAAATCAACTTCTTTAAACGCAGATAATAACATCTTAATGAAAAACAATGAGTAATTAAAAATGAATTTTAGAACGAGTCAAGCAATGCAGGGAAACGTAACGTTTAGACAATCGCTGGTGGAAAGGCTGACTATTATAAAACCAAGTATAACGCAAATAAAACAATTTCTGGCTTCACATCCACTGAAACTCTCACCTGGGATCGAGTAAGAAATAATTGCAATTAATTAAGAATCACCATAAAAGCATAACATGCCCTTTAAAATCGTTATTTTTTTCTACAAATTTCAGAACTCTGATAACAGCCCTACAAATTCGTAAAAAGCAAGTGTTTTTAATATCTGGTGGATTTCATTGTTTAATCGCACCAGTTGCCTCGTCGCTTAACATTCCATCAGAGAATATTTTTGCAAACAGGCTTAAATTTTATTTTACAGGTTATCTGTTTATGTTAACGCACTGCCAACTTAATGTTTTATATCTATACTCCATTTTATTTGCTCATAGGAGAGTACGCAGGATTTGACAAAAATCAACCTACAGCGAAAAGTGGTGGAAAAGCAAAAGTAATTCAGTATCTCAAAAAAGAGAAGGGATTTAAAACCATTGTACATATCGGAGATGGAGCAACAGATTTAGAAACTACTTCTGTAGTAGATTTATTTATAGGTACTTAATTACCCTGTCATTTTTCATCTACACGCCTCGTTTCTCCATTTTATCCCATATATTAATTAAACACTATTTTCTTCACAGGATATGGAGGAAATGTAATCAGAGAAAATGTTAAATCAAGATCCCCATGGTTTATTACCGATTTCAAAGAACTTATAAATATTTTGGAAACCCAAACAGTATGATATTTTTCATCAATTTTTCGTTTCTAAAGTCCTAACAATGATTGATAAAAATGTTTTAACGATAACATGACATATCAAACTTGTCTAAACTTTATCTACTAATGCTTTTCCTATTCACCCTTTTTTTCCCTATTAAACGTTAGTAATCCGAGTCTACAAAATCCGAGTCTAAGCTTTTTTCCAAGTATTGAAATCCATTTTATTTCATACACATTTATAACATTCACCTTTCTCAAATTAAACATACGAAACTTTATAACAAGTACTTTTTACACTTATCATACATTAACAGCAATGTTTAGTTCTCTTGCTTGCCGTGGCATTGGTACACAGACTATTACAAGACAATTCTTTGCATAAAATGCAATGTTGAAAATCGTGTGAAATCATAATAATTATAGCGCATAATCGGTATCTATACGTACCTATGACAATTTTTTTACAAAAATAGTATGTTACCTCTGTATGTTAGGAAACAACAAAATTTCAACTAATCAACATAAAACATCAAGTTTTTCCGTAGATCGTACTTTGTTCTTATCACCTGAAACCAGACAAATTGATCTTGGTACTAGATTCGATACATTAAACTAGTCGTGTTACACTTTGCAAATAATAATTCACCAATTGAATTTTACTTCTCCGTTCAATCAATCGATCGTTCAATCAAGCGATCAATGACGATTTTTTGCTTTTTCTTGTTTTTTTTGCTGTATCCATTCTTCCACTCTGCGTTGAAGTTCAACGTTAGATTTCACCATGTCCATAGTTAAGGGGGATCGATTAAATGGATCTGTTTGATCGCTAAGTAAATGCCTGTATAATATTGATTGGGAAATTGATTCAATACTTGGTATTCCACCGCAAGGTATTCATTTCCACAATTACACAATAACAAGTATTAATAATAAACTTATTTACTCACCTCGCTATAGTTTGACGATCAATAGTTATTCCTGACGATGGGAGAACTACAGGATCAGTCATTAAAGTTGACATAATTGGATCAAGAAATTCGTCAGGAGAATCGATTAAAATTTCATCTTCTTCTTTTTTATCATTTGCAGCTGCCTCTACATCCTTCGCGAACTGATCCAAATCTCCTAACATACCCACGCCGCCGATATGAACTGAAACGTTATCGATTATACTTTCAAAAATTATGCACCAATCACGATACGATTCAACCATCTATTGTTATTACATAAAACTAGTATGCAACATATGTAAGTATGTAAATACTTACCCAAAACATTATCAGCCAACTTAAATAGTTCAGGACTATACGACCGACCGTCTTGAGAAACAGCAAGAGTAAACGATTTATTTTGACTAAGATTTATATAAATTTCGCATATGTTTAGTACCAAATTTGCAGGATTAAATGCATATTCTTTCTGACCATTCACCTAAAATTAAAATAATTAACTGCCAACATTCTACATTTGTATTAACTTTCAATTCTTATAATTCTAGACCGTAATTTTTACCTTCAGATTCTTTTTATTTGGTCCAACCAATTGAAGCAATAAATAATTAAGCATCGAGGCAATACGATCTACCATCGTTGGATGACAAAAGATCGATTTGATCTCTGTAGTTAACATTTTTAACGTATATATGGTTTTTCTACCTAATATGTTGTTAAATCGAGCAGTCATTCCAAGATGTAAAAGATAATGAGCCTGTTGGTCACGTTCATGTTGTGGTAACTTATTCCATTCTCCATTTTCCCTTGGGATCATATTTAAAGAAAAAATCGTAAAATAACACAATCATACACACAATATATCCATTAATTAAATTCAAAATGGATTACATTCGATAAATATTTGAAGCAAGTACCTTGCTTGAATCAACTGTCTCAATTGAGCCATACTTGAAAGGGCTTCGTCTAATAAAAAAACTGCATCGTTCACCAAAAGGTTTATAAAACGTAAAAATAATGGTGGCTGAGCTGCTTCCATATTAGCTTCTGCCTCTTCGGCTAAAATACTGTGTATAATAAATATTAATGCTACTACCGTTACTTCATGAGATTATGTAACTTTATTTTTCTTATATACATATACTTACATAAAATTATTTCGATGTTCTGGTAGTTTCCACAAATATTCCATAACAACATACATTGGTCGTCGATAATTGAATTTTTGTTCAAATTGTACACTCTGCCCAGTCATTTCAATGCTTACAAATACTTTAAGTAGATTGGAGACGATCTAAATTTTAGAATAAATATAAATTATAAATTATGCGTTTCACAAATTCAGAAGAAATTATTACGTACATGTTGTCTATGTGGATGTGTAATAAATAATTGTTCTCTATGGAATTTTCCTAAACTCGGTGTTATGGGTTTCATAGTTTCATCGGTCGTGGGTAAAAGCGCTTCTAAACCTTCTGCCAAACGAGCGCGTAAATGAGGATTATATAAACGTTGTTGAGACTCCATTAGCACTATAATCTAATATAATATTTTCAATTATTTTATTAAAACATATCAATATCTTGTTGCTATGCTCTTATTGCTATTATTAACTCACCTCTGTCAGTATTGGCGTTAAGAAAGCTGGACCTTCTTCTTCAAAAACATTTGGATTTAGATGGTACAAGATATATAAAAATCTAATGGTATTTTCGACCACAAATTCAGGAATGCATCTACAGGGAATATACATGTTAAGATTATTAATATCGTAAAAGATGAAAATCTTTCTTTCAAAAAAATACCTTAAAGTGTCTGGAACAGTGTCTGGTAGAGGAAATGTTACTTCTTTACATTCCTTTGGAATGTAATCATTCGGTTCATTGTCTACAATTTTTACATCATTTAAATACACTTGCACTAACCAGAATGCTGTTGTTGCATGAAACCTTGCCAAAAGTTTTAACATTTCTGGCACTAAAAGGCTTGCCCTTAAAGATAAATATCTAAAATTCATAAGGTAAGTTACAAATACTTGATGAAATATCTACTTTTACTTTAACAAGGGTAACAAAAGCATACTTGGTCATTTCTTCTTCCATGCGTTGCGTTATTGTTTCTAATACTTCTGAACTACCACCGCTCTGAGCATCTTGATACACTCTTTGTATTCTAACTAAACTCTGATTTGTTCTGAAATTTCGAAAGATAATTGTTGTTTCTATATAAGTTCTAATAAAGAAAACGTATCTCCGCTAGAATCACAAACCTTAAAAACTTGTCCAGTGCTACTCTGTAACCAAGATCCAGAGCTCTATGGGTTAAAAAAAAACACTCGGTAATGAATCCGAATGTTTTGGAAACTGGTTTGGCACCTCCTTCTGATGTTGGTATCAAACAAGTTTCCGAGGACATTCCTTTCAAATGTATAACCTGATCTGAACATTCATTCTCGTTGTTCGTCTAAAAATTCATTTTTATAAGATACTGTACTTTCTTTTTTTTAATTTCAAATATAAAATTAATTCACCCACATTTTTTCAAATTAACTGACCTCTGCTGCACAGTATGTCGGATCAATTTTAGGCACTTTAGATTCATTTGGTTTAATACAAAATGGTTGACAAAGTCGTAATAGCACATTTCCTAAATTTAACATAAAACCATCAGAAACACACAACATTGTACTAAAACCTACATCGTTTTGAACATTCCAAAGTTTTCCTCTGTTTGCGTTAGCATGAAGACAATTGCCTATCCATTGTAAAGTTAAATGTCGAACTTCCATTGAACATTTTAACAATAAATGGAAAACCTTTTGTAAGGATTCATTCAATGCATCCAAAGCAGTCCAAATGTTTCCTTCAACAGTGGTAGAAGACTACAGTGAAAAATATTAATATTAGATCATGCATGATACTTGAAATATTTTTTTATCTAACTATTTTTTTACCTGTTGCAATGGCTTATCAAAAAAATAAAATGGTTCTCCTATTGTTTTTGGCAAGCAACTCAAGCTAAGAAGCGCGCCCAATAATGTGTCGGCGTAAGCTCTGCCTTGATTGTTTTTAGGAGTACTGTGATTGATAACTAATTTTGCTAGAGGTTCTATTGTAACGAAAAGATTTAGTATGGTAAACCAGTACTGACGAAAAAAGACAAGATTACTCTGTGCTGCTTCATTATAAATTATGTCAAGAATAGGAGTAAAAGATGCGGTAATTGCATCTGAGGCATTTTTCTCATTTTCTGCTTGCAGCTCGGTCACAATACCATTTGTAAACGATATTAATTCTGATTTTGGTCTTGTTTCATCCATACATAATGTGATAAATTGATTATGAATCTGCAAAACACACGGTTAGATTTCAAATTTAATGCTTTCACAATGATAATAGTTATAAATACTTGCACGATATATAGCTGATAATCCATTTACCTCTTGTTCTTCAAACAATTTTGGTTCTTGCAGTGCAACACCTGCATTTTGTAAAATAACCTGACGTATTTTCGAGATAATATCGGAAAATTCTAATTTATTTTGATACCGTTGTAATCGACAGTAACTTTCAAATAAATAATACATTACTGATTTCTCTAACGTGTGAGAATCATTTGCAGTTTCTTGAAAATTTTCAGCAGGTACTAATTTCGATTCAAGATCAGACAGCATTAATCGCTCGAAAACCGCTTGTTCGATCGTATCAACATTAATAAAAATTAATCTACGTTTTTGTTGTTCGTTTGATTCTATTGCATGTAATGTTATTCCAAATATATCACCGAGAAGGTGGTTAACCTGACTATCGTTTCTGAAATCTTTGGAAGTTTGAAAATTTGTTATTTCTTTAGCACTGTCAACATTTTTATCTTCAAGTTGTGCAATATAATTAACTCTGTTACTTTCGTTGAGAATCGTTTGATTCTGGGATGAAAATGACACGGCATCATTAATAGTTGAAAACAATCCAGCAAATGGATTGTTGTTCACGTTGTCACACATAGTTCTCTCTTTAAAACTTAATCACAGTTATCAAAAGCATAATTTATCTAAAAATATATTGTCAAGATTTAGTAATCAATCTAAAATATATTAGAAAATGAACCGTAGTTTCCTTATGATTATTGCACACTACTTCGTTTTCGTCACGTTCCGTTCACGGGGCGTGTATGCAGTGTGCGTGTTGCGCGTGCGCATAACTAAATGCAAATTATATTCTTCATGAAACGATATGAAAAGTGACGTTTGTCAAAATTGCTATATTCATCGCTTGATAGTCTATGTATTGCCACATTAATTCAAACCTTGAAAAGCGGAACTTGGAAATTTACAAACTTTTGTTAACAATTTAAACTATATTTCATATTACTATTTCTTTCCGAGACATACATTTGAATTAAAATTAACACGGACAATCAAAGATGACATATCGTGTTGTACAAAGAAAATTATTACATATAAAACAAATTTATTAAAAAATTCAGGCACATAGTGAATTCGTTCACATATTATATCTCATATTTAATTTGACAAAATTAATAATAAAAGGCACTATTATAATTTTACCGCCATGGTTTTCGTACAGTCCCAGCACTGGTACTTCTTTTAATACTATGATCTGGAATTGATAAATTCATTGTTATAAATATATACAATATAATGAATAAATAATTCACTGTAATAATTGAAATCATTTGTACATTTTCTACAATAGATTTAAGCATCAATTGTAAAAGAGAAAAAAGTAACTTACATAAAATGTTTGGAGAAATCAGTTTTTCTTTAACATCAGAAGTCCAAGTTTGACATCTAGATCTAGACAAACATGTACGAACATACGAAGCTGGCTGATACTCCTCCATCCTTATAATGAGAAATTAAACAATAAATAATAATTAAATATAAACGAACATAATAGCAATGTGTAAGAATACATTCATTCTAAGATTTACTTCTTTTGTAAGCAAAAACTAAATCAACGTTCAGCAAGCAAAGTATAATTTTACATGTAACATACAAATATCGGTACACAACACTATATTTATGTAACAAAAGAAATCAAATTAGTTTAACATAAATATCAAATACTAAAATCATTTATTTCATTTTGGTGACATACTACAACTTAAAAATTTATAAATTTTCTTATAAAAGACAAAGTAAATTAAATTATGCAGAATCATACTCCTTTAGTTTTTTCCTGGCTAAGGTTCGCTGAGTTGCAAATGAATATGATCTGGCAGATGTTGGACGTTCTATGCGAGACTGCTTGATTTCACGATCTTGCGCTATTATTTGCATTCTTTTCTGAGGACTTTGGGCAAATAACTCCACTATATTCATAGAAGCTGCATCACACTTTCAGAAATGACAATAATCTTATGAGTATATTTCTTGTAACAAGTTTTATATTCAAAGTAATGCTTATTTACTTATATACATGGCAGCAACAACACCATATAAAAAAACTATTAAAATATGATTTTACAAATAAAAGCATACATGATTTTTGAAATTAAAATCACTCGTTTTATTCTACTTTGTTACATCTTGAATTCGTTATTAAATAATTACTGTGAAAGAAACTGAAAAGCTAAAATGTGGTATACTACTGTACATTCATAGAACTATTAGACAGATATTAGATATCAAACAGATTTTTAAATGTAAAAAGAAGTAAATATATGATACCTTTTGTGTTCAATGGTTAAAAACATTACCTGCAACTGAAGACGCTGCAGAAAATTAAATTCTGATCGATTAAGAGGTGCATCGACATGAAGTTTAAGCATGCAATGTAAAGCTTCTTTATATGTATTTTTTAAAGCGATTACGCGCTCTGTTCGCATTATTCTACGCACCAAGTAGCCCCTTGCGTATGCATTGATTATATTTACTGCTTCTATCTGTAGTATTATAGAATACTTTTAAGATCTTCATTATCATTTAAAAATGAAGATTTAACTATACCGATTTCTTACGTGTTTAGGCCCATACATTGTCCTCTCAAGTACTGGAACATGAATAGTTTTACTATCTAAAGGAAATAATTGTCGACTAACATTGGAACGTTTACAGCTGTTAATTTGTTTTGTTAATTCGTGTTGATAGTTTTTTGTGTTATTTATCTGAATTTCTGTTTCTTTTTCTTCTGATACAAAATGATCAATTTTAGATGATGGTTTCGTTGCTAGTGATTCAATCGAGTACGAATCCTTAATAGGACAAGATTCTGTACTGTGATTTACTTCAGAATAGATATAATCTACTGGACACGAAACCATTTTTATCTCATTATCTTGTAAATGTTCTATTATATTTTCTTCTTGTAATTTATTTTCCGAACTTTTGTTATTTTCACTATTATTATCAATGTATTCAAAGAATTTTTCACCGTTAGACATAGCCTGATTGAAAGCAGGGGGTAACATATTTTCAGAGAGTAATGAAACGGAAAGTTCTGGAAATGATTTTCTAATTTCATTAAGTAAAAGTAATTGCTGCTTTTCAAATTCTTGTTGAAGCAACGTTTGTTCTCTCTGTTGACGAGACATTAGTTCAGCCATTTGTTTTTTATGCATTTCCTGTACCTTTTTGTAGACTGTCAAAAGTTTATCAGATGCATTGGAAGACTTCAACTGTGACTCAGAGTTTTGTATGTTTATGTTTCTTGGAACTTCGGTTGTGAAATTGTTTCTTGCTGAAATATTGTTGTCTTGATATTCGGCGAATTTAGAAAATTCATTGACATCATCTAGGTTTTCCAAGGAACCACCAATTCTGTATGCCGAATCAAAAGTGCAAAAGCTATTGTACTTTTTCCACCTTTGTAACATAGATTTTTTTTCATCGCTGTTATTTACATTGAAACTTTTATCACAATTAAATTGTGTATTACTTCTGTTCATATGTTCTTGAGCTAACATTGTTTGAATACAATCAGCCGATTTTGTGGATGAGTAACCAGATGCAAACAAAGATTTAGGCTTTGTTTGTAATGAAACCGATTTACGTATTGTACGATTAGTGTTAGAATCGGAATTTCTTTTTCGCGTTGACGAACATTTCAAAGATTCCATAGGAAATATTTCCTTGTTTTTGCTGTCATGCTCCCACTCAATTTTCGCTTCCGCAATATTCCACTCTTTCCGACGCACTGTATTTCCGTACGATGTTGGAATATATTCTGAACAAGGAGTACAAGTTGAACCGGCTAATTCCATTTGCATGTGAGCTAATAACATGGGACTTGGAGCATCTAATACATAAGAACCTTGACGCACTAACTTAGGAGTACCTTCTATATTGTCCAAACCATTTTCTTGCTGTTCTTCATTCTTTCTACAGTTAGAATTACTTAGAGTCAATGGAATAATATTCAAAGTTTTAGGCACTTGTGGTTTTCTGGCATTTGATGCCATTTTAGTTTCAGGCTTTACAGAAATTGGTTTATTTGAATAATAATCTCTATTATTTGTAATTGCTACCAGCTCTGATCTTAACGTGGAATTAGCAGCTAGGTTTATTTCACTTTCTAACTTACATTCAATATCTATACGTTTACTATGCTGTAAAGTTTCCTGTATATTTTCATTAGAACTTTCACAAGTTTCTATTGGAACATCAGTTTTGTTAATATTGTCATTTTTGAATTCAACAGGAACTAAATTTTCTTTGGAACTATATTTTTTTCTTTCAAACTGCATATCTTTAAATTCATTTCTAACTTTTTCTGTATAAATAACATGACTATTAGATTTTTTGGCAGCATGTAAAGCTGCTAACTTTCTTTCTACATTTATTGCACTTTGTTTATAATTAAACATTTCCTGTTTGATACCTTCTGTCATCTGAAAATTGTTTAATTTTATAACGAGACAAATATTTTATATTATATATATACATACATACATATATATTATTAATATTCCTACCATAGGTGGTAAAATAGGAACTCCATTAATTTTTATGCACGATACATATGAATGTTCTTCCATATTTTTAATTTTTTAAATAGATCTGTTAAAAAATGATATCGAATGTATACTTATTAGATATACCAGATATAAAATGATTTATTTGTTCTCAGAATGATTCCTGTTTAAGGTGGATAAAAAATAAAACATTTCTTTGCACACCAATCAGAAAAAATATTAACAATCATACCGTTTGTTTTTCCAAAGATATTAACAAAATAATTAAAGAAGAATATTATGTGGTAATCTGAAAAAGAATTGAATAAAGCAATAAGAAATACACAAATTATAACTTTATACATGTATGAAATTAAAAATTGTCTTCACAGTTTTTAATATCCTAAAATCTAATCTGTAAAGCATTAATTATTACTTACTTTTACTTCATGCTCTGTAAACAATATTTTATAGCATATTATTTACTTATAAGATAAACATTAAGCGTACAAAAATATATAGCTGTTCAAGATTCTTTTATGTTTGTCCAAGCAGTAAAAGTTTATATAGATATTTATGAAATTTTAAATCAATGATAATAAGTCGAAACAAACTATATACTTATTAGTTTTCAAGAACAAACATTTTATTAATTATTCGTATTTTTTTTTAAACATTAAATATACACTACTATTTACCTTAATAATAGAATAATAGTATTTGTTAGAAACTACATTTCCATCCTCCACAGTTTATCAAGTGGAGTCGTTATTCTATATCGACAATATGTTTTATATAATGTCAGTGTTGGTAATGCATATGCTAAGGAAGCATAGGTTATGTTGTTTATTATAAGATTATTAAGATACAAGGAAGGTTATTATCATATACACTTAAAAAATGGACGCATATGAACTTTTTAGAAAACTCTCTACTGGTGTAAAGTTTGACAAAAAACGTTTTCAAACTGATGCAGAAAGATTTCAGGTACCTTTTAGTAATATCAATTATTATACTTACAAGTATAACCCTTACAAGTATAACCACGTTTTAATTAAATTTATATTATATGATGATTTATATTGCTTACATTTTTATGCATATAATACATGTTTAATGGAAATGTTTCTTATAATAGCTTGTCAAAAAACAGTCTGAAAATATACCTAAAAATGAAGAAAAAAGTACTAAAATGTTTAATGACAATCATTCAGTGATACTGAAAAGAAAACATAATGAAATTGAGAAAGATACAGAGGATAACAATGAATTAATATTAGTCAATGGAATGTCTGTTTCCAAAAATGAGAATAAAATTAAAGCTAAGAAACGTAAAGCATCTTTAACAGAAGAAAAGGAATTAAAATTGGAACAGGAAAAGGTATTAAATGTTACATTGCTGTAAATAAAATAAATTTGTTTTAAGCAACTACATTTATTTTAGGTGAATCAATTCCGTAATCAACACCATATAAGCGTTACAGGTAGTCGTATACCTGAACCGATTTCAGAATTTATTGAATTATCAACACATTATGGTGTGTCTGATCAATTATTGAACAATGTTATAAATTGTGGTTACGTGCATCCCACACCAATTCAGATGCAGGCTATACCTATTATGTTGCAGGTTTAATGATTACATTTTTATTACTGTAAGAAATTTTTATGAAAAACAAAGGATTATTAATTTGTTTATAATTACAATTAAAACAGAATAGACAAGTATTAGCTTGTGCTCCAACAGGATCTGGTAAAACAGCTGCTTTTTTACTACCCATAATTCATTACTTAGTTGGACCACAGAAGAAAGGATTTAGAGCTGTTATTTTATGTCCAACAAGAGAATTAGCAAAGCAAACATACAGAGAATGTTTGCGTCTTAGCGAAGGTTATAATTTTAGAATTCATATCATAAGCAAAATAAATCAAGCATTAGATAAATATGGTTCCAAAAGTTCACAAAAATTTGGTAGGTATAAAATACATAGCGGTTTTATTTGAAACAGAATTCTTTGCTATTGCTATATCTTTATCTGTTGTAGACATATTGATTACCACACCAAGGAGAATAATATTTCTATTAAATCAAGAGCCACCAGCTATTTCTTTCAAAAAGTAATTGAAATTTATCTTTATATTCCTATGTATATTTTTGTTTATTTCAGTTTTCTATTATTTATACATAAAGAGTGTATAGATTATGTTTTTTATGTATAAAATGTAACAAATATTTACAATCTAATCGTATTTATGTAGTGTTGAATGGCTGATCGTGGATGAAGCAGACAAACTTTTTGAAGATGGAACACGATGTTTCAGAGATCAATTAGAAACAATTTCTAAAGCATGTACGAATGAAAACTTACATAGGGCAATGTTTAGTGCGACCAATACTTCTGTGGTAACTAAGTGGTGCAGACATAATTTGAAAAGCCTTATAACAATTACCGTTGGTCACAGGTTTATTTTGTTCCTTCTTATGGAAAAAAAAGAACAATTACATGTTATCTCTTTAAATAAGTACTTACTAATTTCACATTTGTTATAGAAATTCTGCAACCGATTTGGTAGACCAAGAACTTCTATTTGTTGGATCAGAAAGGGGAAAACTTGTAGCACTTAGAAATATTATTCAAAAAGTAACCAATTTATACATATAAATTCATATAATTCTTATTTCTTTTTATTTAATTGAATTAAATCTCTATTGTTGTTTAATAAAGGGAGTATTACCGCCAGTATTGGTTTTTGTACAAAGTAAAGAAAGAGCTCAAGAATTATTTAACGAACTGATATATGATGGGATTAACGTTGATGTTATTCATGCCAATAGAACGCAAACACAGGTATTCATAAAAGATAATTTACTTATCAGTAAAATTGTATTTAATAAAATTATTCTTTTTATTTTTGTTTTTAGCGAGACAATGTTGTTCGCTGTTTTAGAGAAGGAAAGATATGGGTTCTGATATGTACGGAATTAATGGCAAGGGGGATTGATTTTAAAGGTGTAAATCTTGTTATTAATTACGATTTTCCACCCTCTGTTATTTCTTATATTCATAGAATTGGTATGTATTCCTTAATTAAATAAGTAAGCATAAATTACGATCTTAGGCATTGATTAATTAACACAGGTCGAACCGGTAGAGCTGGACGCAAAGGGAAAGCAATTACACTTTTTACTGAACAGGACACTACAAATTTAAGAAGGTAAATATTGTTAAAGTATTAGATCAATTAAAAAACTACAAGCAGTTTTGTTTGTGATAACTTTTTAGTATAGCTGCTGCTATGCGACAGTCTGGATGTAATGTCCCTGATTATATGTTGGCCATGAAAAAACACAGTAAAAAGGAAAAACGAAAACTTGAACGCAAAGCTCCTGTTAGAGAGAAAATATCTACTATACCAAAATTCAAACGCACATATAATAAAGAAAGAATAAGGTAAATTATTATTATTATATCTGTCTTTAGAATAACAAGGAGTAGCATAGTGTTTGCTTTTTATAACTTAAATTTTCTTTGTTGGAAATTATAGAAAACTTGATATAAATGTTTCAGGGGAGAAACATCGCGAATTGAAAAATAAAACGAAAAAATCTAAAAAAATGGAAGACAAAGAAAATTAAACAAGATAGAGTGTAAAAATATTATTATCGAATAGGAATATAAAGTTGGAAACGATGAAATTCTCATATAAAATAAAAAATATACAGGGTATTTCATAATTATGCAAGTAACAAATTATGGTTCCCCATAAAAAATATCACATTTTTATTATACATTACCTTACAGACAGACGTGTCATAAGTAATCTTTTTTACATAATTCAAATCAGTCAAATCTCTATCTATTATATGAAAAAGCATAAATTGCTTGCTTAACATTATATGTTTAGTTAAACATACATTTTTCATACATTAAATATATTACCGAAAATTTTGAAAATTATCAAAATAGTTTATCAGTACTTCAGTGTTTATTATTATTTCATGTATATTATATATGTATATATGTATAATATACATGCATGCACATACGCACACACACAACACACACACAAAACTAAATGATTATTTAAATATACAAAATAATGTCTTCATTCAATTACATGCAATGCATTTATCATTTCGATAAAATGATTCTGTGCAAAGTGCATAACTATTCAATTACAAATTTTTATAATATGTTTCGTCTTATACACATATTTACATGTATGAAAACACTTGAGAAAACATACGTATCCAATAAAATATGAAAATTCATAAAATTGTTAATTTTACACAAGTAATACCAATATTCGTTTTGCACGAATTTAATAAATTACGTATCTTAGACGGAACATGAAAACAAATGTATCAAGTCTCACACAACCAATCGCAAGGTAACTTTGGCATTTTATTTGCTGGCCATGGAAGATATCCTGCTGTTTTAAAAATCCAATAATCGTAAGATACCTTAGCTATCAGACTTATTAAAAGGACGACTTCCGTAGCAATGATGTAATAAATATAATCTGTCCAATCACCCGGATAGACGCACATTTTTGAAGGTTCTAAGTCAATAACTTTTTCCTTTACATTCTCGCATAGCACTTCATCTGAATCTAATATACGAGTTTGTAGCCACACCTAGATTATAGGTTAAAATATTAAAGATAATCATCTATAGATTTTAAATAACATCTGTATACATACGGACGCACCTTTAAATACTTGGCTGTATTACAATCACAATGCAATTCATTTCCTCCTAATTTTACTAAACGGGAACTGATAAAATTTTTGTCGTGAGTATTAGGGCTTAAGATGTACGTTGGAAGCTAAATGTTTAAAGTATTAATATAATTTTAATGGTTTTACAGTTTACTACTATTTATCATGATTTTCTCATTTTTTTTTTTACTTACAGATTTAATTTTGTTATACCGCAGACTAAGTAAAGCATATTTATCTAAAAACTTTGAACCTTCTAATTTGTTTATAGACGATATATTATTGTAATCTGCATAAAATTCTCGAATGTCTTCGTAACACGGATTAGTACTGAGATCATCTAATGCGGTAATCTGTAAAAGTAAAAGATCATAATAATCGTAACATTACATTAACATAAGAGAAATATCAATTTTTACACACATTGTTGTACGATACATTCAATGCTATAGTATTACGAGGTAATTTTTCGGGTAATTCAGTGATTTGAATTCCGCTGCAATCGACGTTTACCGCTAAAGTCGGTGGTTTACCTTCAACGATATCCAATCTTCTAAAATTACACTGGCATTGCCAAGTATCTCCTTTAGGACATTCTGTTTGCAACTAATTAACATTTAAAAACTAATTATTACACATTAAAGGTCATATTAATACATTGACTAAGTTGTTAGCTAAAACCAAATACTATATACCAAAATATTACCAAACTTAGATATCGAACTTGTTTTAAAGGAACTTGTTCCGTAGTATTGAACCAGTGCCAAGTCTTACTAGCTGAACATACAGTTTCATTTTCACGATTAAAATTGATTTGCTTTTCTCCTGTCTTATTAATATACTGATAAATATCATGACACCAAAGTGTATTTGTTCCTAAATATAAATATTAGAAACTTATATTTTATACAACTTGTAAAATAATATTATCAAACTAAAAATATTATAACTTATTTACCTGAAATATCAAGCCAGAATTCACGACCGTTCATTGTATTTAGAGCTGGTAAATGTGTAAGATTGTTGTAAGATAAATCCAGAGTAGTAAGTTGAACTAATCGAGTGAGAGAATTGTTTTCTACTTCGATAAGAGCATTATTTGAAAGGTTTAAACATACCGTTGGTGTCATCATTCGAAATTGTCCTTTCACTCGATTAATTCTTCCATCAGTTATTGCGAGTGATTTCAATCTTCTCCATCTAATTTCGCTTACATTAAATACGTCTAATGTTGCATTTCTTATGTGTATGTAAGATATATTTGATGGAAATCCTGTTATAGCAAAAATATTCTTTAATCATTATTTCAACAAATTTTAACATAACAAAATAATATTATAATAACCTGCACAAGAGAGTTCAGATTCAAAATTTTGTATATCCAAATTGCAACAAAGTACTGCATTTCCTTCTGGATTATTGTGAGCAAGAACAATCTTCTTACAAGAACATCCAGTTGTTTTAGCATTTGGGCATTCACTAGGTTGCTGATAAAAGCATTGTTCCAAAAGCCCACCAGAAATTCCAGTGATTGCAGTTGACGAAGATGTCTGTTGATCTTCCTCTGTCCTTGCACTTGCTACTCCAGCATACAAGCACATCATTACAGCAAACCACTGCATCTATACATTTATTTGATTCTTTTAAACAATGTACACTTCTGATGAACATGCAATTGAAAATGTTAAGGATTATTAACTAATTTGTATCTTCATATTTGCAATATTTTTATACATAATTATATTGTGGCAATTTTAATTACAAAAATAGTTATCAAACAAACACAGTTATAAAACAAATTGATAATGTATCATTATTTTGTTATTAAATAAAAAAATACTAATTTTATGATAACATATAAATGTATAATTTTTATTAAAAAATGTAAATATTATATATATTATTTAATTTGATAGCATGAATATCTTTTAAAATTGTCACCTTACAATTTTATATTAAACAATAAATGCAATAGCATAATTGAAATACCAAAATAATACAAAAATTTACATAATTCAACATATTGCTTTTTTGAACTTAAGATATTATATGCATATCATTGTTTCAAACTTATATAGTCGTAACGTTGTTTTTTATTTTATTTAAATTTCAACTGTTTTAAACACATTAAATAATATTTTTAACATTTAACCTTTTAGCATTTTCAGTTAAATACTTTTGTTGGAAAAATTTTATATTTTCATTCTTACGCGAAATTAATCGCCACGTACAGATTTTTGCTTTTATCCCATTACTAAAGTATTCATGTTCTTTTATATATACATAGAATACAATTTATAATCATACAGTTTTATTAATAAAACTGTACATACTTTGTGCATTATTTTTCAAACAAATATACGATTCATACAACATATTGAATGAGTAATGAAAATTATAATGATATATGTTTAATAAATTGTGTATATATATACATTAAAAACTTAACATTCATGAATTATCAATCTGAATAAATGAATATTGAATATATTTACATATAAATAATCGGATAAATGTACAATTTGTCATCGAATTCATTCTCTGAAGCAACAAGTTTGCTGCGTTGCTAAAACAATATGTATGCGATAAAAAAAATAAAAACAATAATAATATCGATATAAGAGTATCGATAATATAAAAAAAATTCCTAATAAAAGATAATTAGAAAAAACTAACTACGTATTTGTAAGATATATAAAATTAAGAATGTGTTAATTATATCGACTGATATTCAAATAATTATATTTTATTTAAATTACCTTCATCCCGTACAACTTTGCGATAGAATCAGCAAAAGATCCATCTATTAAAATACATTGCGAGAAAGTTTTTAAGCCAAATTGCTTACTATTTTGAGGCAGAATGATATTATGTATGCAACTGATAAAAATAATTCACGGATAATAACGATCACAAGAGACAACAAACAGAATTTTGTTTTTTTGGACAACACATTGCGCATTCGCACTAAGAATGTCAGTAAATTAATTCGTTTAGTTGTCTCCGACACTTTGGGTCATACGGGTCGACCTATTAACGAATCAAAATTGGTTAGCTACGTGCAGAACGCGTCACTTATTACACTCGTTGGCCTCGTATAAACGATAAATCACTTCATGAAGAGAATTAATGTTGTGTTTCTTTACTACTTTATTCTTTTTTGTTTTACAATTTTCCTTAGTCATCATTCCTAACTGTAATGCATATTGCGTTGCTTATTTGAAAATTCAAACAAATTACATATTTGTTGAAATCAGTTTATAAAAGTCTTCCAAGTCATTACTACATACACAAATAACTTTTCAATATTTTTAATAATTTGTTCTCTCAAAAAATATTAAACACATTATTATAATTGCTGTTCAGGTTGCAACTATTGCCACCAGAGGAAAGTAGCGTAACAAACGTGTGTTAATCATATAATTTATCGAAACATTATTAGTATATGTATATACGTAGTTCATTATCAATAAATAAACAATTTTACAATTACAACAAAAAAGTTAATAAAAATGTATAATTACTTGATAACTTTTTAATACTATGATTACAATATTATTTACATTGTTTTCATAATAAAACAAAAAATTAATAATTCTGCAAAAAAAGGTAATATATATATATATTAAAAATGTTTGTAACGGGCATTTAAAAATCAAATGTATAGAATCAAGAATTAAGAGAATTATACAAACTATAAAGTATTTAAATATAAAGTATTATTCAGATTAAATGTAACAGTAGTAAAAATAATAAAAGTTTGTGCATTCGTTTTTTTTAAATGTTTGTGTATGTTGCCCTTGCATGGTCGCGTCTGACTTATACTAAAAAAAAAGTAATTAAATTAGATAAATATACCGATAGTACTGATATATTTTTGTTTTTTTTTTTAAGAAAGAAAATTTATTATGTATCACAACTACTTACATAATGTTATCAAAACGTATAAAAGAATAGAATAGTTTTAAAGACTGCGTATATTTATTTTACTTTAGTGTAAAATGTAAAATGAAAAAAACAACAAGAGGCAACGGGTGAAGAATTAATCTGCAATTGAGCAAATTGAAAGTTAAAAATAGAAATACTTATTTTATGCCGTGACGAATTAGAACAGTACGAAGCAAAATTTGTTGTAAATTTTTTTTTAAATCAGCTATAGGGTATCTTTAAAGTGAGTTAACCCTCTTTGTACTGAACGCTTTTTGTGTGTGTTTGTCATTGCTGTTTGTCAGTGTTTTAAGATGGCGGACTTAAATGAAAAGTTGTTAGCAGAACTCCTCAAAAAACCAGGAAATAATATATGTGCGGACTGTGGGGCAAAGAGTGAGTGGGTTTTCTGAAAAGTTTTAAATATATTAAGGTACCACGATGTAAAAAACATTAAAAAGGTTTTGTTTAATCAAGTTGTAAAGTACTTAGTGCTTGAATTTCAAACCTTGTTTTCGTAACTTTCATCGTAATCAAATACATAACAACTTAATTGCACTTGTAATACTGCGAAAATGGAAATTAAAAATTATTGGTTTACTTAATTTCATTATCCTACCGCGATTAATAGAAAGAATCGCTTTGTATAGTGTTCTCCTGTTTTGAAATGATAGAGAACTTAATTGGTTACTTGTTATGTGATAACGGATCGCTGTGGGAATTATATTTACAATGAATAAGTTTTTACTTATTTATTGTTTTAAAAAATTCCGAATTTATCATGTTTATAATGCATTCCATGTAAATACAAATGAAAGAATGATGATCATGTTTTAGTAACAATTCGATTAACAATAATTGTATATGGTAATAAAGAAGTTTTATATACCTTGTTTGTGTTACTTGTTACGTTTATTTACCTCTCTTGTTATACATTTTTTCAAGATTTATGCATGCATGTGTATGATTTTTCCATAGAAATAATCATTTTATCTTTTATTCCAAAAATAATATCTGATATATCGTTCTGTTTATTTATGCATTATTTGTTATTGTGCATATAAAAAACAATTAATAACATACAGTAACGAAAGATTAAAAGAAAAAAAAACAGAAAAAATTGGAATGTTACTTTTACATGGTTAATTAAAATTAAATTCCAGATCCAGAATGGGCTTCGTATAACATAGGAATATTTGTGTGCACAAGATGTGCAGGCATACATAGATCTATGGGTGCACACATTTCTAAAGTTAAACACTTAAAGTTAGATAGATGGGAGGATTCTCAAGTAAATAGAATTAGAGAAGTTGGTAATGTAGCGGCTAGACTACATTACGAAGAACGTGTACCTCCATGTTATCGTAGACCAAGCCCAGATGCACCACAGTAGGTTATTATACATACAACCAAAATATTGAGTCGAGAAGGATATAATATATTTTAGAGATTACGCTTTCTCGTCAACAGAGTATTGGTGGAACAATGGATAAGAGCAAAATATGAAAGGGAAGAATTTTGTCATCCAGAGAGGCAAAATCATTACGTTTCAGGGTTCATGGAAGGTTTTTTAATGAAGCGTGGCAAAGAAGATTCACGTTATCACCCTAGAAAGTTTGTTCTTTGCGAAGCAGAAGATACTCTAAAGTATCATGTTAAAGAAAATAAAGTGTGTAAATATTAAGCCTTATAAATGTGTGTATTGTATTATATATGTATATATATGTTCATCTTATTTACATTTTTATTTATTATGTTACAAGGAACCCAAAGCTGTTCTCAGAATATCAGAATTAAATGTAGCATTTGCTCCACCGAAAACTGGTAATCAAAATAGTCTGCAAATATCGTTTATGAAGGATGGTACAACAAGACATATCTATGTATATCACGAAGATCCAGAAGTTATTACAAATTGGTATTTGGCAATAAGATGTGCAAAGTTACATCGGTTACAAGTTGCATATCCAGGAGCAACAGAAGCTGAGCTACTTTCACAACTTACCAGAGATTTTTCTCGCGAAGGATATTTATGGAAAACTGGACCTAGGCATACAGATGCATATAAAAAAAGATGGTTTACACTGGATGGACGAAAACTTATGTATCATGACGATCCTATGGTATGCATGCATATTAAGGCACACACTATTTATTTATGTTGTTTAAGCGCTGTATTATATTTATTAAGTGTATTTTGGGCCAATTCAAAGGATGCACATCCGAAGGGTGAAATCTTCTTGGGTCATAGTTCAGACGGTTTTGGAGTGAAAACAGGAGTACCTCCAGGTGCAAGAGATCAAGGATTTTCGTTTACTCTTGAAACACCAGATAGAACTTACCTACTTTCTGCTCAAAGTGACGACGATAGAACGCAGTGGATGAATGTTATACAGAAGGTAATAGATAAGCCGCTTACTCCACAAGATGCAACTGGTGAGTTTTATCAAAACAAGTAAAAGAGGAATGATTTTACAGTGATGTAGCTTATAATTTAAAATTTATAGTGGCAGCGCGTCTTATAAGAAAACGCACAGCTAGTGGGACAATGAATATATTTTCTTCTACAAGGTAGGGCTGGTTCCCTCTTAGGTGCCTTTCTTAATTGTTAAAAGTAAATATTATCTAGACGAACCAATTAAACTGTTGATTAAGAGACTGTTAAGGAAATACATCGCGCTCGGCACGCATAGCGAAAGAATAATTTTTCGTAATCGCACAATACTGTCGAGTCTTATATACATATTTATTCGTAAAAATACACATAGAGCATCTTTTAATTATATACAAGGCAGTTGTCAGTGTTCTCATACGATTATTGCCAATAAAGTTATGTTCAGTATACATAAACAAATAGTAACTCCATATGAATCAAGTATATCAAATTGGATGATTTTTTGTGTATAAGTGTAAATTTGTGTACATACACATTTACACAAAGCGTAACACGAAATTAATATTAATATAAAACGAATATAACATAAAGCTGATATGTTTTTCAACAATATTTTTCAATTAAGGACTGATTTTTGCTTACTGTCAAAGCTGACAGTGCTATGTGCTAAACTATGAACAATTTTTACTTAATAATATTATTTAGATAATATTTATTTGCTAATAGTTAAAACTCAATAGAACATAGAAGTATCTTATTTAAAATAAGTGTTGTGTAATGTAATGCATAGGAAGTAGTAAACTTAAAATTTCGTTTGGTATATTAAATAATACTTCGCAGTATTTTTTTTTCTTAATTATTATTGATTTATTTAGGTTTTTAAAGTAAATATAACACAAATAACAACGATATTCTGTACGAAAATAATAAATTTCTGTGGCCTATTAAACGTATTTTTTTGTGACCACAATAAAGTAGTGTAAATTAAATCAAATATATAATTGGTCTATTGTAATTTTAATACAGTATAAACAATATCTATTATAATTATATATACGGAATGTTTATAATCTTCCATTCATCTTTGATGCAAAGTACCATTTTACTCATAAAACTCACATGTTCGTATCATGTGTCGGTTCTTTTGTAACATACATGAAAAAGACTGTGTTAAACAAAGAATTTGATATTTTATGTGTGTTCATGTACACGTATACATATGTTGTGTACATAGCTATTAGAGATGTAAAAATACTTGAATTGTTTGAAAGGTTTGAAGTAATGTTTACAATAACAGTTATTACATTAATAAATTTAGATATGTTTTTAACGACAACAGTAAATTACTTTTGATATTTATTTTTCAAGTATTCATAAAAATGAATTTATCGTGAAAATACGACAAATGCTTGATTTAGAATTCTATGAGAAAGATATTCCAATTACGTATACATATAAGTAAATGATACATTTACTTATTATATATTACTCTTTGGTATATTAATTTAAAATTTATTGCCGGATTGAAATTATTATACGTGAATTGTTGTGCTGTTCTTTTGATAAATGTCTATTTACCAACAAACTGGAGAATTCAATCTCATCGAGGGTATTAATATTAATATTTTAGTTGATCGTTGTTACTGCGGTCAATTAATGGTGCGCTTTTCAAATAGCAAAGAATATTCACCCAACAAAAAGCGGCTACACCAACGAAAGAAACTCGTAGTGTTGGTGGTATGAGTAAAAAGTTTAAAAATTGAACCGGCAACCAGTACATACACGAGGTCTAGAAATAAAAATTGATTCGATTAAATACAAACTGTTGAATGCCGAACAAACAAAAATTTCATATATTTCTGTACCTTAAATGTTTGAAAAAATTTCGCTTTGCATTCGTCAAAAACTTCCTGTTTGCCCTCCATCAGGCTCATACCTAGAATATTGAAATTCATATGAAAATGAGATAATATTGAAATCTAGCAACGATACAAAGAAGAAGAAGAAGAAGAAGTATACAAACTGATAAAAAATACTATAATCAACGGTGGTGTAAGAACAAACTGATCGACGCAAAGTTTTGTAAGAACTATCTTCATTGCCGTGCCTTTGTAGAACGCATCTAACCATTTGTACCTGAAGAGAATAGTATTGCAACGTTTGATTCGCTTCCGAGTTTTAGTCGTTATGAATCGTTAGGAAAGAACTGATCGTGGAAGGAATTTTGATATTTTTTTGATACAGGCGAATTTTGCATCGATACAAATGGCAAAGCAGAATAAGCTCACCGAAAGTGATAGGTTGAGAGAAGGCCAACGTGCCGATGAATGTAATCGTGCAATCATCATCCAGTAGATAGGTAGTGTATTTGATGCTGATATCTATAATAGAAGGTGTCTAGAGGAGATCACCACCATCAAAATCGAACAACGATCGATTATACTTCGGTAATTAAATATATTATGTGCTTGCTATGTATTGATATTTTTTTGCTGATTAAGGGAAACCATATCGTTCGATGATATTGAAATTATCCGATGCATATAATAATTCATTTTGATCGATTTGTTGCAAAACTTATCGATATACATACATACATACATACATACATACATACATATAGGCGTGCACGTAATACATGAATGTGCTTTGTTTTACATTAAAGCAGAATGTGATACATATTAGATGAGAATTGCTGGTGTTTATAAAGCATTACAGAAAAAGGTAGATAAAATATATGAAGCGTGATACCATCCATGTAACACCGGTCCTGCAATAAAACAGCCGTAGATAGCATATCGTTTAAGTTGAGCCCAGTTGTAGTCTTTGCTAAATCGCGTCGAGTTATTCTCATCCAGTAAACCCAATGTTTCGTTAAATTTATTTGTCCAAATAAATAGAGGTCCCTCGTTCTTGATCGTGTTTAATTTAACACTATCTTCCGATACTGGTTGTAATGGAAACTACAATCGGAACGATTGATACACGATTAGAATAGTCTCAAGTAATAGAATCTCTCGGTACACTTACTATAATAAGATGTTCTACAATATTGTGTAATAGAATATAATATTATAACAGAATATAATATTTTTTTTAGTTAGTTTTTCTTCTTTCCTGATATTCTTAATATTGTTTTTTGTTTTACACTTTCAGCTACAATACGATTCACTCTTGATCGTAAACAGATAAAAAACTTATCAACAACAAGTGAACAAGTTTCAGTGAATTCTATTTTAATTTTTCTATTGATTTTATTACCAAACATTTCTTGACAATTTATTTCAATTCGGTACGATTAACGTACAGAATTCTTGTAACCGTAACATAAGAAACATTACCTTAAATATTCTAGTATAAGTTTGCCGTACAAATTCGGCACCGGTATAAAAAGAGCCGTATATCATTGAGTTGAAAAGTAACGGTCTTTTTTGAGCAGAGTTTTTCAACTTTTGAACAATTCTTAGGACAGACATGATTTCCCGTAATAAATATTTCTTCACAATTTTCAGTTTATTTCAGTTCTTCATTCTGTTACCTGAAAATAACACAAAATAGCAGATTAAATTTTTTCATTAAACGATTTTCGATTAAATATGTAAAACAAATTTGCGATTCGACAACATAACACAAATAAAAAATATCATTTTATTCTTGTTTTAAACATTTAGAAAACGTATTAACATTATCATACAGAAGAATTTGATCAAAACCGTATAATTTGTGAAGGACTGTATGTAACGGTAACCACTCACGCAATGAAATTTACCACTGTCGATCACTATGAATTCTATTTAATCTTTTGTTGGAGAGATAATACAATGACGATTAAAGAAAGATTTCATTATCATTTCAAACAAAAAATGACATTTAAATATTATGAGTGCTATTGTTCAGAACAAATACGAACGAACGCATACACATAATGTGCATACATACATATATCCATACATAGATTTGTACATGTTACACAAGTATGCGGAATGATTTGACAAAGGAAATGGATAATGCAGTAAATTGACTTCTACAAACGATAAAAGTGCATATTTAATCAAATAAATTATGTTACAAGTATAATAGAAGTAAAACATCTTCAAGAATTAAAAACTTAACAATTTCGGATTTTTCTTAACCAAAAAAACAAGGTGTAAATTGTAGTTTGTTTTATATATTTTAAACACGTTTTGATTCTCATTTTTTATTTTTCATTTAGTTTCTGTAAGAACTTGTATTCGTCTCTTGCTATCTTTCTTTTAATACACAGAATTTGTACTTGTATATTAATTATATTACACAAAAATTATGCGATTTAAACAATAAAACGGCTCGTTTAATTACTCGTTTTTTAATAATCAATAACAATTCACAACCTTTCTCGTATATTTCGTATACCAAGATATCAGTTACAACAAAAAAGACGATGCGACAATTTACATCTATAATATATATTTATAACAAATAAAAATACTAACCTACGTAACGTTTAATTACCCACGTGTATCTTCGATATCACATCGAAAACATTTTCGATTAGTTATTGACCGGAAGAAAACTCGATACAGCGAACGACACTGTGTTGAATATGTCTACATGCATTGGACATGTATAATCTACTATGCCCACTTACAACTACTTAATCAAAACTAATCGCGTATCAGTTATCTCAATTGTGAGCAATCCTTCTGTATAGTATCATTTAATATTATAAAATTATATAATATGTTGGTAACAAATGTTTAAAAATCCACTGAATGTTACGATATTCCTGATAATAAGGATATTGTAACAAAATATGTTGCAAATAATATTTCTTCAGCTAATTATACAATTATTATTCGTCATAAGTCTTATAAGAAATTGTACCCAGGGCTTCAGAATATAGCCAATCCTTCCAATCTTGATTTACAATTTGTTCAAACATATACTCTTGAAAAATTTGACTTTTCGCTACCTATTTTATAACATTATTGCTGATTAATATATAGTTTTAAATCATTACTTTTATGGAATACAATTTTATAAAAAAGATACCTCATAAAATTTTAACTTTTCAAACATTTTCATACTCTTCTCGTTGTTGAACTTAATCTTTGCTATGTATTTAGTTACATTTAATTTTTCAATTCCTGGCACAAAGAAATCTATCTTATTTATATTATATATATGGATAAAACAGAATTTTTTAAGTAAATAGTAAGAAAAAGACTATTTGATATGTATACCATACAGTAGCATTAAAATTGTTGCTTCCCAACCTCTCTTCTTTCCTCTATAGATAGGATCTGCTATCATAATTTCAATCTCTGCACTATTCAGTTGATCTGATTGATTAAAAAATAAATTTGTATCTCCGATCATAGCTTCTAAAATTCAATATATGATTTAACAATAAAAAGGCAAAAAAACAATAAACGAATTTGCATTTTATGTACCTATTTCGTTTGCAGTTGTAGAAAAAATACTTTTTTCCAAAATGATAAAAGTGCATTCTAAAACAGATAAAAATACATAATCGTTAAATTTTATATTTTACAAAAAATATACTCACTATCCTGGTCTTGATGCCATCGCTTTTGCATTTCAAATTCTTCTTCGAGCGTTAAAGGCTCTGAACCTGTAAGATATTGTAATTCTACTGACTTCATCCATTCGTGATATCTGAAAATAATAGATAAATACAGTTAATTGATAATATTTATAATAATTTTCAATAATTAAAAATAAAGTATGAGATATTATTTAAAAATGGCGGATATTTTGTTAACATCAAAATTAAGACGATAATCGATAAGTGGTAAACGATACTCGCCTTTTAACGTGTTTTTCTTTGTAAGGGACCAAAATCACATTTGTTCCAATAATTTTAGTATGTTCGTTGTCTCTCATAATTTAACAATAATTGTACCGGAACTATGAAGGAAACAAATCAACTGCGAGCTTTAAAGTTGAGAAGGTTACATTTGTCACTCTGCCATATTGGATATAGGGTTTGCCGCGATATGATATAGGATTTTCAGCGAGTAAATCCACTTTGTTTATTCTCTTACTGTTCATAGTTTGATGAAAAATAATTATTGAACGGTGAAGAAATTAAAGAATGGCTTACAATTTTCCGGGCGTGCCAGCAGCTGCTATGGCACCAATGGGTATGTTTAAAGTTCATAACGATTTTATATTAACCTGTCATATTTTATTGTATGTATTGGATAGCCGTTTTCGTTGATGTATTCAAAATCATTTACCTTATTGTAATTTTATATATTTTTGTATATTTAATATTGTGTACCTGTAGGTATGGGACCGATGGGACCTCTTGCTTCCATTGCAGGACCACAAAGTTTTATGGAATTAGCAGGAGGCCAAGGATTTCCTCCTTTACCTCCTCCAATACCATTACCTGGAATGAATGATTCTCCTTTAGAATTCAGTACCAACAAAAATCAACCACCGGTAGCTAGAGAAACATCGGAAGATAATAATGATAAAAGGGGAGAGAAAAATGATGTTAGACGAGAAAGGGATAACAGAGATAATAGGGATAATCGGGATAATAGAAGGTTTTTTTTATTTTTTTATCATTTATAATGCTCATTTAAGAATCACATTTGTATTACATTTAAATATATATGTTTATTGAAATAGATCTAGGAGTGAACGAAATGATAGAAGAGAGAGGGAAAGAGAAAGAAGAGAAGAAAGGAATGAAAGGGATCGAAGAGAGGAACGAAGACCAGAAGAACGAAATAGTATGAATTCCACAAACAATAATAATGGGCATAACAGTAATTCGAATGGTAATGAAATTCCATCCTCGTCAAATACGGGTTCTACTCCAAATTTGGGGCCTCAAATGGAACAAGCGACAGGAGTTTGGGGAATGGGGGTTGGGTATCCAGTAATGGGAATGGGTCCTATGGGACCAATGGGTCCAATGATGGGTGAAATGGCACTTGGTCCACACATGGGTCATACTCACAGCTATGGACCTATGGGTATGGGAATGATGTCTCATGATGGTAGTATGATAGGTGCACAGATATTAGGACCAGAACAAATAATGAACGATGCTGCTCAAATTATGAGTGGTGCTTTACCTCCTCCATCAGCGACACCACAAGGTACCAAAGAGATTATACATTGTAAAAGTTGTACTCTGTTTCCACCAAATCCAAATGCTCCACCCCCAACAACTAGAGAAAGGCCTCCAGGTTGCAGAACAATCTTTGTTGGAGGTATCTTCTTTTCATTTTCGTACTTATATTGCTCTAGGAAATTAAAATTAGTATAATTTGGTAAATATATTAAAAAATTTGATGTAGGTTTGCCAGAAAATATTACAGAAACGATAATTCAAGAAATATTTGAGCGATGCGGCGAAATAACTACTCTACGTCTTTCTAAGAAAAATTTCTGTCATATACGTTTTGTACTTGAAAGCAGTGTCGATGCAGCTATTTATTTATCTGGATACCGAGTTAGAATAGGATCGAGCGGTGATTCTGCAAATACCGGAAGACTACATGTAGACTTTGCTCAGGTTTGTAATTTCTGTGTACAGAATTTTATTAAATACTAAATATATATGTTGAAATGCAGGCTAGGGATGATCAGTATGAATGGGAATGCCGGCAACGTCAGCTACAAAGAGAGCAACGTCATAGGGAAAGAGTTGAAAAGGAAAGACAAAGAGCACCATCTAGTCCACCTCCAGTAGTACATTACACCGATCATGAAGCGTCAAACATTTGTGAAAAGATTAAACAAGACGATACATTTATGAAAGCGGTACAGGTGAGTAATATTATTGTAATTGTGTTATTAGAATTTTTCTTTTCAGAAGGCTTGAGTTGAAATGTTAACGCTTGATGTAACAACACATTAAAACTTTAGTATTTTAAGAATAAATGTATTACGTTATTCTAGGTTGTCGTAACATGGCTTGAGCGTGGTGATTGCACCAAACGCAATGCTAATACGTTCTATTCGATGATACAGTCAACTAATTCTCACGTGCGGCGATTACTTACAGAAAAAGTCGCATACGAAGAGGAGCTGCAGAAAGCAAAGGAATTGATGAAAGGCAGAATGCAGGGACTCCTAATACAATGTACGTTTATATATTTCATATATATATTTATATATATATATATTTTTTTTAAATATAGCTCTGTACTGCTGTACATTTTTTGTGTACACAAGAGCAAATCTACATACATATTGCTTTATCTGGTAAGTTTTTCTTCTGATATAAAGTGAGGATTCCATGATCCTTTGAGTATTTGTTATAACGAATGTGATTATGGCCGAATTTCACGCGTATTGCAATAGCAAAAGTCTCTCTTCTTCATTGTGCATCTGGTCAATTTTTAAACTAAGGATATCTTAACAAATGCAGAATTTATCGTTGTAGTAGTCACAAAGGTATGTTACTTTTAATACTAAAAGTTTTGATATTTGATGATGAATATGCAAAATTGATATAAATTTCTAAAATTAGAAGTTACCTAGTTCACCGTTACGTAAATTGTTTCGAATGGCAATCAATATCCTTGGTATGATTAATCATTGATAAGTTCATTGAAAACTTTCATTCTCGTTGAGATTCAACATCAGGTGTATTGTAAGAAAAATGTATTATGTAACGAGTGTATTGTGGTCAATGCACGATCAGGACAAGTCGGTAACAGGATCAAAGACAGTAGGAGAAAATATAAGGTGGGTGAAGAAATCCTGACTTCTGATTCTAGGCTCTACTGATTGAACAAAAGAGCACAAATATCACAAAAATTCATTTTATAGAGACATAGTGTATCTAAGAGTTGCATGCTTGCAATGCTAAGGATTAAGGGTGATGGGCTAAATACTTGTCGCAGAGATGACATTACGCTATGATTCTTGATACAGTCAATTATATATTGTCGATTGATCAAATTATACAGGTATATAATTAACACATTTTTAAATCGTCTAATGCATTTTTTTTCTCCTTTTTCTTTTTCTTTCTTTATTTCTCTCTCTCTCTCTCTCTCTCTCTCTCTCTGTCCCTCTCTCTTTTTTGTTTCTTTTTCTTTTTTTCTAACGGAATCATAGCGTAAGATCATTTTTAACGTTGGAAGCCTCTACATATTGTAAGTTATTAAGAAGATGGTGCACATTTTTCCAAAGAAAATGAGCATTAATCGTGATATCGTATTTAAAAAGACCGATTGGCAGCAGAATTACAAGACCTTGAAAGGATCCTCAGTATGGTAAAAGCTGTTTATGAAAACATTACGGATAAAATTCGGATAAGTAATTTCATGTTACGATTGCTTAGCACAATTTATAAAGGATTTATACACGGTCGGATAGCAATAGGTGTCGAGATAATTTTGCGAAAAAGCGTGCGAAGGAAACGTTCGAATCTGAATGATAGAGGAAACAAGGATACTCGGTAACAACGTATCGATATTGAGAATATTGCATACGAAGAATATGTTGTAAACTGTATAGATAACTAAAACGAGAGTAACATATTAGATGAAAACGAAAGTAGAGTTTAAAGCAGGGTATACAACAGACGATTTGTTGTGTTTTTGTATGCAACATGCGACCATGTCATCAACAGTCAGTCAGATTGAACGCGTCTTTACTGCGGCCAGCCACAAGAAGGTCTGGGATCACTTCACAAAGGCTCAACGGAAGAATATCGAAATGTGGAAGAAACAATCTTCGGTATGTATTTGCATTTCCACGTCAGTAGCGTGTTCAGTACGTTACTTTTTTTATGATTAGACAACAGTAATCATCGACAAAGTCTTATGAGTCACAAAGAGCTTCTTTATGCGATTGCACGTTCATCTACAATACGCCACGCGAACGCGTTTTGCAAAAACTTTTTTTCAAAAAGAAGGTAAGTCAATCGAAGAGTATGGAAGGCTCCAAGTTTGGTTGTTGAACATTTTTTGTATGATCGGTGTTTAAACTTTGGAAATATTGGAACATGAAAGGTAAAAAAAAAAACAATTATATTAGTTCAAATTGGACAGATACCACTGACTGGAACAAAACAGGTAATAACAAATTCAACGGCTTGTAAAATGAAATACATTGTTGAGTTTTACAAACTAGATTTACTGTTTTTCAACATTGGCATCTGAAATCTGTACACCAAACAGTTGGGAAAAGATTATTTTATAATTTTATTTCATCTAAACTTATATATTTTATAAACAAAATGTATGTATATATTTTACAAGTATACACACATACACATACATGCACACACATAAATAAAAGAATTTTATGCATCAACATATACATATATATTTATATATGTACTTTTTGGTTTAATTTTCTATAGGTGGACAAGTAATCTCTTGAAAATATCAACTCCTTAACAGCTAATTAATGATGATTCTTTAAAACATTCTCATACAATGAAATGTTCATTGTAAACATTAAGTTATGAAAATGTACAATTTTATACATTGTATTGAAAAAACTAATATAACGGATATTATGTATGATTAAATTAAAAGTAAAATTTTCTCTGATATTTGGCATTAAAAGACACACGTGTACATACGTATGCGTATATATGGCATGTTCTTTTTTTTTTGGTGTTGTTTTTATTATAACATTTGAATTAATATTAATTCGGTGATAATTTTTAATCGCAACAGGAAATAAAAGCAGTACAGTTGGAGGAAACATTAATGGAAGGTGAAGGGGAAATGGAAGTTTCAGACTCGGAAGAAGAACCGCAACGCAAGAAAACACGTAATCAGTCGGATGTGCACGATGATTCTGAAAGATTGCAGGCTCTAAAAGAAGAAAACGATAGTCTTCGATGTCAGTTAGAAGCATATAAAAATGAAGTATGCAACAATTTATTGTATATCGTGTCATTAAACTTCTCCTGTGCGGATGAATATTATTACTTAAAACAATTTTACGTTTAATAGGTGGATTTGCTTAAATCTGAAACGAAAAGTGAAATAGATGGCAAAGATAAACAAATGAAGATGTTGCAACAAACTTTGAAAGGTATGCAAGAACAGTTGATGCAGTCAAGAAAACAGCAAGCACAGGATGATCAAAAAATCAAGGATTTAACGGTAAAACTAAATGCTACTAAAAAGGAAGAACCTAGAGAGAGTGAAATAATAACATTAGATAAAGATGATGACATAAATGAAGAACCTCGAACTCCCAAACAATTAGCTTTAACATCTAATTTTGTTCAAATTACTCAAAAGGATGCCAAACTTATAGGTAATTTCGATAGAAATTTTTAATTATCTATAGTAACAATTTTTGAAACTCTTGTAATTAATACAAAAAAATGTAATTTTATTATTATAGGATTAATAGCAACATTTTTACATATCCATCCATTTGGCGCAAGCGTAGATTATTTATGGTCGTACTTACAAAAAATGGAGCCAGGCATCAAGCCAAACGAGGTAGAAGCGTTAATGCAACGATTCCCGCAAGTCTTTAAACAAGACTTATTTGGGATTGGAGCAAATATGGAAAGGCGTTGGCAGTTTTCTGGCTTTAATGTTTACCGTAGTCATTAGTCGGTGTAATAATAACTAAATTAAAAAGGAATTAACAGAGGATCTGTTAAAGAATTTTATAATACTATCATGTCATGGCATTTAGTGCCATGTAGACTTTTATTGTGATACTTATGATTCTTACGGCAAATCCTTATTTCATAACGTCGTTATGAAGCGGAAAACTTGTAAATAAAACCGATGAATTTCAATAATTTTGAAAAAGACGGCGTATTTTTGTTGCAATGGAATAAAAGAAAAACAACCGATTGGATACGCCATAAACGAATTTTAAATACTTTTTCTTCTTCACAAAATTTTAATTAGTTTATATGAATACCTTTATAGGTCGTGAAAACTTCATGAAATCTATCACATATCTCAGAGGTGATAAAATAAACTTATAATAATATGTTCTCTTTCTCTGCATATACTTATGTATTTTGTGTGACAAATGCGGATAAAATGAAGCGTTTTAGATAGTTTTTTCAATTTCAGTTCTAGTGTAACAAGTATCATTTTTTATAAAAACTTAGACATATCTTTAAAATATAGATCATTATAATTATAATACCAAGGAGAATATCTGTTATAAAGAACATTAGAATATCATAATAATTTTCATTTATAAGGCACACTCATTCGTTGCTCCGTAAATAAACAGATTTTGTACATATTTGCATGAAAATTAAAATATTTATCATTAAGCGATTATAAACAATTGTAGTACCAACACTAAGTAAATATTTTAAAATATCGCTAAAATGACACATTTTTTACATTACAGTAATTACATTTTCTAGTTAAAATTTAATTATTTAAAAAAAAAGTGTTTTTCATTTAATGCAGTTACATGAATAGATCGATTAAATAACGAAAAATGAAATTAATGAATACGGTTATTCTGCAAATTTCAACGTGAACAAAGATTTATTTAGATTTTTATTTAGATATTTTTGTAAAAAATAAAGTTATTTCATATGTTCCCGCGTTGGTAATCAAGTAACGCTCTCTATAAATGTGCGTACACTTACGAATTACGAAAGAGTAAAAGAAAGGTTAACACGTTTACGTGTGTGTACTTGCGAAAAAGTATATGTTATAAATCTAATGTTTATCAGGTTATGTGATGTACTAAAATGTGTATTGTTTTTTCATATAATTCTGTCCACGTAAAGTTGCAGTACGATTGTGTCGACAATATATTAAAACATTTCTGTTAACATTTGTATTATGAGTTTGATGGATCATTACGATGTACTTGGATGTACTAAGGAATCGACGTTCGAAGACATAAAACGTGCATATCATGCTTTAGCTTTACAACTTCATCCAGATAAGAATCCATCGGAATTCAATAATATAAAGTTTCAGCGTATATTAGAGGCTTGGAATGTCTTGCGCGATCCTAACGCGAGGAAAGAGTATGACACCGTACAGAAACACATAGAATTAGATTCTGAGTGTAGTCCAATATACGCACGAATATCTGTCAACGAATTGGAAATAACAGATAATGACAAAAACACGTTGGTTTATCGATGTAGGTGTGGTGGACTGTATTGTATTCAAAAAGAATACGTTCAAGAAGAGAATCAATCGATACATGTTCCATGCTTAGAATGTACTTTTCTTATTATTGTTGACACATAGCATTTATATACAGAGATAAAGGATATCGTATTATTAAAATCATTTGGAAATCAATTAAAAGGTACAAAGTATTAAAATACAAAATATAAAACAACAGGATTTAAAATGCAGTAACATTTTCTATTTCTTATAAAAAATGATACAACAGATAACACATCATTACAAATATAAACTATTGAGCAATATACAAATAAAGACACGATCCTTAGGAAATCCTAGGTTCAATAATAAAAATTGCATTTATACGAACCATTTTATGTATTGGCATTAGAATTTATAAACTTATTGTCAATCAGAATTCAGTATTTGCATATTTGCTTATGTAATTCTTATAACGACAGTTTGTATAAAAAATTGACTTGCTATAAAAATCTACAATAAATTGAAATAAATTGTAACTTGTTTATATTTATTTTCACATGATAACCAATTCTATCTTGTTTAATTGATTTGTGCATATTGCACAAGATACCTTTGCAACTCTTATTATTGCACCATGGCAAACCAGACTTGTTACTAATGTCAAAAATTAATACAATTTATATGAATATCGATGATCCAATTAATTAAATTACTATCACGAATGTTGAATTAACCCTGGTTGTTTAATTAGTGGGTGAACAATGAATAGTGATTGACATCTGAACGTGTCACGCATGGAAAATTAATCAAACATTTCAATTCAAAAAGTGCATGCACATCATTATCAATCGTAATTGCATTTGCATAATTGATCATAAAAATAATAAGATTTCTATATTACAATGTAATATGGGTAAACTTAACGAATATTCAGTACATGGATAATCTTGTACATGGATACTGTGTATCATTCTTTTCTTGAGGTATAAAACATGGAATATTGTTTTTTTTTAGTAGTCTTAAAATAGCGTGTTTATTAACAACAGCACGTTAAAATGCATAGATGTACTAAATTTCTGATGCATACGAATATACTGATAGCTAAATGATTATAATAAATGCATATTTGCATATTTTACAGATTAATTATTACAGAAACTAATAAAATCTATTCAGTGTTTGTTTTGTATTCAAAGATGCAGTAAGTGAATAATTGTTCCATTCACGTAACACGTTCACCAACATTCTGATTAACGAGCAACATAAACGATTCAACTTCTAATGGAACATAACATTAGCGTCGCTAAAGTACTAAAAGTTGCTATGATAGAATTACATATGATTTTTTATGAACATTTGTGCACGAACGGCTTAAACGATAAAATAAAAACTGACGCGAATGAAACAAAATAAATCTAGTGGAAAACAATATTCATTTCATTAAAAAGTTATTAAATATTGATTATATTATCCAATAAATTATGCACAATTCCCATAATAATTAATTTAATCAACATAAACGAAGAATTTAAATAAGTCATATGAAATACAACAGAGTCGAAGAACTTATTGTACAAAGAATATTCTTAGTACTCTGGTCATTTTTTTTTTTAAATATATTTTATCTAAATTAATTATTTACTCCAATTTTTTGCTTCTTTTCTCTCTTTTCTTCGTTTTTCTCACTTGAATCATTTGTTTATTTTTTCAAAATTTGAGATTCTTCAAGCGACATTTGTACCTATAAGTTTGATAAATACAGTACGAAATCTTGTTTTCTTTCTTTCTTTCTTTTTTTTTTTTATAGTTTAAAAATACTTTCCTAAACGCCCATACAAATCGTTATATTATAGACGTAATATTTATGACGGGCTGATTTCGTTTAAAATTACTAACGACTTCTTTCAGATTTTGTAACAGCAATAATACAATAGTACACTGTTAAGCTCCTCGTTCTTCATAATTTGTTGAGTCTTTGAAATCTCATATTTATACACCACGAATAATACACTCCATAATTAATATAATTAATGCCTTCAGTTTGTTTAAACGTTCTACCATTTTGGAGATCATTTACAACTACCGATTCATTGTCTGACTTTCTACGATCTCCCTTCAGGTTTTTGACATACATTCTTATCACAATCACGCCATGTAATACATGAATCATTGTACAGTAGATTGATTACACTACCTAATCAGAATATGTACAGAAGTCATAGAAGAGGACAGTTTCGCATCATAAAGTGCACTATTTTACCTCTACATCAAAGTCGAGAACAAGAAGTTTGGTTTCCTCCGTACCATTACGACTACCCACTGCACACACCAACTTTGTATCACTTGCACGTATCCTCCACACAACACCACCACTTCCGCCGCTTTCGAGAGCAACCAAGTTTCTTATAAAATCACCTAAAGAGATACATGAATGAAAAAGTTAAAAAAATTTGTTAATTATGAAAACTATCAAGAAACTGGACGCACATAGACCTACCAGTTTTAACATCCCACAGTTTCACTGTGCCATCGTCGGATGAAGTAATTACAAAATGGCTGTTAAATTGAAGGCAAGTAACAGCAGATTGATGCTTATTTGGACCAGAAAGAGTTTGAAGGCAGTGACCGCTGACGATATCCCACACTTTAACAGTTGAATCCGCGTTTCCGGATACCAAAATATTATTACGTAATTCCATTCCCGAAGTAAGGGACTGGTGCCCCATTAACGTATGTCTGCATGCACCAGTTTCAACTTCCCACACTCTTATGCTGGTATCCAAAGAACCGCTAACAACATGTACGCCATCAAACTAACAAAAAAACAAACAAACAAACAAAAAAAAAAAAAATAACATTAATCTTTCCTTACATCTATGTAGAAATAATTTGTAATATACTGTAAAATGTTATTTACAACAGGTGCTGTCCAAGTTAAGTTTCAAAGCTTACCCGATTCTACCCTTGTGTTCGCAATGTATAAACGCTAATTGATATTGCACTACATCATACACACCACCAGAGAGAAAGCTGTTTGTGACGACTAGCGATGGCGCGTATACAAGACAAAACCGCGCAAAGGAATACTTCAATTATGGACAGCACTGGTTTGAAAGGTATCGATACACGCGCGTGTAGTGCTATAAATTAATTTCACGAGTATAACTCAAGCAATGCTTACTTGGAGGGAATAAACACGATTAGTATGTCCTTGTAATGTATGAAGGCACTCCTCACGTTCCGGATTCCAAACTTTGACCATATAATCATAGGCGCCACTGACCACTAACTTTCCATCGTATTGCACACATCTAACGGCCGCCAAATGTCCCACAAGCACGTGTAAGCATTCGCCGGTATCCACTTGCCATACCCTTAAAGTAGCGTCTCTACTACCACTGACTACTTTATTACCGTGCAAATGCATACACCTCACCGTTGAGGTGTGCCCGTACAAAGTATGAATACACTGACCAGTTTCAGCATTCCACACTTTTAATGTACGATCTGTACTACCACTGATTACAGTGGTGCCGGACATCTGCGAGGACCATACGCCACCCGTATGTCCAACTAATGTTCTTAAACACTGTAACATAAAGTAAAAGGTAATGTATACAACTAAGTAACAAGAAAATAATATTGAACATAACGTTAGAGCTTAAACATTTTCATTTTCAGAATTATAATAATTTTTAACTTACCTTACCCGTAACAGCGGACCACACTTTAAGAGTGTTATCGTCAGAACCGCTCACTATTCGATTACCGGAAAATTGAAGGCAAGTAATCACATGATCATCGTGTCCCTTTAAAACTTTTGGCGTACGAATTGGCTTTGTCCTCCAGTTCATCTTTATATTATGCTGTCTCATATATGCTTGTTTCCAAGGTGAAGAAGAATTACCAGAATTTCTACAATTCTTACGTTTAGTTGGGGGTAGGTCTTTCAAATCTTCTATACCGGCTGCTCTACATTTTTCCTTCCACAATAAATTATCATCGGCAAGAAATCTCCAATTACGACACGTTTGTGCAGCACGTAAAAGATCTCTCGGTTCTAAGAAAGCCAACACCGACAAGGCCAATTCTTTCGGTAGTAATGATATGAAGTCTCTTTGAAATTGGGGCTCGATCACCTGCATCATGTGCCGCACTTGCGTTGGTTCACATCGTTCAATTAATTCGTCTATAGCTAACATTCTTTCTGCGTTTGACCACCTCTGTAATTATAATTAATACTTTTAGTTTGTATCTATTTTTAACAAATGTAAAACCTTATTCGATCAAAGGACTGAGTTTTTCTTGTACCTGAAATTGAAGGAGCCAATTACTCATTTCAGGTGGAGGATTATCTTTTGTTGGAATAACACATCTCATATGTTTGCTTTTCTCATCCAATTTTTTAACAATCCTGTAAATAAAAGAATTTGTGCTTTTTAAAATATTTTAAGGGTTATCTTCAACAAATATTTTTTGTCATTTCTTTTGAATTATATTTACATTGAATGTGATTTATCTTCTGGACTAAGTTTTTTACAAGGTAAACTCGATTCTGTCTCGCTTTTACGTTTTATTTGTGGCTGAACAACATCCAATGGTACACAAGTGTGTAAAATGGGACTGTGTACTTGTTGTGTAAGAGACTGTGATTGGGTTGTAGATAACGAACAATTGTTACGTTCAAGGTTAGGTTCACATTCTGCATCACAGAACATTCCCGTGTCACTGATCTGAAATTAAATCAATTTGTATATCTTAACGTTTAAATATTCTTACACAATTTAAAGACAAACAGGAAACAAACTTCGCTTTCTTCTTCGCTACTATCATCTTCATCTTCCTCACCATCGTCGCCATAATCTTCTGACTCTTCATCTTGTGGTAATAAGGAATGCATAGGTTCCAAGGAACTAGGTCCTGGAACACCCTCAATGCCCTCTACAGGACTTGGACTTGTACCGCCTGGTTTACCATTAGATATTTTATTAAATGACGAAGAAGGGACAGACATCACTGTCTTATGTCTAATCTATTGTGTTACCTGGACAAAAATTAGTAATTTGTTTATGTTCTTCTTAACAAAAGCTGTTATGTAGAATATAAAAAACTTACAAAATAATTATAAATGAAATATGAAATTTAATGCGTTTGCATTTTCATTATAATTCTCTGGACCATTAAAGTGCAGTTTTTAAATGTTACAGACATATAAAGTTATATAAAGCATTTCAAGGTATAAAGTTGTAATCTCCTATGTTGATTCATTTTAATTTTCAAGTTAATTCCTATACTAAAAGATTATCATTCTACATTTAATGTGCACTGTGATTGCAATTTGATCAATTTTCAAGCAAAAGGTACAACAAAACTATAGAAAATATAAATTGTTAGTCACAAAGTAAGCTTCTTGTTTAATGTTTCTCCATAATATTTTGATACTCACACTTTTGTAAAATATAAATAAATAAACGAGTAAACAACGAATCACTAGGATATTTAATGTATTCATAGAAATATAATTCTTCAAAGTATATGCAAATCCTAACCTTAGACAGATTCTAAAATTAAGTTAAATCCAGAACATAGCCTAGAATAATAAAGAACCGGTTAGCCACACCCCTAATTTTCGCGAGATTGTCATAAGGAACAGAAGAGTAAAATAGGAAATCGGAAGTGAATAAACAATTCATACTTAGATCAAACGTTTTCCCTCAGTTGTTTCCTTATTGTAAAATTATTAAACCACGATGATCCAACTCTCTTGGCTTCGATTAATGTTTCTATCATATGGTTATGGTACGCATTTTTCGTATGTCGATATTTTTTTAGGTTAGAATCCGATAAAGTTAATTTTCTGATCGAAGATTTAGGCCCACACGAATATCGAAACAAAAATAAGAAACAGGTGTAAACAGAGAAAAGGATCCATTGGTAGCTCTCAACAGCCCCGAGGTTTTTATCTCTTCGGATTCGGTGCTTCGTAGACAGGTAGCTGTTGCACATGCGTTCGCCTTTATAAGCCGCGTATTCACTGTCTGCTTTTTGCCATTATATCGTGTATTATAGTTTCTATTTACGTATGAATTATTTTTTTTTCTCGAGTACATAAATTGTGACATTTACATAATTACAGGATAAAACAAACAAAATCATAATTGAACTGGTAACTTACATGATTTATTTCACTTTTCGTTTATCATTTTATTTCTGTGGCTCATGCGATGATTAAAAGAAAACGGAGAAGATATTTTATAGTTTTTTACTAAAATTAATACATAAATACTTCTTGATCGCTTATCTTAATTTCTACATAGTTATCATTACTTATTTTGAAATATTTTAGGATCCTGTAGGGTTTTTTTACGTACATAGTAAATATTATATGCAATTCAAATGTTTTTTTTAACAAATTTATTTATATTTCATAATTTACTTAAGATAGATAAGAGGTTTTAAAGATATTTAAAGATGTACTTAAGATCTTCTATTTAAATTTTCTATCTCGGTTTCTATCATCATTCTGTGAACACGACTTTATTCAACCCCATATGTAAGAATACAAATGTCGTACAAAGAGTCTTCAAAGATTGGTTTAGAAATGTATTAGTGAGGTATATGATATGTCAAGCGGTGACGTTGGACAACTGAATTTTGAAGGTTATCAAACGAGAGAAAAATTAAAGTTTTAGCACTGATAAAAATCAATTGAATTAGGATACTTGTTTGATGCGGTAGATCACTATTCCGTTCACCGCAACTTGTTATTTATTTTAGACGTTACGTCTTACCGTCACTGTAGACTATCGTGTAAATATTTGAAAAGTTTAGGTCAAAACACAGGTTAGGTGTACAACTTAAAGTAATAGAATGGCTTCAGGCACAATATTGCAGGTCAGTTATTGAAACATGTTATTTTCGCTTTCTCTATTTTATCATAAAATTGACCAGTAAAACCATAAATTCATTTAACTGTACGCAGAAAGCTATAGACCTGGTTACTAGAGCAACCGAAGAGGATCGTAATAAAAATTATGAAGAAGCTCTTAGATTGTATGAACACGCAGTTGAATACTTCTTACACTCTATCAAATGTATAAGAATTATTAAATATTTAATAATATTAGATTTGTATTATTATAATTTAACCAATTTTGTCATTGTTAATTTCATTTATAGATGAAGCACAAGGAGACAGAGCAAAAGAAAGCATAAGAGCAAAATGTACTCAATATTTGGAAAGAGCTGAAAACTTGAAAGCTTATCTGAAGAAAAGTAAGAAAAAACCTGTGAAAGCAAGCGAAGATAACTCCAAATCAGAAGATAAGAAGAGCGACAGTGGAGACAGTGATACGGACAGCGATCCTGAAAAAAAGAAACTTCAAAGTAAATTAGAAGGTGCGATAATTATTGAAAAGCCGGATGTTAAATGGAGCGATGTAGCTGGTCTTGATGGAGCCAAGGAAGCTTTAAAGGAAGCTGTTATCTTACCCATACGTTTTCCTCATCTTTTTACTGGAAAACGAATCCCATGGAAGGGTATTTTATTATTTGGGGTAATTTTTTGAATAAAAAGAAATACATTATTTTCCATAAGTGTTTTTAAAATAACTTCAAGGTACTTTTAGCCACCTGGTACTGGTAAATCTTATTTGGCAAAAGCTGTAGCAACAGAAGCTAACAATTCAACATTTTTTTCTGTTTCGTCCTCGGATTTAGTAAGTAAATGGCTTGGGGAATCCGAGAAACTCGTAAAGAATTTGTTTGATCTAGCTCGCCAACACAAACCTAGTATCATATTTATCGACGAAATAGATTCACTTTGTTCGTCACGTTCTGATAATGAATCAGAATCCGCAAGAAGAATAAAAACGGAATTTCTAGTTCAAATGCAAGGTAATCAAGACTGTTTTATAACCGAATGATTCTTGTAATACTTTCTTTTGTTTTTATATGCGTATTGAATTGATACATCAGGCGTTGGATCAGACAATGACGGTATATTGGTATTGGGAGCTACTAATATACCATGGGTATTGGATTCTGCTATCAGGAGAAGATTTGAAAAGAGGATTTACATTCCGTTGCCTGACGAGCAAGCTCGCGCTATAATGTTTAAACTTCATTTAGGAAACACCGCTCATTGCCTGAACGAGGAAGACTTTAAAAAGTTAGCAGCTGCCACTGATGGATATTCGGGAGCTGATATAAGTATTGTTGTACGCGATGCGCTTATGCAACCAGTTAGACAAGTTCAAACAGCAACTCATTTTAAACGTGTAAGAGGACCGTCGCCAAAAGATCCTTCTATCATCGTCGACGATTTATTGACGCCATGTTCACCCGGAGATCCGGCCGCCATTGAAATGAGTTGGATGGAAGTCGAAGGTGACAAATTATACGAACCTCCTGTAACTATGGTAAGTCCGCGATTATTCGCTTTCACACGAAAACTCATAACCATTTTATATTTAAAAATAATTCGTTATATTTATATTTTTCATATTTAGAAAGATATGTTAAAATCATTAGCAACTACCCGTCCTACGGTGAATGAAGAAGATATGACCAAGTTAGAGAAATTCAAAGAAGATTTTGGGCAAGAAGGTTGATACTTAGACTTTTTTCAGAAAGATACTGCACACTTACGAAAGTATCTTTCGGTTATACGTGCACTTGCCTTATGTCTTTTTTGATCATTGACATTGCTATTTAGTGTTTCTATGAAAACACTTCTTATGTTTTTTCTTCTTTTTCTTAAACAGTCAGTGCGCAATAGCAATGCAAATAATATTGTAAACTTGAAGCTTTTTCATAAACACCGTTCATCAAAGTTGATATAAAATTGAGACAGAATGAATTATATATTTTGAAGTAAAAAGCTGTTAGATTTTAGTCAACGAAAGAATTCCAGACTGTTTTTTATTGATTATATGAATACAAAGAAAAAGTTGAAACGCGATACGCCGTAACGCGTATAACGAATTCTGTTCGTTTTTAACTTACAGTTATCGCTATAGTTGTACCTAACAAATTAACTGTACAATACGTAGGTTTAATAAGAATTTGCGAATGATATTTGCGGCTGTCGATTAGCAGTTTCTTTATATGTTTTAATATTTTTATTTTGCTTGAACATTCATAACACATTGTGTCCACGATAGCTCTATTCATTTTCTCTGATAATTAAAATTACGAATAATCAATTTAAACAATTTGTTAAATTAAATGAACGCGACTATATGTAGCATGTGATATATGTGTACGTATTTCAAATAAGTATAATACCATTTACATGTAAATTGTTTTTATTGTTAAATAAATAATAAGCTGTACACACTAATATATCGTTTGATTTCGATTGCGTTTTCTTTGAAAATTCATATTAATTGAAGATTTTACAAATACAATAGAAAGATTTCATGTAGTTATGGAGGACAGTGTCTTAAAAATTCAGAATCCATATAAACAACGGTTATTGTAATATCGTCTCTAAATATTCGTCCTACTTCACTCGGTAACGTTAATAATCGTGATAATTTGGCATGATCAATACCATACTCTGTACCACCAAGAGCATTTCTCAGTAAGTGTGTCGCCGCGTTACTGTCAAGAGGTTTCTTCTTCAAGCCTTCCTTCCGTTGTAATAACATTTTATTTATGTCAGACAACTTCATATTTTTACGAGGTAACCTTAAAGGACTCAACGTTACTTTTCCACTCATATGTTCACCTACTAACCGTACAGCTTGTAAAGGTGATATCAAATCCCATAGGCCATCACTTGCTATTATAAGAAATTTATCTCTAGGTGTTAATCTATGATATTTAACGTCTGGTTTCGCCGTTAAATATGGTGGTGTATGATAATTCGGAGGAATTGAGGCTTCGCCGAAATATGGCACTATTACGTCCTTTAGAATCTGTTTACTCCATTTATACCGAAAATCACCCAGTGATCGTAGAGGTACTAACTGACCAAGTAGCCTCTCCATTTTAATTACAGTTGATTTTTCATGTGATGGGTGTTCTGATAGAATTCTTTCAACTTCTGCACGATTGTCGGTATTATGTTCCATGGTCATTAACTTTGCGGACCAACCATCACTTTCTATAATTAATCATATAATAAAGATGAGTATCTCTAACAAAAATTTTGAAGAGATACAATGAAAACGATAAATACCAGAAAATACACCAAGTACTGCTTGACAATCGCCCACTCCAGCAACATGCAGATGTGGACCATCTATATGTGCAACAGCAGCTACAGCACCGGACATTGCAACAGCAAGTGTCCTAGCGGTATTAATTTTATCTAACTTTAAAAGAGCTTCGTTCGATAAATCATTGTCTAACCTGAGAAAAGCATTTTCCAGAGCTGTTTCCATTTGAAATTCTTTTGTACATTCTGTATCTATTAAATCCTTGACAAAACTTAAAAAACTTGCTTGATATAAATCTTTAATTTCAGAAACAAGCTCCACTTTGTCGTTAAATGTTTGAAGAAGTTCTAATTTATTATTAGAGTGAACTGTATTTAAATATTGTTTTAATAATTCTTTTGGTAACAAACAAGCTGATATATAATGAAAAAGTCTCTTTGAAACAATTTGTGCACAAGTACTTCCTCCATGACCATCAAATACACCCAATAATATTCCTGAAATAAACATGTGTTTTTCAAGTACATAATATCGAATAAATAAATAGATTGCTAAAAAGACATACGTTTAGGTGTAATGTTGTTTATACTTTGTATAGTTTTTATAATACCTTTTGTAAGTAAGCACTGGGCCTCTGATCGAGTATCTTCTATAGGATTATTAGATGCCAATTGATTTGAATCATAATATTTTATAGAGCTGTGTCCATTAAATTCCTTGGTATATTCATTAGCTTGTAGTTTTGCAGTAACCTATAATGAAGTACTTAATACATTTTATTCACTGTTAACAGTTGATTGGATGCGTTTTTATTACCTCTTGAGGCGTAAGTCGTGGTAATACCATATACAAACGTTGAATACATGTGTTACCACTTCGTTTATTTTGTCTAATGCATACTTTAGCAGCCGTTTTACTTAAATTACTACCAATGTTTTGTAGAACCATTCTATTTCTGCGATTCTACAATATACTTGTGGTAACATGTTTTCGTTCTTTCATTCTTATATTACATTTTGATCATTTTGCAGGTTATGTTGCATATTCATCTTTTCAATGCCTTCCCATACTTTTATCTTTTTTTCAATTATGTATATACAGTATATGTATGTATGTATGTATGTACGTAATATATCATGCATTTATATGCACGTATGATAGATAAATATGAAAATGGAAATTTTTTTTGTTCTAATAATTGAAAAGTTAGTATAATTTAAGAATTTATACAAGTAAATGAATTTATCACCAACTTCAATTTATGTCAACATTTTTTATTACAAAGCATGCTACGCTAAAGTATCATTGTATTTGGCATTCTTAAAATATGGGCAAGTACATATGTGTAACAGCACAACATCATCTATTAACAATGATTTGAATTATGAAATTTACAATATATCGGTAAAAAAGTTTTTTCAAATCGTTGTTAAAGAAGGTTTCTGAACGATTTTCTTACGACATACAATGGCATTTCATTTCCTGTCGATTCAGTTCTATTTAACAAAAATAATTTTAAAACATGCGTGTGACAACAATCCTAATATCAAGACATATTTTATATTTGCTAAAATCCTTTATTAAATCAGATTTTATGAATTAATCTTACGAACTTATTTATATTAATAAATAAGAAAAAAAAGTACCTCTACATAATAGATACTCGGTGACATCTCTCGTTAAACAATAGAAATAAAATAGTACAAATGTTCATTTCAAATATAGAGGAAAAAGCTGATGGAAATTCATTAAAAAAATATTCTCTATAATGTTACTAGAAATATGTTTATAATTGGCTAAACTGCTTCTGAAAACAACTTCAAAGTATAACAATTTGAAATTCAAAACTTCATTTACTCTCAACGGTTGGTGATGGGTGACTCTGTCTAAATTTGTCTAAATTAAAAAACTTCGCTATGGTGTTTAATAAGAGAGATTTGGCGAAAGCATTTTCGCCTAATAAAGCGAAAAAGGTGACAAAAAGACGATTTTCAAATAATATAATGAAGCCGAGTACAAGCGGAGCAACAGTTTCATCGATACAAACCGAATCTGGTTCACAAACGAGTATTAAGGTAATAGTAAGAGTACGGCCACAAAATGATCGTGAACTTCAAAGCAACTGCAGAAGTATCATAAAAATTGTTGACGATAAAATGTTGATTTTCGATCCGAAAGAAGAGGAAAATCCGTTTTTTTATCATGGCGTTGCTCAAAAGGGCCGTGATTTACTTAAAAAACAAAATAAGGAAATGCAGTTCATCTTTGACAGAGTATTTGAAATGTCATCTAACAATACTAATGTATTTGAAGGAAGTACTAAGGATTTGATCACTAGTCTATTAGACGGCTATAATTGTTCTGTATTCGCATATGGAGCAACTGGTGCTGGAAAAACTCATACTATGCTTGGCAGTAACGAAGATCCTGGTATTACATATCGTACAGTAGCAGAATTATTTTCTCAGATAGAAAAACAGGGAGAGCAACGTGAATTTAATTTGGGTGTAACGTATTTAGAGATCTATAACGAGAATGTACAAGATCTTCTACATAAATCTGGACCTCTACATTTGAGAGACGATGGTAGATGCGGAGTAATTGTTGCCGGTCTCAAAGTAATTACCATTCAAAGTGCTGAAGAGTTGTTGACACTTTTGGCAAAGGGTAACAAAAATCGAACTCAGCATCCTACTGATGCAAATGAGGAAAGTAGTAGAAGTCATGCTGTTTTTCAAGTTTACATTAATATTACTAACAAATTGGATGGGCAAGTACGACAAGTAAAACTATCAATGATTGATTTAGCAGGATCTGAAAGGGCTTCTGCTACAGGTTGTAAAGGAGCACGATTTAAAGAGGGTGCAAATATTAATAAATCGTTACTTGCACTTGGAAATTGTATCAACAATTTAGCAGATGGCGCAAAACACGTAACATACAGAGATTCAAAATTAACACGTCTTTTGAAAGATTCGTTAGGTGGAAATTGTCAGACAGTTATGATAGCTAATATTGCACCTTCTAGTTTTAGCTATGAAGACACATATAATACGTTAAGATATGCAAATAGAGCAAAGAAAATTAAAACTAATATAAAGAAAAATATTATATCTTGTGAAATGCATGTAACTGCATATATTAAAATGGTAGAAGAACAAAAGAAAGAGATAAATTATTTGAAACAAAAATTATTAGTATTTGAAAGTGGAGCTACCCCTATGTTGCCAGAGGTAAAGAATAATAAAACTGAGGAAGAAACTGACAAATCGGCATTAACAATTAACAATAAATTAATTGAACTGCTTCAGAGGAAAAAAGTATTAAATGAAAAGGTTCTTTCATTAGAAAGCGCAGACAAAATATTATGCTGTAGAATACAATTCAAGAAAGCAGCAGATGAGAGATTACAATGTTTAACAGCAGCTGTTGACACCTCAACGTCTGAAGAACAAAACACCAGTGGTAAATGGAGAGTTAATAAATCTTTGCATTATTTTGTACGACAAAGAGATTCTTTAAAAATACAAATGGAGGCAGCATGGGAAGAATTATGCGAAATAGAATCAGAATTGCAAAAATTGAATTCAGATATAAATTTAAAAAAGTTTGAGAAAATGCAAGACATAATCGCACTACAAACTTGTGAATTAGAAAAGTCTAGACTACAACAGCAGTATGAACATGTAAAGAAAGTGAGTAATCTTCAACAGTGTGAAATGCAGTCTTATTATTCAATGATTAAAATGATGAGTACAACTTTACAAAATTATTATAATTTAATGAGAGGCTATGGAACAATGACGGATACAATGAAAGAAGAGTTCAAACAACTGATTAAGTTATTAGAGGGCGTAAGATACATTAAGTGGTCAGATATGGAAACTGTTAATCACGAGGAATGCTTCTACAACTTGACTTGTCTTAGCATACCCCATTTATTGGATCCACTTAATAATAAACTACCTATATACGCATTACATTCTGCAGATGACCAAAACCAAATTTGTACTAAAGATACATTAAATACCACTTTTAATACATCTTGTGCACAGACAGACAATGTATGCGATGTACACGATACTACTGTTACATTACAGGCAGATTCAAATATAAGTTGTAACGATAATGCAAAAGAAAGAAAAGAAAACATAGAAAAAGAAGATAATAATGTAAACTGTATACAGGAAAAGGTCAAAAAGCGAGTCCTTCTAGATAAAAATAATATAAATACAATAAAAACGCCTGTTAAACAAGCAAGGAAAGTATCTCCGAAGTATAAAGATACATCTTACACAATAGGAGTTAAGGAAAAAGAGAATAAACAACAAATGTCAAAACCGCATATAACAATGAGTGCTAAGAGTATAGCTATATTAAATAAATTAAAAGCAGATAAGGCTAAAAAAGATAGTACTGATAAGGAGACTACAGATGGGTCGTTGAAAGTAGTAAGAGAAAAGGAAAGGAGAGGATTGATGACAACACATCCGTACCAAAAGCCAAATAATAAGCAAAAGTAAGTACAAAATGTAAATAAAATATTGACATTATACTAAAGTTCTAAATATAAGTGTACATGTACAAGCATATATTATAATTTTCTATAAAAAAACTTGTTTAGAACAATTGGTTTTTGAATGAGCAACTGTTTATTGTTATAGATCCAATCCCGCTCCGCCTTCGTCTCGAATACCATGGTAATAGTAACAATGATTAGTGGTAGTGCTAGTAGTATAGTAAAAAATGAAATGCGTGTATAATTATTTATTAAGCCAGTAAAAAGATGCGCAGAGAACCGGCCAAATGTCTCATATGTCTTTTAAAATATAAGTAAACAAAATTTTTAGCGAATTCTGACCTAAACGTACTTGTATAAAAACTATTTTGTAATAAGAAAGACAATAATTTCAAGATGTTTAATACTATTTTGTTATATAAGAGAAATTATGAAAAAGTAAATATGTTATTAATATGTCTGTTTATTTGAAAATATTCGTGATTTATTTTTTACATTTTGCGTCAAGGTAATATAGGATGCCAATCAATTACCATGAAGACTGAATACTAAATAGACAAGTAAAGACATTATAATATCGATTTAATACTATTTAGAATAACATTTACTATTGCCATATAATAATTGAAAAACAACAAACACAATATCAATTAACACAATACAATATAGTTACATAATTAGCAATTATATTAACAAGCGTAAAAGTAATAAATTGTTTTTTATTTTTAGGTTTCCCTAGTTTTAACACGTATTTTCGTAATTTGCTGTAAAATATTTAATATATAATATTTTGATATTTATCATTGTAGTTTAGGTATTTAATATTCAGCTAATTATCAATACAACAAAGTTGCTTTCTAGTTTATAAGAACAAAAGTTACAACAAAAATGAAAGTTCTATCCTTAAAAAAGTTTCAAAACATTTTAAATTCCTTTCATGAATATAATACAGAAGAATTTTTCATAAATGTAACATATGTTACAAACTAAACGTTTTATTTAACGATAAAAATTATTTTTCAAGCAAGTAGTTCTATAATTGTTTCAAGTAATGTTTTAATAATTCAAAAGGATCATTGAATTGATAATTCTGATCATAATTTGAATAAGATAAAAATGTTGAAATTCATATGAATATATTTATTACATTCTTTAGTGTAATATAATATACAGGGTGTCCCAGAACTCCTGTAGGAGCCGGAAATGGAGGGTAGCTGAGACTATTCTGAACAACAATTTACTTTGCAAAAATATCGGATGGGGCTTCGTTTTTGAATTATTAAGCAAAAACACTGATCAATCAGAGCGCGTCTCGGGCGCGCGCTCAGTACCGTCAGTGTAGCGTCGAGCCTAGTCGCTCCGGGACAAGCGCCTCGGTAGAACAAGAAGCGTTAAGCACAAGTAATATTGGACATAAAAGTAAAAAACAAATGGTAGAATGTTATGAGAGTAATCGTACCTTAGAATAAAGGGAATGACTGAATGGCTGGATATCCCAACAGAAGGAATAAGTAAAAATTGCAGAATATTTTTCGGTATTATAAATACAGTCCTGGGGTCATCTAATTTGAATAGTAGAAAGATAAAACATTGTATTATTATAAAATAATGAATTTAATATCGTTCAAGCTTTATTTTTCAATTTTTTTAAAGAGCAACTGAGGACGGTACATGGGGTGTTACCGACGAAATTAGCGAAACAGAAAATTGTGTTTTTTCAAAAAGCAGGCCACTTTTCGGATAAACTAAAGTTATAGAGACATTTATAACAACAAAATATTTTATGTAATGGTGTTAAAAAGCCGATTTTTAATAAAATAATTTTTACCGACTTTTTATTTTTACCCCTGGCGCCACCTGCGAACAAAGTGCTGAAACTACTCAATAATTACCGACTGAGAATTCCGAAACATCGTTAAAAATGGCGGGCTTTTCAAAATGAGTAATGTACTATTTTGATATTTCTTAATTAAATTCCTTATAAAGGGTTATTAATTAAACTTCTGCTTTAATTATTAAACTAGAAGAACTGGTGTATAATTTCTGATTGTTTCAATAAGAGAAAAACCTACATTTATGTCTTTTTTTCATTAATATAACTTTTAAAGTTGTATAATAAACGATTCAAAGCTATTAACATGGATATCGTTCTAATTTTATCATTTTCAATGCTTTCAGTACGATTGTGTACAGCATTTTATTAATTTAAGATGTTTTTTAAGCTGTAAAAAATTAATAACTTTGGGGAATACTCTGCTACTATTATAAGTGTTCAAAAATCACTTCTGTAGTTCTTAAATGAAGGTTTTTCGTTTATCTAAACTATCAGAAATTATACACGAGTTCTCCCAGTCTCATAATCAAGTAGGAATTGAATAAATAAACCTTTTTAAGGAATTTAATTAAGAAAATGTCAAAATGTCACATTTCTCATTTAAAAAGCCCGCCATTTTTAACGATGTTTCGGATTTCTCAGTCGGTAATTGTTGATCAGTTTCAGCACTTTGTTCGGAGATGGCGCCAGGGGTAAAAAAAATATAATTATTTAAAAAATTGTAAAAATAATAAAAAATAGAGCTTGTACGGTGACAAATTGATACTTTTATGATAATATAAAGTTTCCCCTTCCTTTAGTTCAAATTTGATGATCCTAGAACATCATTTAAGTATATAAATCGATATAAACCTGCGCTTGATTACGAGACTCGAAGACTACATTTCAGATCCTTTATTTATTATTTTCTTGCTTTATCGCGATTGTTAACTAATTAGAAACGTTCATGGTACTAAAAAGCTGCATTTATTCAATAAACTACATGATTCATACATTCAGCTTTACAATAGTTATTATATTATTTATAACTAACGTTTACAATTGTAATTTTGCGAGATTGCTGTGGAGGGAGTGGGAGGTCCGATCGGCGGGCGAGTATATTTTTAAATTTATTCCTCCTTTATAATACCGAAAAATATTCTGCAATTTTTACTTATTCCTTCTGTTGGAATATCCAGCCATTCAGTCATTCCCTTTATTCTAAGGTACGATTACTCTCATAACATTCTACCATTTGTTTTTTACTTTTATGTTCAATATTACTTATGTTTAACGCTTCCTGTTCTACCGAGGCGCTTGTCCCGGGGCGACTAGGTTCGACGCTACACTGACGGTACTGATTAGTCAGTGTTTTTGCTAAATAATTCAAAAACGAAGCCCCATCCGATATTTTTGCAAAGGAAATTGTTGTTCAGAATAGTCTCAGCTACCCCCCATTTCCGGCTCCTACAGGAGTTCTGGGACACCCTGTATATATATATATATACGCATATATGTAAACACCCACACCCACACACACATATGTACATACATAATTGTATATTTATGTGTGGTTATGGTTTTTCATTCTTTTTTAAATTGTAAGTTAAAAGATTATCGTACTGTAAATGTTATCAAAATGCAATATGTAATCGATCTTGGACAATCAAATAACGTAAACAAATAAATTATACGTAAGTTTGAACATGTCCACCTCGCAAATGCATGAAATATATATATATCTGCTGTACTTATTAATCAGATAATATTAATGTATGTATTACAGTTGACAAAATTACAAATTAATATTTTATGTATTATAGTTTATCAGTTTATAAACAATGTTTGAAAAATTACTAAAGATAATTCGTATTTAGTAGCTTTCTTTATATATACAATTATCAAATTTATATGATTGATTTATTTGATTAAATTAAATACTATTATAATGAACATTATGATATTTTTATTTTTATTTATTCTTTCTTCTGATATTATTTCAGATTTAACACGTGTTTGACAGCTTGTTTGTACTTATCAAGAAAGAAAGTATTTTCTTCATTGTTCATCAAATCTGAAACTGCATTTTTATATTCTGTTGCGTGTGGTATGGACTCGTAATTGGCATCAGTTGGTGGATTAGGCCAAGAATGTACACTTGTTAAAGTTTGTCTGCTTTTACGTTTATCCCAATCATAGTATTCCATGTCATCGTCAGATTTTTCAGTTTCCCATGGTTCAACACGCTATAATTTAAAATATAAACTTCAGCTGAATTGCTTCATTTCTATGTATTAACAAGATAGCAACCAACTTACCCAAGATATATGAAATAAGGCTGTTAGAAGATATTTTACATAGTCTAAATTTTGTTTTCTGACTGGACATTTGTCAGCAACTAGTGTTATTTGATCTGTTTTTGGATTATATCTATCACCTAGTAATCTAAGCATTTTATCTTTAGCATGAGCATTTAAGTCTAAAGAGGATAATTTTACTTTCAAACTCACTATTCTGGCAAGAGGTTCTCTTATCGTAGGAGAAGAATAACAATAATCTGATGTAATTATTTCAACAGGAAAGTATTTTTCACATTGTTCATTTGTTTCTAGCTGTTCTGGCCATTTCGTGCAGAATTTTTGTAATGCTTCACAATGTCTTTTAATTACAGGTGGAGTCAAGTGTAAAAAATTTGGTATTTTCATAAGTTCTGCGTTTGCATATTTATCAGGGTATATACCTTTATTATTTTTATATCCTTGTCGTACAGGTAATGGTACAACATGAGGATGAAATGTTCGTGCAGCAGGCCAAATTACTTGCCAATTTTGATCTGTTGACATTGTTTTGGCTGTAGTTTTTTCAATATCTAGGTCATATAGTTGTCCCTCGTTCTTCTTTACAATATTTTCTTTTGGGAATATTTTGAACACTCGAAATTCTGCGGTTAAAGATATAAAAATATGAAATAATTAATTGAAAATTTTACGTGTCAACGTAAACATTTATTAAAAATATAAACATTTTCAAAAGCAGTGTAAAGGTTAAGTCCGATTGTTTCAGTACCTGTATCATCTTCGGTAGTACTTGCTGTAGAGAATGGTATAGCATATCTTTCTTTGATTTTTAAAGATGCAGTAATATCTCTGATTTTGCAATGTTTTATTAATGTCATTATTTTGAGAGTCATGTTTTTTTATACTTTAATATTAATGATTTTAAATTGAGTTATGCATTCTATACTAGACCATACTAGACGGTTCAGTTCCACTGTTCCTCCATGTTCCACCTAACTAGTATACAAGTTATTATATAAAAAAAAATATTACTATTTACAATATTTTGTAAAAATATTCGAATGATTGATTTTGCAACTTTTTTATTTATTTAAAAGCTCATGGTACCGATATGAAAGATTAATCCTTGAAACAATATTATATCATATATGTACTCATTTTAGCTAAATAAATTGCTTATCTGGTAAAACAATAAAAAAGATGAATATTTAGAGTTAACATTTAATATATTGGATCAACATTAATGACCGAGAAAACAGTTAACGCGTGTAGTGTAAAGTGTATTCATCAACTCTAACGAGGAAATAAAAAATGTATATTTTGAGAGATGACGCTTGTCGTATTGTTGATGATACCTCGGTAAATACTTGGTGGGCAAGTATATTACGGAATGATGGCGTCTCCACGACCAAAGTCTCCACGACCGCCTATATCTGCGAAAAAGGATGAAAAGGAAGAGACGTTTTGGAACAAGATTGGCACATTGGGCCGAAGAAAGCGTATTAAAGAAGGTATCGCATCGTATTTAACGTAACAGCAGAGTTAATTTTGCTCGTGCTTTATTTCGAGTCTGCGGAAAGTACTTCCTTATATGGTATGATCAGTTTGTTTCTTCAAGTCGATCAATGTAAATAAAATTATGTATAATGCTACAGACTGTAGATAATTGGTGTACATGTTCAAACGTTGTATATTTGTTAGTTGGTTATAATCTGGTTTCTTGAATTTGTTTGTCTGCAGTACAAGAAGTACAGGAGGAAGGAAAATATGCGATTGATTCACCAGGATATGCAGCTAATCCAGAAATGCCACCAGAAGAATACGCGTTAGATGAAAATGAGGAACGTTCCATGATACAGCCTAGATCTTTGGAGGATCCGAAGCTCAAAGAACTTATATTTGTCTTGATAGAATGGATCAACGACGAACTGGCAGATCAGCGCATTATTGTGAAAGATATTGCAGAGGATTTGTACGATGGCCAGGTACTGCAAAAACTGTTAGGTATGTAAAAACCTAACAAAACTAGTTACAATTGTTACTTATTTAACACATATATACGTGACTTATTAATTTCAGAAAAGTTAACAGGAGAAAAATTGGATGTACCCGAGGTAACGCAATCAGAAGAAGGACAGAAACAAAAGTTAGCTGTCGTTTTATCAACTGCTAATCGTGTACTTTGTCGTTATCCTCCCTACAAATGGAGCGTGGAATCAGTTCATTCAAAGAACATTATTGCAATCTTACATTTATTGGTTGGTTTAGCGAGACAGTTCCGTGCACCCGTTCGATTACCGGAAAGAGTAGCCGCTCAAGTTGTAGTCGTGCGCAAAAAAGATGGCCAGTTAATCCACAGAACGATCAGGGAAGAAATTACATCGACGTACGACGATTTGGGAATGCGTTGCGAACGCGACGCATTCGACACTCTTTTCGACGATGGACCCGATAAATTGGCAGTCGTTAAAAGAGTATGTTTCTGTTTGAGGTATAAATGTAACGAGTTGATTACACGATCGTTCAACTTATAGAGCTATTTTTTTAGTCACTGATTACTTTCGTTAACAAACATCTGAGTAAAGTGCATTTGGAGGTAACGGATTTGGACACGCAGTTTCACGATGGTGTTTTTTTAACGCTTCTGCTGGGACTCCTCGAAGGGTTTTTCGTACCTTTAGGCAGTTTCCATTTAACACCTAAAACACACGATCAGAAAGTGCACAACGTTTCATTCGCATTCGACATTATGCTAGATATTGGATTGCCAAAACCGAAAGCTCGCCCAGAAGGTTAACATACATTACAATCCATTACAATCGCCGAAGTAATCAAATATTTTGTCACTAAATATAATTTTGTTGTGTTTACAGATATCGTAAATTTGGATCTGAAATCAACTTTACGTGTATTGTACAATTTATTCACGAAATACAAAGGCATAAATTGAAACGATAGGCATCTCGTAAAGGCAACAAAACTCAACGATTTAACGCTGCAGTTACCGGTATCACTAACGCACTAACCAAAGAAGGTAGCTTCTGTATTGAAAAAGAATAGTGCCTTTTGAAATTGTTGTTGATATTATACGATCGCAGTGAATTGAAAAGAGCGGAAAAGTGGAGACACTAAGTAAAGATAAAAGGGATACGCGTTTAATGCTTCTCCGAGGTTCTAATTTTTATAACGTTGTTATTTGACTCGCGTCGAAAATTTACAGAATTTTGTACTTTCTCGATTAAGCTTTACAAATTGAAGAAATATAATATATAACATTTGAACATTTGCTCTATACTTTTTGTTTATGTGAAATGCATAGTATTGTATTATGTTGTAACGTGTTTGTAGAAAAAGAAAAAGAGACAACTAAACTACTGAACATTTGCCTCAGAGTTTAGTTCTCGAAGAGGTAGGTAGTCGGTATAAGTTTTCAACCGTGTTCATAATGACCGATTTAACAAGACTGGAGCGAATCGAGAGCTCGTTAACGAATAAATTATTCAATCCTGCCGACCGATTTCAATCAATTTACCGACATGAAAGGGTTGGCTAGCCATTATTAGCAGACGATCGATTCACATGTAATAACGGTAGAGTAGAAAATAGCGGACAGTACCGGCTGTTAATCTGCTTCGACAATTCAAGTGGATGGTTATGTTAAGATCACGGTAGAACTTTTCTGGTAATTCGAACGATGTCGGAAGAATTGCGAGTATACCAGGCATACGGTAGTTTCGTAAAAGGTTTGCTTCTTTACGGTGGTTTATGTCCGAACACCGGGGAACGATATGCCGTATATTGGTGCCTATCGCTTTGGTCGGTATTGTCTTGCGTCAATTTGTTCTTAGCCATAGGATACGGTTGCACGAAGATTTTGACAAACATAAGTGCGTTTACTTTATTGCTTGGCCCTTTTGCCACCATATTAAGTATATCTATAAAGGTTCGTTTGAATGTTCGTATTTTAAAAGATCCATTTTTTATATTATATTAGATTGTATTATATTATACTATCATCGTGTAATGCATTATTTTACGTTTGGAAAAATCCAAAAAAGATACGAGAACAATTTCATTGTTTTGTGATTTCGGTCATTTGAATTTTCTCAGGCTTTATGTTTTGTCATCAATAAAAAGAAATTGCGGTTAATCAATGATATACTTGATCTTTTGCTGGACGAAATATTAAATGACACGCAATTCAGATTAGTCGGTTTATTCTTGGTTCGCACATTTTATCGATTGGTATACTCTGAAGCTGTTCTAATGATAATAACAGTATTATTTTACGTGTTAAAATCATTGGTACCGAGAATACTTGACAACTTGAAAAACGTGACGGCAGTACATTATTCGTTACCTCTTCACGGATCTTATCCTTGGTCGTTGGAATCGCCGCTCGTGTGGTATTTGCATTGGCTCTTCGAAACGAACGTATGCTACTTAATCGTCTGTATATCTGTCGGGGTAGAAGGATACTTTGGTTTTTGCATGTTGCGTATGTCAGCGATACTGCGCGTATTGAGCCTGCAATTTGAAATATTGTCAGGGCAGAAAGACGACGAGAATCGTCGAAAACTGTTTGGAGATTGCATTAGGTGGCACGTTTCGCTGTTTAAAGCAAGAGACATTGTTGAAGAGGTGTACGGTCCCATCGTCATACTGGTAACGATCTCGAACGCTGTGTGCATTTGTAGCTTGATATTCCAAGTGGTTCAGGTGAGAATTACCTATATACTTTTCTAGGATCACGTTTCAGCATCATATATGCATGTTTCATTCAAATTTTCAGTGCCACGTCTTCCAATACCTGGAAACAACAATTTTCACAGAATTTTCTACGATTTTAGCGTGGTACTGAAAATAACTTAATAACTTATTCGGGAAAACTGGGTAATACGTCCTACTTTTAAATGAACATCGATCAAATATTTGATCACGTATTATTATTGTCGTTGCAGTTGCGATTGATTAAATCAAGTTCAAATCTGTTGTTTGTAGCTGTATATTTTTGTTGAACGCGTAAAATAATGGTGGCCGGTCCGTTTTCTCAACTAGGCTGTATTACTCAGTTTTACTGTAGAAGGTAGACAGTATCCATCAACGATAGAGACTCGTTGATTCGTTTCTCTTGGTTTTCTTTTGCATATCTTACGAATGAACGCGTGGATGAACGTCATTTCCACTGCGGCAGGTAACTGGAATAAGTATCAATAAAGGTGGAATATATATAATATACTGTGCCTTGAAATTGGTTCAAACGTACGTGTATGCTTGGCCCGGATGCGTAATCGTTTCCGAGGTTCGTACAACAATTTTCAATTTTTGTTCGTCAGACTTGTCGCGAAATCGCGATGAAGATCTTGATCGTTTCTTGCGCAGAGCGAATTTCTTCGCGACCAGATTTATTGTAGCTATTGGTACAAAAACGGGGATATTCGTTTAATGAAACAGTTCTGGTTTATATTAATGCAGAGACCGATCACGGTAAGAGGATGCTACATATTTCACGTTTCGTTGGATCTGTTTGCAAAGGTGAACTATCGCTCCGCATTTGCTCTCGTTCCATTGTTTTTCACGTTAAAGTTAACTTAATTTGCAGGTAATAAATACAGCGATATCTTATTACTTTTTGTTGGAAACGATCGACAGCGATAAATAAACAGTAGAAGGGAGGATAACGTTTTTACAAAGAGTAACAATTGTTAAACGACGATAAGCGATGTACGTGAAAAGGGTGCCTCAGTCAACTTAATCACCTCGAATAACTATTTAACGGTAAACTTTATGATAATTATAAAAAGAAATTTAAATGGCGTCGAGGTGCACATCTTATAAGTTACGTCCTTTTTTTTCTTTCTTTCTTTCTTTTTTTTTTTTTTTTTAACCAAATGATCTATTATTAGTATTGCAAATCAGTTGAGAATCAAATTTGGAGTGAAAATGTATTCACCTTCACATGTATAATAATGTATAATAGTTAACGAGATATTACCGAAATAATATTTATCATCTGGGACATGAAGTAGACGCTCGAATTTGTATCCATTAATTCTAACACAGCGTGCAATCCATTTTTTAATGAAGAAACAGCACTTTTAATCGTTATCTATCTCTTTCAGTGTCCACGTTCGTGTAAAGCAAACAGGAGATCGTCTATAATGTTCTTTCCATGTTTCTTTTCGAGCAACTGTAAATGAAAACTAGTTACAATTAATGGCAATCACAAACGCAATAAAGACACGTGGATCGCTGATTAGAAATCAGCAATTATACAAGAATTTTATGTATCCTTTTCTTCTTCTTTTTTTACTTTACTTCTTTTTTTAGCTTCTTTTTCTGTATTCTGTTCCGAATGTCTTCGATATGAGACATCTTTACTATTTTTAACGTTCTATTATACTTACCCCAGCGATACATAATGCGGCGAATAAATGGGACGATGCACGAAAGGATCGTCAAATAATGTCGATTTACCGTTGTCAACTTGTAACGAATCGTGATTCTCATCTAAGGATATGCAGAAATGGTTAAACGCGATTTCACGAAAGATGTTATCAAAACACGCGACATTGCAATGTGACCTTACCTGAACGATATCGTAGTCTCGCAGCAATTGTTCTCTGTTCGTCGCTCGATCCGATTCAAAACGAATAAACTATAAATTTCAAATAAATTCGTCGCATCTCAAACCTGTACTTACGTTGCCTGCTATTTTTTAACAGTCCTTAGGTGTCTAAGATTTTTTTTTTTAAATTTCCAAATAAAGTGAAAGTAAGTAAAAATAAGGAAATATATGAATTTACTCGATATCACTTGTTGCGATGATAATCGTTGTATCGATTTTATATCGATCGCGTCCGATCATCGTTCGATAATAAAGTACTCGGTTAGAATCGATATCGTACGAATTTTATTGCTAGAAAAGGAAAAACATTCTAAATGGCAACGAGAAGCTTTTGTAGTGCAGAGGATAAGGATGAAACGAAATTAGGAGAATTTCCGAAAGCCGAGAACTTCGTTCGTAAGGGCACTACACTCGACGAATATACTGAAATATTTCGTAACGTGGTGGCAAAATGGTTGGAAAGGTGTAAACAGTTTTTCTATGGAAATGACAATGTAGATGAGATAGCAGAAGATTTGATTTTGCCAAGCAACGAGGACTGGCGGTACAGAGTTTATTATCAGTTGGTTGAATTGCAAAGAGAATACGATTCCGAATTTGCAACGAAAAGGTGAGTAAATATTTTCTGCTTTCAAACTCCGACGTGACAGTTTTGTTTCGCGAACTTTTTCTCATTCGATATCGAATTCATTCTCGATATTTGAACTAATTATCGTTATATCGATAACCAGCTTTGATGTTTTTCTTTTGTTTATCTCTTTGATATAACAATAGACGTGGAGATTTATTTAAATTAGATTAGCTGCGATAAATGTCACGTACACATAATAGGTTAAATGTAACCTTATTTACGTTACATATGTATCGATTCTTTGTTTCGTTTTTCGATACAAATGGCGCTTTTTAACCAATATCATTGGAAGTAGAAAAAAATAGTAAACGATGAAGTAAGTAAGAAGGTTGATCAATTATGAGCCTGTAATTCGATACCATTCAAAAATGTATGTATATAAGCATATGTAAGATAGAAAAGTGGTAATAAAATACATAAAAGGGTTGGCGAGGTTAGATCGGAAGCGAAGAAGTTCGCAGAGAAGACGGAAGAGATGAGAAGATCCGAAACGGAAAAAGATGAAGTTGAACAGAAATGGGAATGGGAACCAAAGATTCGCAAATTAAATTGTTTAAAGGCCAAGGTTAGAAATGGAAACGAGGAGGTTCACTGTATTCGGGATTCGATGACAGAAGAGCGCGTTCAACCTGGATGGCTCGTCAACGATATCTTATTGGCTGCAGAAATTCTTCGAAAAACTCAACCTTTTCCCAAATTTTCCGATGAAGCCGAGATGCGACGAGTGTTTGGCCTCGTTTACGATGTACTTAGATGTAAGTTAACACAATTGTACTTTACGCTTTGAATTGTTGTTTTACCCTTTCTTTGTTTTTCTTTAGACAAGAAGATATTCGACCGTGCTCTAAAGGATACAGGATTCTGGCGTCGCAATGCTGCCATTAAGGATCGTGAAAAAATTGTTTGGCTTTTGCTATACGACATGCAGGGGAGGAAATTTTCAAGACAGACCGAGATCGATGCCGTTCAACAACGCAAGAAAATCTTCGAGGTTTGTATTCATCGTTTATTCGTTTCGCGATGATTGGCATAATCATTCATTATACATATTCTTTACCTCGTTGTTATTTCGCGTCTAATCGTCTCGATTGAACATATTTTGAATTTGTTCGAATTTCATTATTCAGGCTGCAGAACTAACGGACATCGAGGATGCTCTTCTGGAAGCGAAAACGCATCTTGCCGCGAGTATTTCGCGTCTGCGTATTCGCGGCTCTGCCCTTAGCCTCAGTGAATACTCTACTTAAAGTACAGTCTCTTTGCTTGGCAGGACTTTGTGACCGCTGTATGTGAAATACGTTCGTATATAAAAGAAAAGATAGAAAGGAGATGCGTTCGAATGATTTGCCGAAATGACTTGCCGGCTTAATGCGATGCGGGGAACAAGTAGAGTAGAAGTAGAGTGAACTTGTTTAGTGGAAACAACAATTGCCAAGTAGGGAGAGACTTTATTCTAAATAGAGAATAAATAAATTGCTATGTCTGTTACATACGTACTCGAAATCTCGAAGATGAATTGTTGCCGTCACGTCTGCGCGAGATTGAAGGCGTAGCATGGGGCGAGAAGGCTACGATCGCTTCCGGATGGGTGAACACCGCGAAACTTTCCAGCAAGAAACAGTTTCTGGAACAAATGTCGAAACTGGGATTGACGTGTCGCGAGGATAGCGACACGACGATAGAGCTGGACGAGACTAGTTACGTGTTCGACTCGATCTGTCCGAAGACAATCTATTTGCACGAAAGAGCGCGGGAAGCGTTGGCCGTTTCTAGTCTCGTTCGTGATCACAATTTCGTATTTTTAGTAGGTAATCAACGAGCGTGTAAACTAATCTTTGTCATTGCAATTTTCGTCTAACGTTAACGAACGTTTCCGTCGAAACGAATAGGAAAGGTCGTTGTGCATTGGCGCGGCAGCGTTGGTGAAGGCGATTCGTATTGGTCATTTTTGCGGCCCAGTCATTCTGACGCATTCCCTTGCACCACGACATACTGGATATTTAGCTGGGCTCTTGACCGACATCGAACACCCCGGTAGACTGTTGGCTTTCGGAGCTGGTAATCATCGATGCGAATACGAAACGTATCTAAGGGATCTTGGTGTTACATTGCAACGATGTCGCGTATTCTCTGAAAAGTATTGTTGCTCTGATTTTTTGATTTTCTTTTTTCTTTTTTCTTTTTTGTTAACTCTATGATTTCATTGTAAATCAATATTTTTTGTGTTAGGTACGTGTCGCATCTGGCAACAGCCGAGTTAGAAAGAGCTACCGTAGTTTTGGCTGTACCACCGTGCAGCTATACCGGCGTTAAAGATATCGTTGATCTTGCCGTGGCACGCGGAGGAGACTCGGACCTTCTTGAATCGTTAACGAACGCCTACGCTAGCGACGACGAGTGTAACGACCATCAACATCCGCAAGCTTTCTTGGATGATCAGATGTCCACTCTGAAATACGCTTTAACCAGACCGAACGTTCAGTTTCTTATATACGAGGTACACACGATTTTGCCCTCGGAGACGACAGAAATGGTTAAACGAGTCGTCGATTACGTTAATCGCATAGCTATAGAAAAATATCTTCGCGAGCATCCGGTAAGGCTTAGGCTTTGTTATTTCTTCTTCGACAAACCATTAACTAAATCATAGCTTGACGTAAATTTAACGTATAATATTTATCTTTTCTTTCCTTTCAATGAAGAAAATTTCAAAGGAGCCAAAGGATGGATCGACGATCTCTGCGAACGTTACCGTAAGATCTTTATAGATTTGCGTAAGATTCTCGCATTAAAAAAGAGTTGTTTTAAGAAAAAAAAAAAAAAATAAATAAATAAAAATAAAAGGTTCCGGACAGCGATCTGTTCGAGATAGGCAGCATCGATGATATTTATGGGAAGAACGCGAGCTGCGCGTTAGATCCAGGATGCTTTCTAGCGGTAATAAAACGGAAAGAGATAATGCAATTCGATTCGTTGTTTATGATCAAAGTAGCAGAATCAAAGGGTTTGTTTGGCGAGTCCAAAGAACAGCAGGAAGCGAAACAGCAACCGTTGATTCCGAATCAGTCGCCTCCCCGAATCTCGCAAATCAGCGTTCGCAAACGAGCGAAACGTATCAAGGTTTGTCTCTTATTTAAATGAAAAATTACACAGTGTTTACCGCCTATTCGTTTACTTATACCTAGTTTTCTTTGCTCGTTTTTTTAACAGATCGAGCTCGATCGAATAATGACACATACGTATTCGTCGTTGTCCAGGAGTACGAAAGAAAACCGAATTTGTCCTCGACATCAACGTTACAACGATTGGAAGGATACGATGAAATCTACGACACAGGTACAGGCAATAATACAAGTAAAATTCTAACTGAACGAATGCAACCATGTTTTCTACGATTCTTTTGGCGTCGCGACGTGGCATTGTATTCTGTTAAAATTAACTCGACTCTAGGGTAATACTTTAAATTCTATTTCTTTTTTTTGTTCTTTTCTTTTCTTTTCTTTTTATCTTTTTTTGTTACACGTAGTTTTGTGTGCATTTTGATTTGTTTATTCTGTATATCTTATTTTTTACTGTACGTGTACGCATGTAGGTATCTGAAAATTTCAATGGTAAAGAAAATTCGACTAAAACTTGGCAGGATCAGAAAATGAGCGCGAACCGTTTAAGCACACCTGTTCGCGCAGAACCGCCGCGAAAGAAGGCAAGTAGTTACATACGTAGCAGTAAAGTTCTCGCTGTCAACTATTATACAATATTATACGTGGCGACTATTTTCGAGATTACGTTAAAATAGGAGTTACGAGCGATGTATTCGTTGTTCTCGACAAACGCCGATTCATCGATCCAGTCCGATGCGTCCATACTACATAATGACACCTTGTCCGTGTTAACCAGTTTAATCGACACTGAATCTTTAACACGGTAATCAATTTGAAATTATTCTTACGATTTTAAACGATTCTATTTTTTCTTTCGTCAAAAAAGGGAGAAGTGAAATTTTGCTTGTGCGTGCAAGGTGTTAAGAAGGCTTTTTAACTTTTATTTTATGTAAAATTAAGAAGATTATCATTATCTTAAGGGTCTGTGTACATAGGAACGAACGCAGGAAAGCCGGCTCGTCGAGTACAATTTTGAAGTCACCGATCCTTACTCGAGCGTTGCAACGAATTCCATTAGAGAGCTATACAGAGGAACGGGACGAACAAGACGCTCACCCACGGTTAGAAACGCGTCATCGACGGTCAACATTCAAAAGAACGTCGCGCCTTCATCATCCAGGTGGTTCGCCGGCAAACGTACTCGATTTATTTCTCGACGTCGTTTGAAGAGTGTACGGCCTACTTCTTCCGCGATATTCTTCGCAAAAACTTAATTAATTACTAGGAATCTTAAATAAAATTGACATCGAATAAAATTTAATTTAACGCCGAACGCCGAAGAAACTGTAAAATATTGAAATGCAATTATAACAGATATTTATGCAAGAGTATAGTTTTTCTAAAAATCTCTTATTTTATTTGGTAATATGGCAAGTATCAAATAATTTGACGAATCAATAGTCAAAGACAGTAAGAGAAGAATAATTAAAAAACGAAATAGTAGGTATATTTCGTTTACGAACAGTATTGTAATGTAAATGTTTCAAGTTTTTAGGTTGAGATAGCTACATTTGAATCATCGTTAAACAGTGTTGAAAAGATTTAGAATTTAGACAGTGTGCAGTGGTTTGAATAGCAAGCGAACTTTGGCGCGGAGGATAATGTGGCCGACTACCACTTTGACGACCTCGGATTTTCACGAAAGAAATATACATATATTTTTTACAAACGACTATTTCTGTTTGAGATTTTATCTAGTATCAACTAGCTAGCAGACGATTCTGGTTCGATCGTCGTTTTAATTGTAAAAATAAATGATACGATGTAATAATCGCTTGAAAATTGCCAGTTTTCAATTTGATCGCAGTTCGATTTACAAAGGTAATATATTGTAGAAACAACAACTTCAGACTCGATCAGAGCACGATGAATGGAACGACAAATTCGAAAAGAAACGATGTGTTAAATTTTCTTTATGAACGTCAGGGTTAACGTATGGACCAGCAATGTATCACTGGTCGAGACTGTTACGATGTTGCATAAATCAACGTGCATGTCTCGCATTTATACGTCGTAGAGAAATGTCCAAGGTGATAACAGCGGACACGGTAAGACTTGCGTAGAGTTCATTTAGTCGTCGCATTCTTTTCTCCGTTGATTATTTATTTATTTATTTATTTAGTGGTAAAACTTATGTGCTCTCGTAGAAATTCGATTTATACCGTCTGGAGAGCGGACCAGCGGAGAAAGCGACGATAAACGAAGAGGAAGCTAATTACGCGCTTAAAACGATGATATACATGAGACGAATAGAAAGTAAAGCGGCGGAATTGTACAAATCGCGCTTAATCAACGGTTTCCTTCATTTGTATTCCGGTCAGGTATGCTTTATCATTAGGTGGGTAAGACGAATCCAAGAGAAAACAGGATAAGAGAGGAGAAGAATAGGAAAAAGTGAAAAAGTGATTGACGTTCCGCAGGAAGCAGTAGCTGTCGGGCTGAAAATGGACCATTTTTACGGAGGCGATGGTATCGTCGGCGGTCAGGTGAGAGATTAAATTACTTTAGCGTGATGTGTGTCGTGAAAATACTGTATATTGAGAAGAATCGATAGGTACCGGTCGGAACCGGGTTGGGATTGGCTCAGAAATACAACGGCACCGGTGGAGTATCTTGGACGTTGTACGGCGATGGTGCCGCGTCCCAGGGTCAAATTTTCGAGTCGTATAATCTGTTGCTGTTATGGAACTTACCGGTGGTGTATATTTGCGAGAACAATCATTATGGTATGGGCACGGTGACACACAGACATTCGGCTAATACAAAATTTTATACGCGAGGGGATCTGATCCCAGGGATTAGGGTAAGAACGAACGATCGTATTTTTCACAAACTATAAGCCTTTTCTGCTTTTCGTCCGATTTCTTACTGTCTTACACTTTTTCTACACTGTCTTTTCTTATTTTCTGTTAGGTAAATGGAATGAAAGTGATGGATGTTCGCGAAGCGATCAAATTCGCGAGAGAGCATGCTCTTCGACACGGTCCGATCATCCTAAAAATGGACACGTATCGGTACTTTGGGCACAGCATGAGCGATCCTGGTGTATCTTACCGTTCCAGGGAGGAGGTGAAATCCGTAAGAGACGAACGAGACCCGATCAAGTTATTCGGCGATTTGCTTATAAAAAACGGCCTGAAAACGGCGGCAGATATTCAAGTAAGTTGACGAAGAAATAGTAATTACGTTAGTTATTCGTCGATTCTCGTTTGTTCTGCTAGCAAATACAAAGCAGCGTGAACAAAGCTGTTGACGCTGAACTGGAACAAGCCAAAGCCGATCCACCTCCAGAGATGTCGGATATCAGGAAAGACGTTTATGTGAAACCGTTGGAGGAAATTCGCCTTGGAGGAAAAGTGCCTTGGGAAGTTAATTGAAAATTACACCGGCGTTTCCGTCGTTTTCGTCGTTTTCGTCGTTTTTTCATGTTATCGTTCGATACGTATATGAACTAAAAAAAATAAATATATCCATTCCTGTAATCGAAACGTGTTCTACGCGTTCTGTGTCTTGTAAACGAACGAGATTTACGGCGAGAGCAAACGGGCTAGAATTTTACTGACATACCAGAGTGGTTGTTTGTTTCTCGTTCGTTTTCTTACTCCGTCAATTGGAATGATCAATTAAAACACGTCGTTGCGTAGTGACGCGATCGAGAGAAGGAGAGTACGATGAGTGGAACAAGCGATCGGACAAGGAGGCGGACACATCGCGAACGTGACGAGAATGACAGATTAACGTGGAAGTGTATGCTCGAAAGGAGTGAGTCAATCGTTCGTAGGAACAACGCGACCGCTCGTCGTCTGAAAGACGAAGAGGAGACCGAGGGAAAGAGAAAAGCAGACTAAAGTCTTGGACGAGTAACGATAGTCGAAAAACACTCTTTGCGGGAGTCGCCTTCGACTGCTCCCACGTGCGGTTCTGCTCCTTCAACTTTAAATCGTACGATATCGGAGTGCTACTTTTGTCGACTCTATTTTGTTATTTTTTTTTTTGTTTTCTTTTAAATTACCTGAATTCTAATTATTCACAAGAACGATGGATGCGATTCCCGAGGCTCGCGCTGCGCTAATCGTTACAAAAGACGTTGTGAAATTAAGTGTCATTAGCTAATCGATTCGACGCTGGATTCCATCGCAAGCGCAACGATAAATCGATGCGTTTACAGCAGGTGAGTTTGTGATTGTTCGACGATGTGCACACTTGAATAGAAAATAATTTGATCGTAACGTGGTCACCCTGTCGTTTACGTTTACGTTTACGTTTACGCTTACGTGCTTATGAAAAAATATAATAACGATATACATAGTTAAGTGGGCGTTCGTTGGAAACACCGGAATCGCTGACGATTCGTACAATTATTATCAGTGATCGTACTTCCTTTGAATCTTATGATAGCAAGTATGTATGTATGTACTTATGTTACAGTAACGATGAAAATGCAAACGTAGTAAGTAAACTATAAATCGAAGATCACTGGAGAACGCAGTTGTCGTTACGAGTTATCGAAATAAATTGTGCGTATAAAGAATTGCAGAAATATGGGATTCGACACAGAACTTACCGGCATTCTTCGGGGTAAGTTTGTTCAAGAATCTAGTGTTTTCGTCTTTGTAGACAAATGAAATATCTTTGTCCGTTTGTTCCCGTAGATGTGGTACAGTTTTTGGAATGCCTTCGGGAAGTGAAACTTCCAACTAGCTTGGAATGCATACGAAATAATTTGCTGATACGGTCGAAGGACACGTTGACCATGTTCATGGTGGAAAGACTCGGTGGAACGAATTCTCCAGAGCCGTACCTGAATATGAACGCATCCAGACCGAAGGGTTTGGTGGCGACCGTGAAGACAGAGACCGAGCTTCAGGAATACGTGGGAGCAGAGGAATCCCGATTGCAAAAGCAACAACAACAGCAACAACACCAAGACTACTACGAGACTTTACAGACGATCGATTCGACGACCGTCCCGGTAAATGGAACGGATAGTATTCGTGAAAAAGAGGAGGAGATAGAGAATACACTGCTGGACGTTTATGCGAATTTGTCGGCAGCACAAGCCAGAAGTAAATGTCAGATGTGCGGTTCCCTTTACAGGAAAGAAGGAAAGAAATTGTTCGTTTTCGAACAATATCGAGCTTGTTGGGTCGGTAAGTAAAGCTCTCGATCGTTCGTCGTTCGTCGCTCGTTTTTCGTAATCAAAGAATTTTCTACGCGATTCTCGTAGGCTTGATAGGATTACATTTGTTGTTGTATGGAAGCGATCGAGACAATCGTCCATGCACAATTTTACCGATACGCGGTTACATGGCTCGGGCCGCTCCAAACGCTGTTCCTCGAGATCAACGACGAAGCGAAAGCACCTTCGAGATCTTTCGTCCTGGTAGCAGAACTTTTCAGGTAATAAAGAAAGCAAAAGATTAACGAACGGCGTGTTGAGAAAAGGAAAAAGTGAAAGAACGTTCGGTATCGTTTCAGTTTGTTGCGAGAACTCCAAAGGACATGGAACAGTGGATCGCGAAAATTTGCGAGTGTGGAAGTGCCGATAAAACTGATCATAAAACGGTTTCGAAAGTTGCGATCAACGCGTCCGTCGAAAACGACGCGACGCATCCAGACGAGCAAGAAAATCTGGAATGCAGAGAAGAACGATATCAAGATGTAAGATCGCTGGTTACCGATAACAATTCTGAACAGCCTTTAATCGTTTCGAACGAAGAAACGACCGATTCTTCTTATTCCAAAAACACGTTTCTCGAAGCCAATACTTCTTCTCCTCCTACTTCCGCTGTCGTTCCTGCTGTACCTTCTGTTCTTTCGCCGCCTCCGCCACCTCCACCCCCACCCCCTCCTTCTCCGCCTGTTCATTCGTCGTCCGCTCGAACTCCTCGAAAATTACCTTCTTTACCTGTACATCGGTCTTCCTACGAATTTCTCGACGAAGAAGAAGACGACATCTATCACAAAATAGAAGATTACAGGGATGCGATACATTACGGGAATGTTGGTGAAATTGACGGGAACAATGCTCGTTCGAAGAGAGAACCTGTAACTTACGACGATGTTTGCGCAAGTATCAAAGCGAACGCAAGTAAAAGTGAACGCAAGCAGAGGATGAAAAATTGTGAAAACGTTGCGAGAAAATCGCTGAATCTGCGAAATGAAACGACTTACGATGATACCGCAAATACTTTATCGAAGGATGGCAAAAACATTATAATCGACGAGCAAGACAAATTTCTCTCTTACGACGATGTCGAGGTAATCGCGTACCACATCTCGCTTTTTTTTTTTTTTTTTTTTTTTTTTTTTTACTTAACTTCTTACTTACCACTCTATCCAACAAATCCTTAATTTTTTATGTTTTTTGATTTGCAGAATTTCGCAAGATCGATCAAAGCTCGAGCAACGGATAAGACAGAGGAATCGGCAAAGTCACCGCAAAAGAAATCATTTTTAGGCAGAGTGAGAAGCAAAAAGGGATCACCGAAGAAAAATGAAAAGAAAGAAAAATGTAAAACTGTAATATCGCCACCACCGTGTCCACCACCAGTTACAAGCAATCAGGAACCACAGACTTACTACGACGACGTATCCGATTTAACTAAAACTCGAGAAATCAAACGTGTTGAAGAAGATTCAGAGTATACCTGTCCACCTGCGCCTAGACCGATATACGTGAAACCACCAACGATCGATACGGTCATTGATACGCAGCAATTTTACGACGACGTTAGTGCGTATCGTGAAAAATCTGACGAGGATCGTGATCGTGATCGTGGTCGTGATCATGATGCGTGTAAATTTGATCAGGTAAGAACCTCATTTTCGTTTAATGCACATTTCTTTTTTCAATCGAATTGCTTTAATAACGCATCTCAATGAATTTATAGCGAACTCCAAAGAAACAAAATTACAGTCATGATCGTCGTACTTCCGTGAATATTGACCACTCTTTATTATGTGAAAATATCGAAGATAACGAACACTATAAAACACCACGCGTTGACGCTGGTCATCCAAAGAGTATCTTCATCGAACATAGAGATGAACTGTACGACGACATCGCTATACTTGCAGATTTTACAGCGAGACAAAAGGAATATCTTGGTAAGAAGGATAACGAAGAGACAACGAAACTACAAGCCAGTCCAGAAAAGAAATCGTGGAACAGATTTGTTAGTAGTAGAAAATCTAAAATGGCTGATTCAAGCGTTTCCGAAATGAACAATCGATCTTCGAACGGAATCGATGACTCGACGGACGATTTGAACGAGCAGCAAGGTTCGATGCGAATGAACACGTTTCAGAAATTGATTAGCAGAATGGAGAACTCTCTTGGTAAAGCATCTGTCAGAACTGCTTCATCGATACTGTTAAATAAAACTAATGTGGCCAACAATGCATAATAAACACGTTCATAACTCAAATATCCTAATTTAATTTTGTCGAATTCAAGACAATTTTATTTACAGACCAAAGATAGTGGATTAATTAATTTTACGCGAAATTCCTATCCCATAAAAATACTTATTATATATTTTGTAAGAATCTTTTTATTTTACAGAATAAATAACTATCCTTGATATTTTCACGATTTAAGCCTTTTGTAGTTTTATATTCCTTGGTATGTACATATGTATATCTAAACACTACTATTGATAGAATAGTAGCTTTAAAATGATCACTAACGTTATTACGTAAATAATATTATTATGTATATTATGTAAATACGTTATTAATTACATTAATATTATGTATATCATATAAATATATTAATTACACTCCACAAGACAATTTGGGACTTAAACACTTGTACATAAGATAGTTTATTCGTTTATTGGAATGTTTTTATTCGTGTTAAAATTCTTCTTGTAAACGTAGTATAAATCATTGTAAATGTTGGATATGCTTTGCATAAAAGAATAAAACACGTTGGTACCATGTTGTTGAATTACCTTCAAAGGTATACCTGTTTTTCTTTCTAATTGATTTACAAGCAATTCCGATTGTTTTGAATATAATGGAAGAATCAGGATTGTCAATACAAACGTTAAAGCAAATAGTAAAAGCCACGTTGTAATTGTGCACAGAAAAGTCTTTTCATATGTAATACCTGAAATTGATAAACCAATATGATGGAAACATGATAGAAAGATTATTAAATCATTAACTCAGGACGCATATCAGGATTATACCTTTAGACGGTTGTTTATCGGTATACTTTTGATCATGTATTACCGTCGAACCTTTCATTTTGTTTTCGTCACTTTCCGATACTTTAGATAAAGAATTATCAGATTCATTTTTATCCAAATTTTGCTTATTATCTTTATCTGCTGATTTCTTCTTCTTCTTTTTTCCTGCCCTTTTCACCGATGCTCTATCCATTTCTGATTCTATTAGAAATAAAAAAAATTATTAAATAATAATAAACAATAGTTACTATTAGTAGTAATCCATTTTATTATTATCTATTACCTGTAACTACACTCAATCTTCGCAATTTTTCTTCTTCTATGGTAAGCTTTACACGGGATAAATATGTAACGATATTACGGGCACAAGCTTGACATTCGCTTAAATTACTACAAGGTCCTGCAACGCTTGCCACTGCAGGAGTTAAAGGATTTTCTTTTAAATCTAACCATCTTAAATTTTTTAATTCGCTTAAACTGAGCGGTAACCTGCTTATCTGTGAAACAATAATTCTTCATTTATTCAATTTCTGAATTCATCTCAAAAGTCTGTAATGAATTAATTTTGATTTACTTGATTCGCGTAAAGATCCAAGTGTTTCAACTGCCTTAATTCACCAAAATTTTCAGGAATTTCTGTCAACATATTTTTGCTAAGATCTAATTTAACTATTTGCTTAAGATTGACAAAGTTGTTCTGGAATACATTCTTGTAATAGAATATAAAAGAGAAATACATTATATGCGTAAAAGAGAAATATAAATTAAACTTACAGGCAAAGACGTTAATAGATTATTTGATAAATCCAAATGTGTTGCTTTTTTAATAGTTGCCTGAAACATAAACAATAAATTTCAAACTTTTAAATTTACTACTTACTTATCTATAATTTCATGTATTTTAACTAAAAAGTATTTAAACATACGATTTCTCGAACAGGCACTTCCTTCAGGTCGCATAAGCTAAGATCCAATGTTTCATCTTTCAATCTATCTTTAACGTGTTTTAAATTCATTTTAATGATATTAACAGTGTAAATTAATTGAACAACGTTACGAAATGTGAAAGACTTTCTGTTCTTTGGAGTTTTCGTGGCGTCAGCTTCTAGTGGAAAACATGTTTCTGTAAAATCGACGGAAGTAGTGTTATACGAATACGGAACGATCATGCATTTTACGACTTCGATACATCGAATTGACATAAAGTTTCGTTACGTTATTTAAATGGTTGAAACATTTATCAAACAACACGTGGCAAATAAACACCAATGCCAAACGAACACGAATGTTTAATTTTTGGAAACAATTTGACAATTGAACAACTTTTAAAATGATATGACTGTTGGTAGAACTTGGCGCGATTGTAGCGATACAATTATGATGTAACCTGCGGCATGCGATAAAAGTTCGCATGAACGACAATGAGTAGTTCTTCTATACGTTTATAATAATTATGCTTGTACTTATGTATATTTAAGAAAATTGACAAGTGGTGAAGAAGTATGTTTTAACGGGAATCTGGTAAAATACGAAGGAAAACGATTGCGATTCATCGTTCTTAAATCAGAAGAAGTAGTTTATAAAACAGTTTGAGTTCTTTGTACATCCATCATTTTACGTTTAGATTAAAAATTGGACGTTAAAATGTCCACGCGTTATATGAAGAAGGTGTATGGGAGCGATTTGTTGCTCCAAAAAGATAATGAAAACGAAAATGAGTTGGAAAATTCGATAATTGGCAACGTTAAATCAAAAACGTTTAATGTATTTGACGTGGTATGTACCAAGTGTATATTTAATTTTATTTGTTTCTTTTGCAATAGGATTTAAGTGATATATTCAAATTTTAATATTTTAACATTTTATACATATCAGATCTTATGCACTGTTTCATATATTAATATGTGTGTGTGTATTTTTTTTTTTTTTTCATTTTGTTTTTCAGTTAAATGAAAATGAGGAAGTTAGCGAGAAAGAATTTGAGGAAGAACCGGTAATTGAAGATAACTGTACCGATGAAGCTAAACGCAAAAAGAAGAAGAAGAAACGAAAGAAGTTAGAAAGTTCTAAGACTCAACATGCCGTTGAATGTAAAGAGGAAGAAGAAGATATAGATGAAATTGAAAGAACTGTAAGAGAAGTAAACAAATTACTTGGAGAACCATTACCAGGTTGTAGCTCTCAGGTTACAGATAATTTACAATGGATTGAACAAAAATCCAAAGAAGATATTTTATTGGTGCAACATAAACATTTGAATCCTTATAATGAACTTAAAAAGATTTTTGGTAGTAAAACAGTGCAAGCAGAACAGAAGTATGTTTTTAATAAAATTTATTTTATAATTAGAATATAAATTAAAGGTTGTAATGGAATCTCACGATTAAATCATTCATTTTAATAGCAATAGAAGAAACAGAGGTCGTTCGGGTCATTTGAAGAAAACTTGGTTGGTTTCAGCTAGAGATAATTGGCCACCGATCAATAAATCCGGCCTTTCAATGTCTTTAGATCATACTGTAAAATCTGCCAATAACATTCAATACTTTGTGTATGATCATAGTCCATCGTATAGACAAGTTCAATTAAAATTCTTAGAAGCTGTTGAGAGCTTAAATCCTGAAAATATTGTTGTACGTTGCATTTCAAAGTAACTACTATAGATGAAAGTATTTGAAAGATATTAAATTTGTGATATTTTATTTCAGAGTATAATCAATGCACACTCTTATCACGTAGATGCATTGTTACAAATAGCTGAACTTTGCAAACTTAACGAAGATTTGGCAATGGCTGCTGAATTTACAGAACGGGCTTTGTATTGTCTAGAATGTGCTTTCCATCCTTTATTTAACGTTACAACTGCCCTCTGTAGATTAGATTACAGAAAACAGCAAAATCGGGCTTTATTCATAACTTTATTTAAACATCTTAATTTTGTTGGTGGACGCGCGTGTTATAGGTAAAACACAAAACATTTGTATTTACGTTGCTTTTATTTCTAAACGCGCTCAAAAAATTTTACATTTCAGAACGAGTCTGGAATTTTGTAAATTACTGTTGTCCCTTGATCCAGAAGGTGATCCGTTAGCCGTGATTCTGTCTATTGATTTCTATGCTTTGAGAGCAAAAGAGTATGAATGGTTTATCGAATTCTGCAATCTTTGGGATAGTGCAAGAAACCTGACTCAGTTGCCAAATATAGCATTCAGTTTAGCTTTAGCTCATTTTCACTTGGGCCATCAAACAATTGCCAGTGAACTTTTACAAAATGCACTGATAATGTTTCCAGGTGTATTAAAACCCTTATTAGACAAATGTAATATACAGTGCGACGAAACGGTACTTTTATATTCTACTTATGATTAAAGTTAAATATGATAATAAATTTTCATAGAAACTAAGAAAACAACAAATTTTAACAAAACAAATATTTTCTAGGTACGAGTTCATGATTTTTATAATAGTAAAGCAGTAGCTTCGACCTCACCGGCATTGGAGAAATTACAAAGTTTGTATGTGACGCGTAGTTTTCGTTTGTGGAAAGAAACTGATCTTTTACCATGGTTACGTGAAAACGTACATATCGTGTTATCTCGGGTTGATTCTAAAGATGATTATGTTAAATATTGTGAAATAAAACGAAGCAAACGTTATCAAGGAAAGCTTCCGAAAAACATTTTACGACACATTATATTATCTGACATAAAAGATGTAACCGTAAATATTCAAGAGGTAATACGATTCTACGTTGTACTATAATATTATTTGATAATATTACAACAATACGATAAAATATTCATTTACAGATACAAAATGATGGTTCAGTGCTCTCGCATGATCCTCTGCCCCCTGTGGATAGTATTGATATTTATAAAAGACCTACGACAAATACAAACACTAACAGAACTAGTTCCAACTTGTTGTCTCTTTTTGTTTCATCTTTGTTCACAGACATTAATGGAGAAGTTGCAGTAGCTGCTCTAGAAGGGTTAAACTTGTTGTAAGTATATATAATTTTACACAACCGACCGTTACAGTAATTAATATCTTATAATATTTCTAGTTACGATAATAACGAAGAAACGTAAGATCGATTGCCGATTATCCTGATAAAAGAAAAAGATATAAAAACTAAAGCATACAAATTTTATATTTAACGTAATTATTTTTATTATCATTGCTATCGTTATTGTCATAGAATTTTATATATATTTAAAATTTGGCATATTTTGATTATATTTTTTGTACGCAAGATTGTGCTTTTGTTATTTGTACAATCTTGTATTTTTTGTTATGATTTTTAATAGAATTTCTGAAAGTATTGTCGTATATTCAGTCTTTAAATGTTGTAAATACGTAAAAATATATATTGTATATAATAAACAATAATGAATAAATTATATTGTTGAAAGAATTATCGAAAAATTAATTATCCATTGTTACATCAATTCTGGCAGTGGATTATATTACATGGGATAAAATAAATCATTACGTGAATGTGATTCGGTAAAAAAAAGAATTATTATTTTCAAATAGACTCATTTTATGTACAGGTCTATACAATTACTTTATACTATATTTTATCATGTACTCTTATTATCTCTAACGAAATATTGGATTTCTGTTTTTTATTATTTGAGTGACTTTCCCTGCGTTTTTATCAAATGTAAATGTGTATTTACATAAATATTATATACTTTTGTAATGAGCATGAAAACATTTCTGTGTGCGTTTATTCATATAATAGTGGATGTTTTTCTGTACTTATGTCAATTTGAAGTTACATTGTGAACAAAAAGAAAAAGAAAAAGAAGAAAAAAAAACATCCATATTATCTTTCCAAGTACGTTGTCATTGAAAATAAAAAAGTTGGAAATTGAATAAATTACTGGCAAAGCCGTAAATAATTAGTTATATTTGGACCATTGGTCCATGGTAGGATTATCTTCTTTAACGCCGCTTGTATTTTCACTTAATCTACACCATACTATGAAATACGGGATTATAACGACAAATGCCAGGACCATATTCTTGATAAGCTTTTTTGGTATGACAAACCGTGTAAAATTCAGGATCGCTCGCTAATAAAGCACCACCATACCACACCGCGCAACGCTGTTTATGATGTGATATAACATGAACATCTATGGGTTTTGGCTAAAATAAAATAAAGTACATATACGCTTATGTGTGTTATCTTTTATCGCTGCAATGATTCAACAGTATTAATACCACATCTAAAATATGTGATGATAAAGTACTATACGTTACCGTGATATGACTTCCGCTTAGAGCTTCGCTGAGTTTGAGACGTACATCTACGATTCGTTTTATATCACGTTGTAATCGTCTACCAAAGTCTTTGAACATTGTAGAACCGCCCGATAATACGATATTACTGTATAATGGTCTTCTAACATCTATCGGACAATTTTGTATCACATCGTCAACGATTTCACTTAACGGGGTTGTGAAATCGGGATTAGAAAACTAAATAATGCGATAAAATGCATAATTCAGTACGTGGATAACATTTTTATTATAAGTTTTAACTTGAATTTCAAACAAACGTACTTCAGGATGAAAGAATATCTCTGGTCCTAGGAACCTTTCGTATCCAACATCGACCACAAAAGGCTGTTTCGTGATGTTGTTAATACCTTCGTATTTTTTTATTTTAGTAGGATCACTGTCATATTTGGCAAATTCTTTTGCAATATCAGGACATATGTAGCAATATTTTTCTTTTATTGCTTTAGCAGTTTCCAAAGATTGCTCGGGTGGTATTCCAATTTCACGTTCTCTTAACAGACTTTGTATAAAATATGTAATGTCGCGTCCAGCGATAGGAATGTGTTTTATACAGCTTCCGATGACAAAACCTTCTGCCTAGATGATCAAATGAATTGATTAATTTATAAAAATCGTTAATACGGTATTCCAAAGTATTTAAATATTTTTTATACTTACAACTGGAATTACATGAGTCACTCCGTCTCCGCTATCAACAACTACACCTGTTAATGTTCTATTCTCTACGCTTTTAGCTGTCCAAGATGCAGCTAATGCTAATACTGCTTGTACAGCGATATAAAGACCCGGTACATTAAATGATTCAAACATTATTTCTGCAGTGTATTCTCGATTTTCAGGAGTGTTCAGTGGTGGCTCCGTAAGTAAAAAATAATGGTCTTCAGGTTCTGCTCTTAGGTATTTAAAGATACATTGTTGCAGAAACTTTTCCATTAAATCCCAGTCTTCCACTAATCCATGCCTAACCGGATACTAAATATAATTAGATATAAATTACAAAACATTTTACAAAAAGATAAATGCATAATTATCAATGCATGGATCCAGGCTTTTACATGATGTGGTAAGAGCCTGGAAAACATGATTTAATTGTAATGACTGTAATCATGTTATTTAATACATTAAAAGTATTACCAAGGATATTTTTTTTTTATAGAGAATTGTTCCAGTTTTAATTGGACCATCATTTCAATTATACCTTACATGTATTATACGGTTAATACATACTTTTACAGAATACCCAGTAGCTTCGAAAGCTTCATCTCCAATATAAGCATCTAAATCTTCAACTCCTTTAGTAACTCTTCTAGCATTATTATCTCCAATTTTTGCTGTTTCTTTAATCGCAATCGCAGATGGTATCATAAGCTGAGGTTCTTTATTGAACGCGAAACCTAATTTCGTATACCTACAATATATAATTAATTAATGTACCTCTTGTTAGTACATTGTTGTATTGAAATTTATTAAATTAAAGTCATAATAAAACTTATATGACTGACAAGTACTATTTGTTGTGCAAACATAAAATTACAAAGATTTATAAGAGTTGAACATTAAAAAGAAGTATCAGATAATGTTAAGTAAATATAAAATGCATTTTGCAGCCTATTTATTTTAAATATACTAATTTTAATGCATTTATTCTACTCAGTATTAAATAATTTTCATATTTGAAACATACTTACCCCGTACCTACGTCTATTACACATGCGGGAAGACGGCCAAGCATTTCGATCACTTTTCACTTTTATCTTGCAGAAAATTATTGTAATCACAGTTCTTGAATTTGACTCACCAGTTTCAAGCAACCACACCTCCCTTTAGAAATAAAGCATAAGCATGCTTTAAGCTGCACGTTCAATGCGCGAAATTCTCTCTTCAACACTACGAATTGTCAAAAACGGAAACAAATCTGAGACGTGTATACAGGGTGTCCCAGAACTCCTGTAGGAGCCGGAAATGGGGGGTAGCTGAGACTATTCTGAACAACAATTTCCTTTGCAAAAAAATATCGGATGGGGCTTCGTTTTTGAATTATTAAGCAAAAACACTGACCAATCAGTACCGTCAGTGTAGCGTCGAACCTAGTCGCCCCGGGACAAGCGCCTCGGTAGAACAGGAAGCGTTAAACATAAGTAATATTGAACATAAAAGTAAAAAACAAATGGTAGAATGTTATGAGAGTAATCGTACCTTAGAATAAAGGGAATGACTGAATGGCTGGATATTCCAACAGAAGGAATAAGTAAAGATTGCAGAATATTTTTCGGTATTATAAAGGAGGAATAAATTTGAAAATATACTCGCCCGCTGATCGGACCTCTCACTTCCTCCGCGTCACTGTACAAGCGAGAGGACAATACTCGCCCGCCGATCGGTCCTCCCACTCCCTCCACAGCAATCTCGCAAAATTACAATTGTAAACGTTAGTTATAAATAATATAATAACTATTGTAAAGCTGAATGTATGAATCATGTAGTTTATTGAATAAATGCAGCTTTTTAGTACCATGAACGTTTCTAATTAGTTAACAATCGCGATAAAGCAAGAAAATAATAAATAAAGGCTCTGAAATGTAGTCTTCGAGTCTCGTAATCAAGCGCAGGTTTATATCGATTTATATACTTAAATGATGTTCTAGGATCACCAAATTTGAACTAAAGGAAGGGGAAACTTTATATTATCATAAAAGTATCAATTTGTCACCGTACAAGCTCTATTTTTTATTATTTTTACAATTTTTTAAATAATTATATTTTTTTTACCCCTGGCGCCATCTCCGAACAAAGTGCTGAAACTGATCAACAATTACCGACTGAGAAATCCGAAACATCGTTAAAAATGGCGGGCTTTTTAAATGAGAAATGTGTCATTTTGAAATTTTCTTAATTAAATTCCTTAAAAAAGGTTTATTTATTCAATTCCTACTTGATTATGAGACTAGGAGAACTCGTGTATAATTTCTAATAGTTTAGATAAACGAAAAACCTTCATTTAAGAACTACAGAAGTGATTTTTGAGCACTTACAATAGTAGCAGAGTATTCCCCAAAGTTATTAATTTTTTACAGCTTAAAAAACATCTTAAATTAATAAAATGCTGTACACAATCGTACTGAAAGCATTGAAAATGATAAAATTAGAACGATATCCATGTTAATAGCTTTGAATCGTTTATTATACAACTTTAAAAGTTATATTAATGAAGAAAAGACATAAATGTAGGTTTTTCTCTTATTGAAACAATCAGAAATTATACACCAGTTCTTCTAGTTTAATAATTAAAGCAGAAGTTTAATTAATAAACCTTTATAAGGAATTTAATTAAGAAATATCAAAATAGTACATTACTCATTTTGAAAAGCCCGCCATTTTTAACGATGTTTCGGAATTCTCAGTCGGTAATTATTGAGTAGTTTCAGCACTTTGTTCGCAGGTGGCGCCAGGGGTAAAAATAAAAAGTCGGTAAAAATTATTTTATTAAAAATCAGCTTTTTAACACCATTACATAAAATATTTTGTTGTTATAAATGTCTCTATAACTTTAGTTTATCCGAAAAGTGGCCTGGTTTTTGAAAAAACACAATTTTCTGTTTCGCTAATTTCGTCGGTAACACTCCATGTACCGTCCTCAGTTGCTCTTTAAAACAATTGAAAAATAAAGCTTGAACGATATTAAATTCATTATTTTATAATAATACAATGTTTTATCTTTCTACTATTCAAATTAGATGATCCCAGAACTGTATTTAATTATACAAATTGCTTTATCTCTTCATGCCGCTCATTTACCTTCGCTACAAACTCTAACAACATAATATTATAATTATGTAATTATATTAAAATATTATAATTATTATAATTATGCAAATTTTGTTACAATTATTATAATTTTATGGTTTTACAATGAATAATTGTTATGCCTACAAACTTTTATTTTATTTTAGTTCATTTTAATGTATTTTATAATTATTAATTCTTTAATTATTTATTGATTAAATTGTTCTCATTTCTTATACATTTCTTTATTAACTTATTGCCCAATATTTCTATTACTGTTTTCAATGTTACTGTTATTTATTAACTATATTATTGTTAAATTCATTAAGGTTGACTATTTTTATCAACTTTACTAAAACATACGTTGCACATGCCCTTCTTAACTTATTATAAAATATTTGTATTATTATTTTCAATTTTACAATTATATCTTATATACGTTATTGTTATATCTATCAGAATTCATTATTTTTATAACTTTACGTACAGATATGTTACAATTTTTTATATAATTCATTGTGCAATGGTTTCATACTGTAATGTAATGTTTTTATTATAATTTTACATTTTAAAATTATTGTTGGATTAAATTAAGATTGCGTTTATAATTTGAAATATTAAATAAACAGTAAAAATAAGAGTAATAAGAGTAATACTAATGGCAGTTATCTTTGTCATGGAAATTAAATGCTTTGATGATCCAGTATCAACAAGGAGATTACTTAAATACATTCCTTCCATGGATTTTCATGGAATAATTATGGCACTCACAAGTCTTCTCGATTTTTTGGCTTTTTTGTATTTTGATGATCAAATACAATGTTAGAATCTTCTGTATCACTAATATATCCCTTTTCTCCAACATAATGTGTTGGGTAAATTAACAAAGGATTCGCAGAGAGAATGAGTAAATTACGTTTAGGATAATGTTCTTTCCAATCTTTCCTATATGAAAAAAATAATTTTAATATAAATATGATGCAACTAATGAATAATATACCGAAAATTTGTTAAAACATTAAATCAGATTTACCTAGGATGAACGTCCGACAGTATAGGAAGATACTCGTCAACAGGCACTAATTTTTTTAATGGCATTGCTTCTACGAGCTTCTTCGCTCCGTTCGCAGATAAAATATACCCTAATGTCCAGTAACTGTAAGCGGCATGCACCAAATATTTCGATCCATCGACCCACGGTTCTTCATTCCCCACCAATCTCTTTCTTCCCAAATAACTAATACACAATACACATTAATCTTGTGTATTAGAATTAAAATTACACATATTTTCCGTGTTTAAAAATATTAATCACTTACACTAAATCCCATTCTAGTCGAAGATCACTCAGTTCTCTTAGAATGTAATTTATTTTTTGTCGAAAAAACGGTTCAAAACGAATATCGTCTTCTAATATTATAATATTTCTAAAATTACTTTCTATCACCTGATAATTTTCAAATGATATAATATAAGATAAAAATTAATGTGACATTAAATTGTAAAAGAAATTTTGTAATTACCTTATTCCAAATAACATAATGACTTAGGAAACATCCAACTTCGCCCATGGTCATCGGTCTACAACATTTTATTTTTTCACTATTATTGTTATCGTGTAATGATACAATCTGTACGTTTAACTTTTATTATATTTACCGCTCATGATAAGGATCAGCGTATTCAGGCATCATCGTTATTCCTAATGCATTAAGGACAGATTCGTTCAATGTCCTGAATAAAAATAAATTTCAATTATTATTATTATTATTATTATTATTATTATTATTATTATTATTATTATTACTAGTAGTATATAAGATAATATGTGAAAATTGATGGGTATGAATAATTCTTTACTTACGAAAATCAATTATTTTCATTACCACTCACCTACCATCGATAGCATCAATAGTTTCTGCTTGAATACCAAGTTCTTTAAAAAGTTTGTACATTCTTTCGCGTCTTTCTGGTCTCCTTAAAAGATTTATCATATAAATATGATCTACCTGTAATGCATCTTTTACAGGATATTGAACAAATTGTTCAAGATATGTCAACAATGGAAGATAATTACTATTTGCTAAAAACATAAAAGAAAGTACATGTATTGTGTTTTTTACACTTTAGATTCAACTTTCCATCTTGTTAAATAGCCTAACTCACATAATATCTCTGTCTTAATATTTATCAGTCGTTGCAAATCTTCAGCAATTCTCTCCTCTTCCTCTAATGGAACCATAATATACCCATAAACATTATCGTTGCAAAGAAATAGTGATACACCTATTATAGGGACAAAACACATAAATAATATTAGACGAGACTTAAAATGATAAAAGCTGTTAAAGGCTACAGTTCCTGGTTTACCAGATTTCTTAGCGCCGACGGCAAAAGTTATAATGTCGTCCGTAGGACCGTCGTAATCATTTAAATTCTTTGGATCGTATGTCAACCGATCCGAAAGATATGTCCTTAAATCTATAAGAACTGCACTATGAATCATAGGTACATCGAAACACCCAGTTTCTTCTCGAAATAATATTGGTTCGTATTTGTCTGTTCTCATATAATAATAATCACTGGTCATCCCAGCCCAAAAATTACTGTAAAGACCATCAGATTTTAATAATGGGGCAACTGTAGTCTGGTTTTTTAATATCAATTCGTTCAGAGTATCTGGATTTGTTATAAAAACGTCTGCGTCCAACATCTGAAATATTATACAGAAAAGTTAATAACAAATTTTATATAAAAATAGAAAAGAAAGTAAAAATATTATGTATACCCAAATGAAATCTGCCCAGATATTTCTACCCGCGTTAAGCACTTTTTCGCGCAATTTTATTACATGTAAAAATCTTTGAGTCGACCAATGAGCAATTCCATTTTCATCTTCGAAACCATCTGATTTTTCATCAAAATGTGTTTCCACTCCATGGTATTCGGCAACTGTACGATTTAACCACGTAGATAATACTTCTACTGAATTATCGATGTTATTATCGCTGCATATCCTTTAAAATGCATGTTAAAAAGTTATGTAATGTATTTATAAGCCTTAAAGAAATTTGAATGTGATTAATCGAAACGGTCGAACTATCGAGCTATCGTTTCCGTGGTCGTTTAGATTATCTCGAATTATTGTTAAGGGCGGAAAATTTCAATCGTCTATCTATCGTCTACTTAACAAGTAAACAATATATTTAAAAAAAACCAACAAATCCCAATAACAGTAAATATATACAAAACCTTTTATTTAAATGTGGTCCAGTGTAATCTAAAAATATTTTTGAAGTTCTTAATATATAAAACATGAAAACTATTGTTACATTGGTGCCATGGTAGATTTTTTATTTACTTTTTTTGTTAGTTAATTAAAACAAAAAAAAACGACGTATACACAAAGTATTCATTTATGCGTAAAGACTCCTGTGATTTTTTGTTATTTCATAAAATCGTGTAAAAAGTGAGGTTACGCTAGGTACATTTATGTAAACTTACCATAGATGTATTCGTTGTTTTGGATAATTCAGTTGTTCCAAATAAGTTAAAAAGTACGGTAATGTATGCGCTTTATTGCGTACTAATATTGCTATTAATACTGATGGTTTTTTAAAATCTTTACCATAAATTATTAGAAACATAGTAACAATAATGAAACAAATGTATACGAAATTTATTAATTTCATCTTTACTTTTAATCCGGTTAATATGTTTTCTGTGTTCGAATATTATTCTTTATAACAAACAAAAAAAGCACTAAATATTTGGAAACGTTAAATAGACATTTATTTTTATCTCCACCATTCTAATCACTGCCTTATCTCTTTCTGGCCAAATTTTACTACCCACGTTGAGAACATGCAGTCGATAAAGCGACAAACTGCTTATATCAGCATTTTTTTCCTAAACGTACAACACAATGTAACGTAGGGCACTAAAAAATTGTAATGCTTATAACAAATATATATTTAGTTTGGTTTAAACTTTATAAAAGTAATAAATCTTTAACACTCGTTATAGATATGCATCAAATATATTCAATAATAAATATATATATTTTTCCTTTTTTATCCTAGTAATATAATATAACATACATATGTACAAAACAGTTTGATACATAAATGTTTAATCGATACTTTCTTCAAAACAGTCCATCATGTAGTCTGTTTATTGTCTAGTTCTGTCGATTGCTTCTTCACTGAAGATTTTTCCTTCATCTTTGAAGAATAACTTAGGCTTGATTTGTCAAATTCTAATACCATGATACCTAAATCTCCGCTGTATCTATTCTTGGCTACCTACAATTGTACGCTTCTTTCAATAAGCAAATTCTTGTTATATTTTGTAATTATACACGTACTTGCAAGTATTTTTTCCCCCGGATGCTAGTAAGTCTCTTGTCTTGAATAATAAACACATTATCTGCTTCTTGGCTTGCTTTTGCGCTTCCAAAAATTGAAGAAGTCGTCAATTCCTCGTCGTTCCGTTCTTTTCTTGGATGTATTATTACAGTTACATGACAATTATGTTTGGTGGCAAAATTTCTAAATCTTGATATTATATCATCTTGTTTCCAGAACCTAGAATGTGACAGAATTGTTTGTTATAAAAAAAAAAAAGAAAAAAAAAGACATACTTTACAAAAGGATTGTTGTTTCAGTACCTATCCGCGTGTTTCAAATCATCGGATGTCCCCATCATAAATTGAACGTTATCGATCACTACGTGTGCAATGTCGTGAACATACGTCGCATGTTCAACTGTCTACAATGGAAGTTATTGTTATTTTAAACCCAATAATAAGGAAATTTGTATAGCATCATGATACTTACGTCCATTACTACTTTGATACTTTGTTGGCCATGAAATGTCATAAAATAAATCGGTAATTTTTCAAACGCATCTGCGAACGTATCAAAATTTTCGACATTTTCATGTAAAGGTACACCTACCATTTGTTGTAACATTGTTTTTGCTAATCGTACATTTCTTATTTCAAAGCTTCCCCATAAAGTGTTGATACCTTGCATTGCTAAGTCTAAGGAATACTCACTCATGAAAGTTGTTTTACCACATCCTGGTAAACAAAATGTAAAAGTTATACATAGTTTGTATGTAAAAATCTTAAGATTGTAACTTCATCCGTAAACATCTTAGTACTTTTTTATTACCTGTTGGTCCTGTTAATACTGTGAATTCTCCTCTTCTGTGACCTTTTAGTATGCGATTTAAAATTGGATATCTTTTCCATTTTACACCTTGTACTTTATCAATATTTTGTAAATCGCTCAATACATCTTCTCTAAGATGTTGAAAAGTAATTATACTTTTATGCCATACAGGTTGAGCATTTTGAAGAATTCCTTCAAGATCATAACCAATTTTTACAGCCAATTTTGGTCGAGGTTGTGTATCTATTGGTCTAATAAAATAACACCGTTTTTCATTCAGTTTTTTTGCAAATTGTCTAGCTGTATGCCAACTTGTTTCATCATTTCCAAACCATAAGATTAATTTCTTGAAAGATTCCATATAAGGTAATAGCTGCTGAGGTAAATATTTTAAATTATAGGGGAGGCAGATGATTGTGTTTGTTAATCTTTTTGACATTAAAGCCAACAAATCATCTATCATCCCAACAACTACAGTATTTTCATTTTTACTATTAGAATTTTTGTATTTAATACATCCACCAACACCAAAGGAAGGAATCGTTTCTTCTTTCATTGATTCAGTGGCAAGCATTTTATATCCAACTATAGAATTGTTTAAACCTATTAGTGGAAAATATAATGTTTCGGTTGCCTTTTCATAAAAACAATTCAGCTGAGATATATCGGTTTGTAAAACGTTCTGTAAAAGGAATAACATTTTATCAGTTCATTATTTTTAAAATAAAAATTTTGTTTGTGTTATCGATATTCTTACTGGAAATGAAAAATTCTTAAGAAGGGCATTATATTCTGCTGCAGACATTTTTGCAACATTTTGGCAACTTTCTGTTTTAGCATTCCATTGTTGTTCAAAATTTTCTTCTGAATGGCAACTTGCCTTTAGTAAATCAAGCTCTTTTGATTGCTCCTTTGGTTTTTGTATCGATAAAAATTTTTGCAATATATCCCAGGAACCATTGAATTTGCACTTGTCACAGATAAAATATCCTATGATTATTTTAAAATAAAATGGAATGATTGGTTTTAAGTTTTAACATAAAATTATTTTTATAATAGTTATTTAATTTAAAAGTTAATATCTACCTGTTGTTTTATTTATATAAATTTTTGAACTTTTTTTGGCATCATTACATATCACACAATCTGCTATAATACATACATATCCGTCTGTTACATTCGTACATCGTCGTTTAAAATAGCTTTTTAGATTTGATATAGAGATCACAGAATCTTTGGTGCCTATGTGAATGCATTGCTTTCTGAAGAAACTTTTAATATATTCTTTCCGTCGGATATAAGTTTTTAAAAATGATTTTATAAACATCGTAAAAATCAAATATTTTTATTTATTATTTATAATTATTGTTTATATTTAAAGTATTATACACTATTTTTTTAGATTAGTTTTGTTTAGTCTGGCAATTGTATAATTGCCATTTAATAAGAATAAGATTATACAAATTTTCATTAATTTCTGGTTATTTATTCATTTTAACATGAAAAAATGTATATTGAAAGAGAAATAATATTTAAACAATTTGTTGCTTCATAAATTATTAGTAGACGTTAATTTAAATTATCTAAATATTTTTATTTTTAAACATTATTTTTTGTTCAATATATACAATTAATGGTACTAGATCGCAAAATTAAAATTGACTAATCACTGAATTTAAATTATTTACACCATACTCCACGATTCATACGAGCACGTGGTCTGTGCACTCAGTTTATTTTAGTACATTCTTTCACAGCAATATACATGGGTGGTACATTTCGTGAGTTAATGTTACTTGATAACAGTTCGCATTTATTAAGTGATCTAAGCAATGTTTACATGTAATTTACATTAAACTTTTTAATAAAAACTTACATAATTATATGAATATAATACTTCGTTTGTTTATTAATCTACGAATTCTCACTTTGAAGTATTGAGCAGTATTGGGTTTGTGTTAACCTCAAAGATACATAGGATTTTATAAAGTAAAAATAAGAATTGTATTTACTGTTTGTGTAGAATTGTTAGGATTAGGGTAAAAATTCATGTATTTGAAATTAATTTATAATGAATATTGTATTTAATTGAGTTTTTACTTTTACAAAGTAGTTATGGGAGAAAGAAGTACACAGACTTAAATGTATATGTAAGTCGTATTTAAAGATTAACACCAAACTCAAATTTAATACAATTAAAATTTACATTACAGCAAGTACTTTATAATATATATTATTTCATAATTAACTTTATAAAATTAATTAAACGATATAAAATTTGTCTTCTTTTAAGATCCATTGCTTTTATTCAATGATGGATTGTAAAATGAAAGTTTAACCTCTTCTTGCCTATAAAGAAAGTTAAAATAGTATCAACATATTATATGTATATGTAACATATATGTATATATATTACAATTAGATGTTGCAAATAGAAGTACAAATTATTAAATTTTATTTGATATTATTGTATTTAAAAAGTTATTGAAATTATATGCTATCAATATCGTACAAATGATTAACATATATTTTTTAATTGCAAAGTAAAACTATTATATTACCCTTCGGTAGTATCATTGGTTGTGTTATCTGCATCTGTTAAAATACCAATTTCATATACCACTGCTTTTATAACATATCTGTAACATACAATATTTTTTAAATCATACAATTGAATTGCAGTTACTATATAAAAGATGTGTAACTAAACATTTATATTATTAACATTGATGGTAAATAACAGAAGATTCTTACAGATCGTCATCAGTTGAATTACTCATTGAATTATTTGTCGATAGTGTAGTTGTATCATAGTTCGTAGTAGGTGTAGATAAGGTCATATTTAATTGCACAGATATATAAATTAGAAGTAAGGTGAAATATAATGCCTGAGGAAGTTTGAGATTTTTGTTGATTTCTGTGTTACACAACATTTTCAACAGTACTTCCTCCTTCGTTGGTGACCACTTTTATAGTGGACGATGGTATCTTGTTAGCGCTACTCCCTCTTTTCATCTTATAAACGTAACATATGTCATTATATGTATTTTCATGTAGTTCATAAGTGGGAGTGGAAAATTTACAAGAACGAATTGTTCATAAAGGATATATTTAAAACATATATGCACATATTATTAGGTATAAAACTTAATATATAATTTTATGTATACGATGAAAGCTGAAGAAAGTAATATTTACATGTATAAATTTTATTGAGATTATTAAAATGTCATTTAATAACATAAGTTTATAAAATGAATTAAAATATGAATTTGAATAAATTATCGCTAGCTTACTATTTTGGTTAACTTATTATTTATTTAATGCATCATATTATATAATTTTTGTAATACGTGACATAATGAATAAAACAATGTCTATAAAGTATTTTTCTGGTAAGTTGTAACGTAGTATTAAGTGTCGTACTTATTAGATTAACGCTGAAGTGTGAAAAAAATCTGCTTTATACAATACGTGTTGTAGATACGTATTTAAAATGGATCTTGACAAATATTTAAAATACTATTTTTAAATGAGAACAATTTAATCAATAAATAATTAAAGAATTAATAATTATAAAATACATTAAAATGAACTAAAATAAAATAAAAGTTTGTAGGCATAACAATTATTCATTGTAAAACCATAAAATTATAATAATTGTAACAAAATTTGCATAATTATAATAATTATAATATTTTAATATAATTACATAATTATAATATTATGTTGTTAGAGTTTGTAGCGGAGGTAAATGAGCGGCATGAAGAGATAAAGCAATTTGTATAATTAAATACAGTTCTGGGATCATCTAATTTGAATAGTAGAAAGATAAAACATTGTATTATTATAAAATAATGAATTTAATATCGTTCAAGCTTTATTTTTCAATTGTTTTAAAGAGCAACTGAGGACGGTACATGGAGTGTTACCGACGAAATTAGCGAAACAGAAAATTGTGTTTTTTCAAAAACCAGGCCACTTTTCGGATAAACTAAAGTTATAGAGACATTTATAACAACAAAATATTTTATGTAATGGTGTTAAAAAGCTGATTTTTAATAAAATAATTTTTACCGACTTTTTATTTTTACCCCTGGCGCCACCTGCGAACAAAGTGCTGAAACTACTCAATAATTACCGACTGAGAATTCCGAAACATCGTTAAAAATGGCGGGCTTTTCAAAATGAGTAATGTACTATTTTGATATTTCTTAATTAAATTCCTTATAAAGGTTTATTAATTAAACTTCTGCTTTAATTATTAAACTAGAAGAACTGGTGTATAATTTCTGATTGTTTCAATAAGAGAAAAACCTACATTTATGTCTTTTCTTCATTAATATAACTTTTAAAGTTGTATAATAAACGATTCAAAGCTATTAACATGGATATCGTTCTAATTTTATCATTTTCAATGCTTTCAGTACGATTGTGTACAGCATTTTATTAATTTAAGATGTTTTTTAAGCTGTAAAAAATTAATAACTTTGGGGAATACTCTGCTACTATTGTAAGTGCTCAAAAATCACTTCTGTAGTTCTTAAATGAAGGTTTTTCGTTTATCTAAACTATTAGAAATTATACACGAGTTCTCCTAGTCTCATAATCAAGTAGGAATTGAATAAATAAACCTTTTTTAAGGAATTTAATTAAGAAAATTTCAAAATGACACATTTCTCATTTAAAAAGCCCGCCATTTTTAACGATGTTTCGGATTTCTCAGTCGGTAATTGTTGATCAGTTTCAGCACTTTGTTCGGAGATGGCGCCAGGGGTAAAAAAAATATAATTATTTAAAAAATTGTAAAAATAATAAAAAATAGAGCTTGTACGGTGACAAATTGATACTTTTATGATAATATAAAGTTTCCCCTTCCTTTAGTTCAAATTTGGTGATCTTAGAACATCATTTAAGTATATAAATCGATATAAACCTGCGCTTGATTACGAGACTCGAAGACTACATTTCAGAGCCTTTATTTATTATTTTCTTGCTTTATCGCGATTGTTAACTAATTAGAAACGTTCATGGTACTAAAAAGCTGCATTTATTCAATAAACTACATGATTCATACATTCAGCTTTACAATAGTTATTATATTATTTATAACTAACGTTTACAATTGTAATTTTGCGAGATTGCTGTGGAGGGAGTGGGAGGACCGATCGGCGGGCGAGTATTGTCCTCTCGCTTGTACAGTGACGCGGAGGAAGTGAGAGGTCCGATCAGCGGGCGAGTATATTTTCAAATTTATTCCTCCTTTATAATACCGAAAAATATTCTGCAATCTTTACTTATTCCTTCTGTTGGAATATCCAGCCATTCAGTCATTCCCTTTATTCTAAGGTACGATTACTCTCATAACATTCTACCATTTGTTTTTTACTTTTATGTTCAATATTACTTATGTTTAACGCTTCCTGTTCTACCGAGGCGCTTGTCCCGGGGCGACTAGGTTCGACGCTACACTGACGGTACTGATTGGTCAGTGTTTTTGCTTAATAATTCAAAAACGAAGCCCCATCCGATATTTTTTTGCAAAGGAAATTGTTGTTCAGAATAGTCTCAGCTACCCCCCATTTCCGGCTCCTACAGGAGTTCTGGGACACCCTGTATACGTCCCAAATAGATCGGAAACGTGAAATTTCAAATATACAAATTTATTATTGTATGCATAAGTTAGTTTACAATATAAAATCGATTGTTATGTGTATAAAATCTATCCTGTTTTATGTTTTATTTATACATGCGTGTATGTGTGTGTGTGTGTGTGTGTATGTGGTGTGTATTATGCACATAGTAGATACACGTTTTTTTAAAACTAATAATAATATAAAAAAAAAAACTATTTAAAGTCATGTTTGAATATTACTTGTTAGAGATTGAGAGAATTATATATAAAACTGTTTGATTTTTTAACTGCATATTTTTTTATTCTTTTGTTGTTTCAATCAGATCGAGTGAGGTTATAACAAGAGTATTATACTGCAAGTGGTACTCTAATAACTGACAGTATTGCAGAAATTGTACACAATGGATGTTCTGAATGAAAAACAGATAGATCTTATTCATCAAATGGTAAATAGTTATAATAACAAAATGATTGAAGATCTTTTTTCTCGTATTATGTTTAATTAATGTTAACATATCACTATAACAACTGGAGCAAGTAAAATTCGAAATTGTTAATAAGTTACAGCTTCAGGAGTTGCCAGAGGAACAGCAGCAAGCATTTAAAACATGTATGAGAGTAGAAGCTTTTTATAAATCTGGCCTTCCTTTTGGAATTTTTGGTGCACTACTATCACATTGGATGATTCCTAAAGTTATTGGACCTGTAAGACATGTAATTACAGCCCTGTCAGGTCTTACAATGTTTAGGCTTGGAGTAATAGCGTATGCTCCGAAGTGTAGGCAAAACTTATTAGATTCCCTAGGTGAAGAAGAAGATACTTCCGAGTTTCAAGAAAGAGGGTATTATTTATTACATATACATACATATACACAATACAATATTCCTTTACGTTTATTATAAAGTGTATTAATTTTTACCTAGGAAGTTGTCTGATGATCCCATTCACCTTAACGATATGGATCCACAAGACGAACAGAACAAATTCGTTACACCTTCCGATAGATTATTGGACAATGACTTTTCATCAAATAATTATGATACTTTTTCGGATAGTAGTATGTATACTAGAAACAAGTAGTATAATTTTCATGGTTGTGGAAATTATTAATTTTATTTTCAGTGAATTACTTTGATAATATGGGTAGTGATTTTCAAAATGAGTTAGTAACTGAACAATCATCGACAAAAGCAAAAAAGCATGTAACGTACCAAGATCTATGGGTACAACACAAAAAACGTCTGTTGAAGGAACATCATAGAAATTTCAAAAGGTATAATTTAGTTTAAGTTGCTATGTAGGAAATAAAATATCTCTATTTTTAAAAGTCATTTAGTATGTCAACTTCGAAACATGTGCTTTTGATTGAATATTATTTGGTGGAACAGTCAGTTGTTTGCTTTCAGACGTTCAAATGAGCCAGAAACAGTGTCATCTGAAGAAAGAGCATCTTCATACGTGACATCCGATAAAGAAAATACATTAGTTTGAACGAAATGGCATATTTTGTATAATTGTTTAGGGTTCGTATATGATAAAATTGAATGTAATTTCTGCGAGATATAACAGTTTGATAACAATAAAAATACGTATTATTGTTGCTCGACTATAGTGTAGATAGTAATATTATTTTCCACTATACATATCCTTTCGAAGCGAATCCAATCGATGGTAACGGATTGTAAAGGGGGAACGGATTTTCATGGTAATTATATAGAATTTTATAATAATTATAGTAATTCATTTAACTTGTAGTTTGATATACTTTTGTTGTGTAATGCGTTATGATCAATTGTTGATTAGTATGTAACGTTCGTCCGCATGCGCCTTAAGAATGGTGACCAGGTATATGCCGGAGTAACGGTTGCCGCCGTTGCAGTATATCAGGGGTATGCCCCTTGAGAATGATGACCAGAGTAACATATAGAGTGTCCCACTTAAGTGAGTACAGCAGGATATCTCGGAAGGAGTTGCAGTTATTAAAAATGTGTTCATACAAAAGTTGCTTTGCAAAATGGGGTGCATCATGTGGTAATAATTATTTTATTAATAGTAATTTAGTATAGTAATTTCTTTAAATGGGGTGCTATATTTTTCTCTTCAGAATGTAACAGCAGGCACCGAGACAAATTCAATGATGTGCTACATGTTGGTATTCTGAGTTCGATAAAGGTGAATGTATTGGATCTTATCGCAGTAATTTCATACAAACATAAGCAAACAATTCACCTTTATCGAACTCAGAATACCAACATGTAGCACATCATTGAATTTGTCTCGGTGTCTGCTGTTACATTCTGAAGAGAAAAATATAGCATCCCATTTAAAAAAATTACATTGACCTTCAGATCTCCTCTACTACCCCACCCAGAAGAAAATAATTATTACCACATGATGCACCCCATTTTGCCAAGCAACTTTTGTACGAACACATTTTTAATAACTGCAACTTCTTCCGAGATATCCTGCTGTACTCACTTAAGTGGGACACCCTGTATATACATTTACTACATATTTTTATGTTTTTTAATCGAATGTTAAAAGTTAAAAATGATTTCATTTTCAACGGAGAAACAAGATGTGAAATTTGTTACTTTTTTCGATAGTGGTTATACATGGAACGTAATTGACATTACATGTGCTTTTTACGATTGAAACACGTGGAATAGGCAGATGAAAAAGGTGGAGGGAAAGAAAGAAAAGAAAGGGGCGGATGGAATAGATAAGACGACTTGTGATTCAAGGTTTGTCGAGTCAGAACGAGTGGTGTTTATCCGGTGTTTATCGCAGTGGAGGTTTAGGTGACGAACTTGCGCGAAACCACGTAAAGAGAGCCGCATACAGTCAGCCATTGGCTATCGAAGCCGACCAATGGGCGAGTACTCCCATTCATAAGTTGCGCTGCTTCCGTCCTGATAGTGGGGATCCGTCTGGTCGGTGATGCAACAGGAATTCTACGTCGCTTCCATGACCCTACGGATCCAATCGACTCGCGGCGCGGAGCGGCAAGACACCTACCTGCTTTTTTTCCACTTAAACCCCTTTTCTTCTCTTTCCCTTTTCCAACGTAACGATATATTACAATTTCTCTTCTTCTTACCGATATACACCGTCGTTCAATCAATTGCATACACACTATCGTCGAAATGCTAAAAAACGTTGAAAATTGAAAGCGTTTAGGAAACAAGAGTATTCGGGGATGAAAATGGCTGCGAAGCGATAAGTATTCTAAAGAGCGCGTAAATTGTTTTGAAAGTTTGGAGCGACCGACGTTGAAAATTTGAGCGAAACGAAGCAACGTAAGAACTATTATATTGTTCAATTCTTTGATTAAGAGATTGCAAATGGAAGGAAGGAAGGAAGGAAGGAAGGAAGGAAGGAAGGAAGGAAGGAAGGAAGGCAGGAAGAAACATTGGAATTTAAGTTTCGAGGGTGAAAATAAGGGTGACGCGATTAGCGTGTTCGCTCGGTTTAAGCTTAAACGATCGCGCGTAGGAAAGGGGAGTCATGCAGGTGCAGGTCATGTGAAATATTTGCACTTTGTCGTAATTTGCGTAACTCGTTGCATATATAATAAATCCGCAAAGCTAAAGCGCCAGGATAGAAAATCGTTTCACAATCTAAAGAGAAAGGGAATCTCTGGCTCCGTGAGAGGGGAGAGATTCGAGATGCTTATTGCGGCGTATATCGCATACACAAATACACCGGTGTTCGTGGTCGCGCTCCGAATTCGATAGGATTCGAAACATTTGCTTTTTCCTGGTTATCAAAGGCACGTTCGTAAATTGATAATATGTAATAGGAATTTTGTTGCGTACAGGGGCAAGAGGAAAAGTCAAGGTGTCTCGGTGGCGGTGATGCCGAGCTAAACAACAGCAGAGACGTTAGCAGTTAGCAGCCGTCGGTTAGCCAGTGACGTCAGAAGAGCGTTGGCGGAATGGTTATGGCCGTTCCCGTTGTCCGAGAAGAAGATCGAGAGAAGACCAGACGAGGACGGTGAATCGCGTCCACGATCACAACGGGACTGGAAGAAGCGAAAGAGAATTTCTGCCGCGGTGAGCGTTTTCGCGGCTTCGATCGCGCTCTCCCACAAAAAATTGCGTACGATACGTGCGAAAGAAGTAGAAAGAATGTATTTCGTCGGATCATTTATCGAATCGCGAAATACAGGAGATTGAGAGCGTCGCGCATGAAAAAAGAGTTGAATTTCGATAGGAACGCATCGTCGGGGGTTCGAAGAGGCGACAGAGGGTCGATACGCGTGGACGGGCAAAGTAAAAAGGACGAAAAAGGGAGCGAGGAACGGAGGAGAAGCGTGCCAAAGTGGTCGATGGAAGGAGTTGTTTGATAGCTTTTAGCGATAATCGTGCTCTCGAGAAATAATACTGTCTTCTTTAGCGATCCGAGCTAGACGGAGAAGGAAAACGAGCGAGTTTTCGAGAGAAACGAGGCGAAGCGAAGGTGGAAAGGAAAGAGGGCGGTTGCATACAAAGAGGTAGACTGACAGAGAGAAGCGAACACATATATGTCTACACGCACACACCTGAAAGGGGGTTGGAGAGGGGGTGAGGGATATTACAGTTTGACAAAGAGAAACGACCGAAGAACGGTGGAGGGGTGAGAGAGAAAATGGGAAGGAAGAAGGTAGGGTAGGACAGAGAGGATGACGGAGAAAAGAGTGTGTCGCGGAGAAAAATCCGGCGAGGGGAAAGGAGAAGGTACAACGGAGGAAACGAAAGGGAGGATGGTATCATCCGAGAGAAAGAGCAAGATAGGGAGAAGAAAGAGATAATGAGCGAGATGGAGGATGAAAGACGCAAGGTGACGGGACGGGGGCGTGTTTGATGGCCGGCTAGACCGCTTGGATCGGTCGCGCCTGGGGCGTGAGCCAGCCAGGAGCAAAAGCTAGGAGTAGATACGCGAGGGTAAAGAGTGAAAGGGAGCTATCGGCTTGCTGAAGAAGACGGAGAAGGCCGAACAGTGTGCGTGCGAGAGAGAGAGAGAGAGAGAGAGAGAGAGAGAGAGAGAGAGAGAGAGAAAGAGAGAGAAAGAAAGAAAGAAAGAAAGAAAGAAAGAAAGAAAGAAAGAGAGATAGATAGATGGAGGAAGGGTAAGAGAGAGTGATGCAGAGAGACAGCGAGACAGTGAGATAAAAGAAGAAAGAAAGTTTGGGAGCGAAAGAGAGGGAGATCCCGCGTGAAGAGTATGGTCCGTGGAGGGCTGCGTTCACCAGGCAGTTACTCCGGAACCGTTGCCTTGACGACACGCATTCGCGCATGCGCCCATCCTGCATCGACACTGTGCCAGTATCGCGTTGCGTTCGCCACCCTTCTTTCAACCACTTTCACCCTTTCTTCGCCTCGGAATCGCTAGTCGCTGGAACCACTAGCGTTTTCGCTACCACCACCGTTCTCGATACCAGCACCGCTGTCATCGTGGCTATTATTGCCACTGCGTCGTTATCATAGAAAACCCGCGTCTCTTGTGTTCCGGACGATTTTACCTACCGATCACTTTATTCATTCCTCTTCGAAGTTACGTCGGTTATGCTATGTAGTACAGATTAAACAGGAAAGAAGTAACGAGAACGCGCGTTATTAACATTTACAGATCGAAAAAGTTGTTCAATCGAATCGATTGGCACCGGTGGGCCAACATTGTCCATGCATGTTTCAGCGCGGTGCTCGTCATCGTGCTCGTGGTCACCGCCATCGTGGTTGTCGACGCTATCCTCCAATTTCCAGTGATCGCACACATCGACCTTCGTTTTTTTCTTTCCCCGACTCTGACTCCGATTTCGACTTCGATTCCGACCCCGACTCCGACCCCGACTCCGACCCCGACCCCGACTCCGACTCCGACTCCGACTCCGACTCCACCTCCATCGACCATCTCCACCGTCATCTCCACCTCCATCTCCTCCTCCTGCTCCTACCCCTCGTGCTCCCTCTCCTACGCCGTCGCGTACTCCACCTCCTTTTCCTCTTCGTTCGCCGCTACGCGTTTCGCTACTACGAGTGTCCGCTTGTCATGAGTTGACGGTGTTCGCGATAACACACGCCCGTATCAAGGTCTATCGTTTTTTCCAATTATCGCGAATTCGACCCGCCGATCTTTCGTTTTCTACGTTTTTTTCGATCTCTTCTACCGTGGTGAATTTGCGATCCAACCAGCCTGCCGAGCTTTCGATTTCGTTGACAGTGCGACACGACCTACGACTTACCAGGTGTTCACTGGAAAATACTCAGGGAACGTTGTCGAACGAGTAAAATAATCCCTTGGCGTTCATCGATGTTCGATTGCGAAGACGACTCGAAGAAATACTGGAGAACGTGGATGAAGAGGTGAAATCGCGAGCAATATTGATGTCTCGCGATTGCCGCGAAACCTGCCGCTGTAGCTTGGCTTTGGAAAGAGCAGCGGCAGGTCGACGTCGTCTTGGTCCGCGATTCCTTCGACGAGCATGACGCACGATGCACGGAAGCGGAAAACCGAAGGGAATCGATCCATCGACGTAGCTCGTTGAAGGAAAACCGGACGGTCGAAAGTTTTGTTGGCTCGTGTCAGCGAAACAACAGGAAGATTACGAAAGGAAGGAAGGAAGAAAGGAAGAAAGGAAGAGAGGAAGAGAGGAAGAAAGGAAGAAAGGAAGGAAAAAATTCGACGATGTCACGGATTTCTTCGTTATGCGTTACGCGACATGATCGGCCGATTTTGAAGGTTTTCTGCTTTGTAAGAAGGTAAACGTTGGAAAAATTGGTTGATTGCGATGACATTGGTTGTACGCGAGTGAGAATTCGCGTGTCTGTTTGCGAAACGCGTGGACGCGATGGGACAGCGCGACGAAGTGGACGCGATCGAGGGGTGTCGCGAAACATGATCCCGCGTTTCGTTGTTCGTCTAGCGCTGGTCGGTTCGCGGCAAAAGTTACTTTGCGTTCCGTAACGCGTTGCGCCACGGTAAAGTTGGATGGTGATACGGAAACAGCCACGGAGTATGATTGCTGGAAGAGAACGGCACAGCGTCGAGAAGATTCGGATATTTAAGCAGAAATCGAAACAAGTTGCGCGGCCCGAAGTCTTAGACCGAAGTTATTTGATAACAGCAGCATCGTCGACTTTGTTCGACCTCGGTACCAAAGAGTCGCGCGATCCGCGGCGCAAGTGGCTGTTGGGACTGAGAAAATCGAGGACGATTCGACACCGTGGACGAAAAAGTGTCGACGAAAGCGAGCGGATTCTTTGGTAGACGTTGTTAATTAAAGGACTAATAGGAAATAGGAAGTAGGAAGTAGGAAGTAGGAAGTAAGAAGTAGGAATCAGGAAGTAGGAAGAGGAGACTTTGGTCGCGAGTTGAATGGTTCCGCGAGGGTTAACCGTTGGGAGGTCGATTTGGGAGCTAGTAGAATCGGAGCCGGGAGCAGAGGTAGGGCCAGAGCCGGAGCAGCAACGTTTCTACGATTCTCCGCCACCACGGATGGACGTGAGCGTGTGCTGCTTGCCCGCGAGTGCCGGCTCGGGGGCCCAGCACCCTCATCCACCGAGTTTGCCTTCCGCCGGACAACCGACCATTCAGCCACCCTATCAGTATGCCGATCAGATAGTACCGGATCGGGGTCAACCCGATGGATTGCCGGTACTCAGCTGTACCGGTCAGGACAATTGGCAGCAGATCTCCGCGACCAATGTCGCTGGTGCTGTCACCGCCGCCACCACCACCGCCACTTACATCGACTACTCCTGGCTGCAGATGCAGGTGAGCTTTTTCTATTTCATCTTTTCGTATCTTATTCTTCCTTCTCAGTACACGAAAACGAAAACAAAAACGAAAAGTTGTCGTCGAACGCGATCTCTTCGTATCACGCACGACCTTATCGTTGACCGCGTTCACTCGATGAATCATCGTATCGATGACCGCGGTGAACACGATTGGAGATTCTTGTGAAATTCGATTATCGACGCTTTTTTCTTCTCGGTTGTTAAACAACGCCGATTTCGATGAAAGCTTATAATTATCGTTAGGTCGTTGATCTAACAGAATGATGTACAATTCGATCGTGGGGAGGAGGATCGCGAGATATCGTATCGATTCCAGGAAAGCGTTAGGCGACGATAACAATAACAACAACAACAACAACAACAACAACAACAATACTACTACTACTACTACTACCACTACTAGTGATAATAATTATAATGTCAACAACAACAACAACAACAATAATAATAATAATTGGACAAAGTAATAACAGTCATTACTATTATCTTGGCCCGAACGATCGTTCTTCCCTTTTAGACGTAGCGGCGTTTCCACATAAAACGGTGTTGTTGACAGGGCAAATATCCTTTGATACGCCGTCCGTCTGGGACACGCGTCGTACGCCTTTCCACCTTACCGACACGACTCGGAAACCTGCGCGTGTTTATGCGTTTCCCTTTGTATCCGTGTCCGTTCGTATTCGACCGACCTTCGCCACCCCCTGCTTCGCTCCTTCGCTCCTTCTCTCTATTTACCTGGATCCTACCTTTTTCAAATTAGACCTTTTAGCTATCTCGTTAAAGGGAGTCCCTTGCCCTCTCTCTCCTCTGGCCCGTGCGAGAGCAACTCGATCGGAAAGCTCGTGATACATGAATACGAGGGGTATACTAGAATCAGATATATTCGACGCGTTACGTTTCACGTTTACGGGAAATTGATCTTTTAAAGTAAGTAAATGGAATTTAAACGGCGAACGAATGACAATGAATCGCGAATGTTGTTCAAGATTTTTACCGGATCGTGTCACGTAACGATCGTTTAGGCAGCACTGATGCGAGACGAGAAACGAGAGACGAATAATTTATTGACAACTCTCTAGATGAGTATACTAAACGCGTAGACCGTGGTGATCGTTCATGGACTCTCTATTTTTCTAATCGAATTCGATCAAAGTTAAATTGAAATTCGACGATCGATAGAGAGCGAAATCGTTGCTGGCTTTTTCTACTACGAGGATGTGCACGAGTGTATCCTAGTTAGAGTAGAAAACCGGTTTTTCGATACCGTTATCGATATCTACTACTAACTTTTGACAAGTATAATTTGCGCACCGGATTTTAACGCAAATTCTACTATAGTCGAATAGTAGAATTAACGCGATATAATAGTAAACGCGATATCGTTGATACGTAATCTAAACATAAGATTCGCTGGGATCGGAAAAAGTTGCAGAGTGTCGCGTAAAATGGTAGGTGGTTTGTAATTAGCCGTTAGCAGGACGCAATCTAAAGGTATTGTGACTGGCGTAAGATAATAAGCGGACGGAAATCCACGATTATCCTGGTCAGGCAGAAAGGGCATCCCGGCTACCACCGGACGAACCATTTCCACGGTTCACCGCCCTTCGTTTCAGCTCTGCGTACGATTATCGTTCTACCGATTATTTCGCCGGACTGGATTGGACTGGACTGGACTGGACTGGACTGGACTGGACGTTGCTCGACCGGAGAACAAACGCAATTAACATTAGAGTCAAAGTTCATCGAGCTAAAATACGAGTTCGATCGGAGTGTTTGCTCGGAGGGAAACTCTCTCACGCGTTTAACGTTACCAAACCGATTCGATCGTTGCTCGATCTCGCTTTCTTTCTCGTGCCAACCAGTAGGGGATGAGCTAGGGGAGTCTCGAAACAGCGGAAATGGGAAAAAAGAGAAAACAAACGACTCGCGAACGTTTTCGAATTCGATTAGCCGACGGTTAATCGATAAAAGTTGGAACGAAGAAACGAAGAAACGCGACGCTTCGTTGTCTCCGGGTTTCTTGACGAGGCAGAAAGACTCAGAAGAGTCGGCTGGATAACTCGTGTTACTTGGGAGAGTATGTTGCTGCTGGTTGCAGTGAGTCACGAGTCACGAGTCACGAGTCACGAGTCACGACGAATCGCGCGCGGACGAGTGGGTGGGTGTGTGCAGTTACCTGCGTTGCACGCGTCCATCGCGCACAGGGCCGCATTCGACGCTTTCATCCACTTCGACCTTTCTTTGCCACCGTCGCGATTCAATCGTTGTCTAGAATTTCATCAAAATTGCTTCGCGTACTTGCCCGTATCGTTACTTGAAGACTCGCGACCGAGTCCGTTTAGATCTACATATTCTACAGATATACACCTAGTATAATATGTTTCATCAAATAAAAACAATTAATAAAGGAAAAGAAAAAAGAAAAAAGAAAAAAGAAAAAAGAAAAATGAAGATGAAGAGGCGACAAAACAGCATGAAAGCGTCGATACTCGAGGGGCTAATCGTCTGTCGCGTTAATCACGAGTTATTTCGCTCAACTGGTTGGAGCAGGATTGCAAAGATCTGTGCGCCGCGCGCCCGCAACCCCATTTCGTTGTCGTTACATTTAGTTACGTTTCAAGTGTGCAGCAAACCAATGTTACGGACAATTTACTCGCGAAATTAGTTACAAAACGTTCGACCTATCTACCCATCAGCCACTTCCTCTTCCTTCACGTTAAATAGACGGACGGCCATTAAACGCCGAGAGTGGAGGAAGAGTTATTGTTCGCGAGTTGCCATAATAGATTCGAGCTCGCGTATCGCATCGTTCGCGTTCGATTCTCTATTACCCGATCTCCTCGACCCTCCCTCTCTCTCTCTCTTTTTACCGATTCATTCGGCAAAATCGTTACGATCTTTCCTTTACCCCAGGTTTTTTCTTTTCTGAAAACTATAAATCGCTTCGTATCCGGCGAGTCGCGACCCTTTTTCCCTCGTTCAAGCTCGTTTCAGCTCGTTTGTCAGAGCGTTTCGAGTGTTTCGGTGGTTAGTAGTCACGGGTCACGATCCCCAGGAAACAGATATGACGCGCGTCGCGAAGCGTGAAAAGCTTGAACCGAACGCACCCACCGATTACGTTCGAGCGCACCAAGACGCGACAACCGTACTCGTCCAACGGAACGCGACGCTCGTTGAACACGCTACTCTTTACATTTACCGAAATTCGAGCCACGTTTCTGTAATACGAGGTGGCGTTTTCGCGTAAGGCCGTGTTCTAATTGACAGGATCGACAGGATCGACAGGATCGACAGGATCGACAGGATCGACAGAGCAACAGGTCGCTAGTCGCTGGACTACCTTCTTATCTCTATCGTTATACCCGTGCTGAGCGATATTGAACTATTCATTTTCTCCTGTTTTTCGTAAACACGATTCACACTGGATCTCGCGGCAAACGAATACAAACTTTGTATACCATTATTCCTCCGGTGTTCCAGCCGTTCGTTTTAAAAAGTCAGCCGATAATTACAAAATTATCCGTAAACAGGTGAATTAGTAGGTTACGAGCGCGTTGCCGCATGGATTACGGGTTAGATCGATTTGCACTCTTTGAAATACTTGTTGCAAGCTGCGTGCGTTATCTAAGCGAGACGTGTTTGATCGTTTTTAAATTAGTCGACGCGTCTCCAGTTATCGATGGTAATTTGTAAAGAGCTCGGTCCTCGGGCTACGGATAATTCGCTAGTTGGATCGCTTTCATTAATCGGATAAGTGGAGAAACGATACGCGGGTTACGTACTTAAGTATGTATAACACGATGTTTGCAAGAGTGGACAAGGTTTCGCGTGGCAGGGTTTATGGATGAAGGGGGAAGCAAGAAGGCGATGGTTATCGAGAAAACGAGTGTAAACAAACGAAAGGAAAGGAAAGGAAAGGAAAGGAAAGGAAAGGAAAGGAAAGGAAAGGAAAGGAAAGGAAAGGAAAGGAAAGGAAAGGAAAGGAAAGGAAAGGAAAGGAAAGGAAAGGAAAGGAAAGGAAAGGAAAGGAAAGGAAAGGAAAGGAAAGGAAAGGAAAGGAAAGGAAAGGAAAGGAAAGGGAAGGTAAAGAAAGAAGAGGACGAAAGGGTAAAGGGGAAAGAGGGCGATACTCGAAGATCGAGCACAATAAGGGTGTTGTAAGTAAGCAAGGAGCAGCAAAGACTTCATAGGAGGCAACCTCGTGGCATCGCATACCTAATGCCCGCGAACGAGCGCTTTGTAGCCTGCACGGAAGTCTCGGCTGTATAACACATTAGCATTACGGGCTAACACCGAGGACGGATTGTAAAGCATCGGTGTATCTGCTGTAATAACTGTGAAGCGAGTATGCGCTCTTCATACTAATGAGCTGGATTTTAATGACTGGCGGATCGAGCTTCCCTCCGACACGGCTGCGAAAAATCGACCCGTACACGTCCCGAAAACTCAATCCGTTCATTTCGAAGAAACAACGTCGTTTCGTCGACAACCTTTGCTTTCTCGACACCGCGTTTACTAAAAATTTATTTAAGATCGTCTCGTTTCTACGCGAAAGCGATAGTTTAAGTTTCGCCTCGTAGCTTTCCATTTTGGCTATCCTTTAATACGTGCGATCGCGTTCAATCTGCCAGGCAACGTCTTAATCGAAACTAATTATAGGTAAGGAGAAAAAGTGGACAACTGATTTGGAAGAGACTCGCAGCAATCGTGTTTGCCGCGTATCATTCCGACCTGGTTAATTACCGTTCGCGATACAGAAGAGAAGAGATTATGAAAGATGCGAAATGTTTTCGGTTGGGCGGAGGCTAGTTGATTATCCGCTTCTCTTGCGCTCTCTTGCGCTCTCTTGCGCTCTCTTGCAGGATACCGTTATGCTCGCGGCGCCCGGGGCCGGCCGCCGAGATCCCTTCTTTTCCTCTTTCCTCCTTTCTTCCTTTCCTCCTTTCCTCCTTTCCTCCTTTCCTTCTTGCGTAGCCTACAGGATTCTTCCTTGCCTTACCTTACCTTACCTTATCTTCTCCTTTCTCTCTTCTCTCGTAAAGATGTTGGCCTGGCCTGGCCTGGCCTGGCCTGGCCTGGCCTGACCATGCCATGCCCTATCCGACTACCTAGTTAATCGCGGAACACGGAAACGAGCCTCTGTAAGCTCGTTTGATCGTTCACCGATCAAATTTAACAATCGGTTTTAGATACTTAATTTTTCCAGGGAAAATTTAACGAATAGCCGCAATCATAAAATCGGTTCGTTTACTCCCAGAATCTAAGTGTATCGGCTGCTGTCGTTGTTGTTGTTGTTGTTGTTGTTGTTGTTGTTGTTGTTGTTGAGCGAATGATTTATAACGGGCAGACTTTGGGCTACTTTCTCGAGTCGCTTATTACGTAAAGGTTGACGGTCCTTCGGACGTTTCGCAGTTTCGCCGTTTCGCGCGGTTACGTTTTCGCGATCGTATCGCACCGCGTAAATCGCCTTGTCCGAAACCACACCGAGATAATGTTCGAATCTCTTGATAGCATTTTACGCGCCAAATTTCTCTTTTAGTTTGGTGAAGCGTAAAGAGGAAGTTTGAAACGGGGGACTAGAATCTCAGTGGAATCGATCGATCAATGTTGCATCCAGTCGAATCACGTTGACGCGTTGGACGTTGGTATCGGTTGGGCGTGTACGCCGCACACGTGTACTCGCGTGTGCTCGCGTGTGCTCGCGCTAAAGGAAGATGGAGAGACAGAGTAGGTAGGATGATGAGTCCGAGTGTGGAATCCTCTCTGAACGTTGACCTACGGTACTGCAGATCAGGGAAATTTATATCTACCGTAGCGAGTACACGCATCGTGGCTCGCATCGCATCGCATCGCATCGCATCTTGGCTCGCATCGCCTCGCATCGCATCGTATCGGATCGGTAGTAACCGATCCAACTTAGACCGTTACGAAATATGACGTATTTTAACGATGTCTATCGATATAAGTCCGTAATTGCGCGTCACCGTGGATACAGCAGTATCGTTGTAGTGGTGCGAAACGGAATCCCTGGCACCGTGTGAAACTTTTAGTTGCTTCGTATCCACTTAGAAATTCTTTGTTTCCTCCAACTGAAGCACGCAGCGCTGTGATACACAATTAATCATCTTTTCCGATCATAGACAGCGATTGGTATATATTAACCGTTCGTAGATCAATTTGTTTAGAGGAGAGCGAATAGTATTTGTTCGACATACGTAGAGGTAGAGGTGGAGAGCTTTTACAGAAGAAACGTTCTCGGTGCTTTGGAAGAAAAGTTCCGAAGAAGGTCTTTAGCCTTGGAGGGATAGGTTGGTGCGGCGTGCAGGAAGATCGGTGAGCAGCGACTTTTAAGATGCGTACCGACACGCATTCTACGTGTCTCTCGGCTGCGTAGCAATCGTGTCAGCGATGCCGGAGACCGTGAAACGCATGTAAATCCTTTCTTCGCACAGCCAACTTGCAGAAGCTAGTGTAAAAAGCGCGTGTCCAGTCCCTCGCTACTTTTCGCGTACACGCGCGTTTTAGATCGAACGCAACTTCGATGCCAGCTTTCTCGCTGTTGAAATTATTTCGAATAAATATTCGAAATTTCACTATCATTTTTTCACGATCGTTTCAAATTTTTCCTAACACGTAGTAATACTTGTTTACTAGATTATCCTTGTTTTAGGATGTGTTGGTTCGGTACATGTGTTTGCGGTTGAAAGATGGGGAGAAAGGGTGAAGGGGCTAAAGCGTAGTAGAAAGCTATAAAGAGAAAAAGGAAAAGCGGAGGAGGCAGTCGCTGGCCGTGTTTCGCGCTGATTTTCGAAGACACCTTTCGAACGTATTGCGCAAGGGTGCAAACAAAGACGGATATAGGTCAAGAAACAAGATTGTTATCTGCGGAGCACGGTGTGGCGTGGCGCGCGAGCATCAGCCGTTGCGAGAGAGAGTAGCCGAGGCTTTCTCGATGCCTATACAGTATCCATACACGGTACCCAACTCGACGACTCTCCACATCTCGCACATATTAGGGCCTTTCATTGCCCTATGTAGTCATTCTAGAGGCGTTCAATTCAATTAAATTCGATTAATGTATATATATATATATATATATATATGTGTGTGTGTGTGTGTGTGTGTGTGTGTGTGTGTGTGTGTGTGTGTGTATATGTATATAATAGCTCGCAGGATAAAAATTATTAATAAATATCTGGATAATTTTCTATTTTGATAAAATCACCGAAATTTAAGAGGGAATTTTACTCGTAAACGTTTCGGTAAACTTTCGCTAGCCGTTTCGGCCGAGGATTTACGAGGAAAAGCTGGGACAGCGATACGCGAGTGGAATTACACAGTCGGTCGAAATTCGAAACGAAAGATTGCGTAAGATCCGGGCAGAAGGGGTGGCGGGAACAGGGAAGAGGAATTCCGTAGCGATTCCGATAAGAAGTTTTCGTCGGATCTTCGGTCGAGCACACAAACGTTTGTGTAACTTTCGATATAGAGAAGCGTATCGATTCGCGATCGCGTCACGTTACGTGAACGGATCGTGCGACGATTAGGACGGTACGTACCGTCGTGGATCGTGAATGTGAGAACGCCACCTGAAAAGCAAACCGACACGACGTGTTTGCTCGCGCTTTCAAATCTTTTTTCTTCTTTTTTTCTTTTCGGCTCGATCGCTGTTTGACTTCCGATGACGTTCACCGAGTCTTTAACGTCGACGATACCGCGAGACCTTCTTCGCGCCGAAGAACCTTATCTCTACGCTGTTTTGCGAATATTCTCCCCTGCATTCTTTTCTCACGCTTCGATAAACCGTGTCCTTCAACACGGTAGAGAATGTAGAAAATGAAAAGTTGCGCGCAACAATTGTAAAATTTCTACCAAAGGTTGCTGCATTCTAAAGGGGGTGACGTTTTGATCTACGATCTACGATTACTTAGAATCGTAGAATTTAGGTGGTTACAGATAGTAGGTGGAAATTGAGAAAATAGAAAGATTCAGAGAATCTAAGGTTGGAAGTGGAATCCATTTGGAAGGAAAGGACGATTAGTTAGCGGTATTAAAGGCGGGTAAAGCCGTGAATTATGAAACACGCGTTCTCAGTTTTCTCAGTCAGTGTGTGGCTGGACGAGAACGGCTTATCACCGGCAAACACGTAATACGTGTGTTCTCGTGAAAAGATAGACGCCGCGCCGGTGCAGGTTAGATCCGACTACGGCCAATGTCACATTGAGATTAGATTGTTTGCAATTACTTGCTTTTGGTATTTACACGGATTATCCTTTCTGTCGTTATCGAGAGACGGCTCGAAAATCGGACCTATTCGTGGCCTCGAACGGACCGTTCGCCCTTACGTAACGCGATTGAATTCGAGAGGGAAAGGGTCGATTCGATCGACAAACCGTTTCGTACCAACTTCGTTTTATCAAAATATCGACGTATCGGAATAGCTTTTGCAATTTCTTCGCTTTATTTGGGTTACTCATGATACGATTGTAAAAGTTTATGTTGTTTGTATGGCCGATTAACGCGATCGTTCGTCGAAAGATACGATTTTCCTGTGACACGCTCGAAACGCGAAGGTTACTTTTTCTTAACCAACTACCGCTAAAGCTTCAATTATCGAGGATACCGTCGATTTTCAAATGTAAACCCTTTTACTTTGGTATACCCTGCATTACTCTGTATTGACGCCAGTCACGGTTTGTTTTTTCCCCAATTATTCGATTAGAAGAAATTTAACCGCCTGTTAAGCGAAGAAATTTAAAGGACTCGCTTCCGATGGATTATTATTATTATTTATTAGACCGTGGTACGGCTCGCGTGTTCCGAAACGATCGGAATCGAGCGGAAAAGCACCGGTCGCAATCGTAACAGAAAACACGTTCGCGTTCGAAAATCGCGATAAACTGGTGTCGAACAAACAAGGGACGCGCACGCACTGGTTCGGCACGGGTTCACCGAATGTTGCGTTGCTCGCGATTATTGTATCGTTAAACGACGAATCGTGATCGATTCTCAGGGAATCGAGGAGGAAGAAAGTCGGGGTGGAAAGAAGAAAGATGCGATCGAGGAGATCGGCAATTACGGTAAATCGACTAGGAACGTAGAGCCGGCCGGCATTGAAATCGAGAATGTCGTCTGGTTACGAGCGGCCGTTTTCACTGTCGCCAGCTGTTGGCGCGCGGCGACTCGCGCGAAACCCGCCGGCCACCGGTTTCCACGCTCCGCGGCCAAGGAACACGCGCCGCGTCGCACCGCGCCGCACCACACTCTGATACGGCTACGAGCCAGCGTACCTCGCTTCGCCTCGCCTCAATCTGTGTGTTGGGACCAGGGACCCGGGACCTGGGTCTTTAGAAAACGCGCGAGTATATAATACTTTGGCTGGGCTGTTTCTCGTGTCAAGGTTGATCACCACTACGCTTACAGCCACCTACGTTCCGACTTCTGGCAGCTGTTTCCTTTTACCTTGCCTGTCCAATCCGAACCAGGCCGACTTCCGAACCGTTTAATCTTATGGCTGTACATATCTCAACCCATTCTTCCTCCTTTTATCCGTGTTTCCTCTGTATATCGAACCTTTCGTTGATCGACTCTAGCGAACGAACGGTGATTTCAATGCTTCGCTTGGCCAGACCTTGGCATAGGTCAATAACGACTCGTTCGTAAGTGTCTTTCGTGAATTGCATCGTCTGTAAATTGTCGATAATGTAATGGCCCAGAGTGGTAGGAAAAGTAAACGTCCTTGCCTTTCGGAATTCCAGCGCGGCTGAACATTTTCGCGCGTTGTCAAGAGGGCCAGCCAACTAAAATCAAACTGTAAACTTGTCGATTGAAAAGCGTTTCGTGATTTTCTTTATTTCATAGAAGATGCAAAGATGCGACGCAATAGTTCGCAAGCTGGCTCGGATTAGCTGATTGATCGAAATTAGCGAAAGTCGGCTGTACGTGCATCTATTTACACGGTCGATTTCAAGGTCGTGATTTATAAGAAGGACACGGGTGCATGCTGTAGCGTGCATGCCAGAGCACGGCGAGCATCGTCACGGTCTCTTCGAAAGCGATCGCGATCCGATCTACGAAACGGGAGCGGCGCGGTGCGGTGCGGAGCAGCGTCGGCGAAAATCTTCTGACCCCGTTTGTCCAAAGATACATCGCGAGAGAAAGTCGTGACTTTGATTTCGAAGCGTACGACCTTTCGAACGATCGATTTCGATCGCGAAACGCTCATGAAAATGATCTCGATAGAAAACTGATGGCTCTGCCGCGTGCTGTCGTTCAGCTGCTCGATCAGCAAACAAATTTAATCATCCTGTTTGTGGAAACTTGTCGCGCTCGCACGCGAGCCACGTTTAGTCGAATAGCAACGCGTTCCCTTCTAACGTCTAGGTAAGCGGTACGGTGTAGAGTGGAGTACGCTGGCAACGAATGTCTCGAATCGAATCGTCTGAAACTCGCTCAACTAATTTAAATAGTAATCGTTGCATCGTGTGCACGGAATAATTTTCATACGTAGTCGCGTGTACCGACATCCGCGCGCTGTCACTTTCATTGCCATCCACATGTCTTTAAGCGATAATTGCGATCGAGTTGGTGAGTCTCGCGGGAGGAAATCGCCTATAATGTAGTTACTTGTCGACGGCAAGGAAAAATACTCGATAAAGAGGCGTCTGTTGTTCCGCCAATCCGTGAGAAAACCGGCACGTTTCTAGTAATCTTGGCACAGATACGCCTATTATTATGACTTTCCGTACGTGACTTTTTTCAAACGAAATACTTTGTTTCTTCGTCACCCTCCTCGACGATACGCTAATACATGCACACACACACACACATATGTATATACAAGATGTTTGAAGAAATTCCGTTACACATCATTTTTGAACATTAATTTTACAAATGAAGAGTTCCTTAGTGTCGAATTCGCTTATTTATTTTGGTAACTTTTGAAGAAAGTTTCGAAGGATTGGCGAGGTAGTCTCGCGAGCGTCGAGCGTCTATGGAAGGCTTCCTGGACACTGCGGAGCACCGCAATAATTTCTTATTCCAGAAAGCACAAAGGACGAGGGTCGATAACGGAATGATAACATAATGGGTTCCATGGTCGTTCGTACGAGTGGCTGGTATCCCGTGGCTCTCTATGAGAACGTCAGCGTTGCCAATTTACTCGAACGAATCGAACGAATCGAACGAATCGAACGAATCGAACGAATATCTGTCCTTCCTCTCTCTTTTTCTCTTTCTCTGTTTCGCCTTTTTCCCGGATCGGTTGGTCCTTTCGTTCGGCAGGCATTCGCGGTCAGCCTCGAATCGGCGAAACAACGAGGCTGCATCTCGAAACTGTATCTACTTTTGCTTTTGTTTCTTTTCTCGTAAACAAGTATCAGCTGGTTGGATGAAAAGATCGAAAACGCGCGAAAGCCTCCGTTCCGTCGAGGGGGCTGTAACCGCTACGCCGCTACGCTGCTACGCCGCCACGCCGTCACGCCGGTACGCCGGTTACGCCGTTATCGCGAGATATCGTCGCGGTGCCTGGAGGATTTTCCAACGCGGGAATAAGCAGCACCCTGCGTTGGTAGATTCTGGTGGAAAATCGAAAAGGGAATTGGCAACAGCGCGAAGTAAGAAGGAAGTTTGAACGCGTGTTCCTGGTCGTTTGTTCGGTGGCCGTGCTGCTGCTGGTGGATTTGCAGCGGTGCACACAGACGAACATGTTCTCGCAGGTGAGTCCCTCGTGTCATAGGTAGCGGTGTCCGTATACAGGGGTCCACGGCACACGTACTCGCTTGGCCGTGTATGCATGCATGTACGCGGATAGATACGTAGGTACACACCCAGACGCGAAACGGTTCGAAGAGGCGAACGTACGTGTCAGGTACACGCGTACGTGTTCGTTATACAACTTTTCCAGCAGTCACGGAGGCGTAGAGGTGAGCCGGTGGCTTGTGGACGATGGAAAGTGGGGGAACAGAATGCGGAATAGCCTAGAATGTGATGTGAGCGCTCTCCATAGCTCTCCTCCTCTCCTCTCCTCTTCTCTCTCTCTCTCTCCCTCTCTTTCCTTCGTATTTCTCCCTCTGTTCCTTATCCTCCTTCTCTTCCTCCTTCACCGCCTCTTCCTTCTTTCCCTCTTTCCCTCTTTCTCCCTCCTGTTCTCTTCGTCCACTTCTGGGCCACCGCTCGCTCCATTCGCTCTCTGCCCTTCGTCGTCTAGCTCCTCGACCACTTCCCCCGGACGACACTTCTTTTTTCCGTCATTACATTCTACCCAGAGTGTCTTACACGATCCTAACACCTTTCGGAAATCCTTGCGTACTAACGGAGAAATTCCTCCATATAATTGGATAGGAAAGAACTCGGCTTTATCTCGTCCACTTTTCTTCTTCGATTCTTCTATTAGAGCTTACAATTGAACGCTTTGATTATGAAAGAAACGATCGAACGAAGACATGGAAATTCTTGTGATTCTGATGGGACTGCGTTCATGTTGTCGGTGAAGTTGGTCACCGATCTTCTTAGGAAGTATCTGTCGGCTGCATCGATGCCACCCGTAAAGAGGATCGCTCGATCCTGGCCAACTAGATCCGAGTCGGGTGAAGGGTGCTCCTTGGAAGAAGCACGGCATTATCGGGGGGTGGACAAAAGGCTGGAAACGGAGGTTCCATCGGTGGTTAGGTGGGCCACCTGCCACGATGGATAGCCGTGAAAAAATGGGAAGCTTCGAAAGATCGGAGTATCGGGATAACGCGATTAGCGAGCTTCGGTGTGGAGCGGGGCGTGATTGTACTCGACGGGATACACCAGAGATCCCCACCTTCTCAGAAGATTTATTCGGAGTTAAGTAGCCCTAACGCGATCGCGCTCCTAGATATACCGCGCCCAAATATGGGCATTAATCATCGCGCGAGCACCTCCTTTGGGATTCGATTCGACGGACGCGAACGGTTTACGTTTCTTCGTCTATAATAATATATCCTGGATCGAATCGGTAGATGGAAACGGGAACAGAGATTTCGTGACGAGAATTCGATTTAAAAATTGGGAGAATCTAGAAATTCGTGTCGAAGGAAATAGAACGGATCTGGCGAAACATGAACGGCTTTCGAGTTTCTCCAGAATTCTTTTGCTTCCCTGATTAGAGATACTCGTGATAAGTGTTTGAAATGACGAACAAAGGTAACAACGAAGTACCGTGAAGATGATGAATAAAATTTGTTAAAAATAAAACCGGTACCCAATGAAATTTTCAACGGCTTCGGCGTGCCAGTGAATGCGTTAAGGTTGGTCAGAGGTTTCTCGAACGGGACAGTTAACGGCACGGCGAGTCAAAGTCGGCGTCCAAACGGAAAATTAGTGGCCACAAATCAACGCCCGTACAACCGAACAACCGTACAATCGTACAACCGTACAACCGTACAACCGTACAACCGTACAACCGTACAACCGTACAACCGTACAACCGTACAACCGTACAGGTAGGTTTGGTCGTTGAATAATTTTTCGATACTCGAACCCCGTCTATTTTCGGTATGTCTCGGGGCGATCCGTCGATCGTCGTTTTTTCAAGAAACGTTACAAGTTGCTGAGATATCGTGATCGTAAGATTTTCGATCGGTCGGTGACGAAATCGGTCATTAGCTAAATCCCTGCTTGAAGATTGTAACGAGGCGGTGCGGCGCGACGGTGCGATCGTTGCGCAACGAGTTTGGCATGCGACTCGACGCATATGCAATTGTATGATTTCAATGACATATAAAATGACAGCGTTCGTCGGATAGACGGCACCTGAAAACCGGCTCGTGTATCGTCTTTTTCCAATGAAAGGTTATGGCGCGTCCTTTGAAATTCTGACATTTCACGATCGTTTCGCGCGTAAAAAACGCTCGATCGGTGGTGTTCCGATCGAGACGCGAGTCTCGTTACGACGTTTCGAGCCTTCTTCTTATCAAATCTCCTGTTCCTCGAAGCGAATGATACCAGATCTACTTACCTACCCCGTGCAACGATCTAAAAAGGGTACGTCAACGGAAAAGGATGTGTCGGAACGCGCACGCGTGTTCCTCGCGCCGAATACGCGTCTTTGCGCGAAACATTCAGCAAAGCGATTCCTGGTAACGCGCTCGAAACACGCATCGTGTCTCGTTCTGCTCGTAATTTCATTAATGCGCCTATTAATAAATTAACCGGAGCCACGTTTTGTGTAACGCGACGTTTCCAGTTGCTCGAAAACTGATAACCATCTCGCTGCACGAGCGTTACACGAGCGTTGTACAATTACGATCGATTTTTTCGAATTTCGGCTCTGGTACCTCTCGAGGAAATCAATGCTCTCGAAGGCGAGAGGTTTCGTTCGAAAGTAAATACAACGCGCTCTCTGTTGACTCGAGCCGAGCAAACAGATTAAACGGCCGTGTTTTCGGCGTTATTGGTCCCACTAACGACGCACAGGTGTTCTACCTGAGATACCTTTCGTATCGATGCTTCATCTGCTCGCCGCGAGATTTGGCAGAGGCAGTCTTCTAAGTAGCCTGCTCGAATCGAGCAGAGACGCGACACACGAGCCCCGGGCATTAGCGTCCCGCTGAGAATCCTCATTCCTTTCTTTTGTTCGTTTTCCATGCCGTGAAATTTCCTCCCGTCGCGTCGCGTCGCGTCGCGTCGCGTCGATTTGACGGGATTCGTTCGTCGTTCGTCGACCAATGGCGTCTCAACTCCACCGTTCGTTACCCGACCTAAAGGAACCTTTTCGGATCCTTTATCGCGTTACGCAATCGATTACGCTCGATTTCGGATAAAAGATAAACGCTGGCTGATTTTCAACGTACACGCAACTATCAAGAATTCCAGGTGAAATCGTGCAAACGTGGTGGAACAGGGATCCTAAAGAATTTGCGGAAGATATCGTCGTTTGATGCGATACGTTTAACTTCGGGTAGTTGGTTCGTATTTAAATCCTTTCCACGCCTTTGGACGAGAAAATGAAGTCGAAGAACAGGCGAAAATATGTTCGTTGGCCATGATAAATACACGGGATATTCGTTTGCGAGTAAAGGCTGATTGGGGCTTACCTGTCCGTCGCGTCGTCTAATCCGTCTCCTATCTTTCCCTTCATCCTCCGCTCGTAATTGCGTCTTATTGTATTCGAGCCTAGTCCAATCTCGAGGGGGAACAATCAGTTGGAATTCGTCGAAGCCAGTCGATTTCCATTTCTCTCGGGAAAACCGGATAACATCGTTTTTCCGTTAAAACGAAGTGACAATTTTGCGAACAGTTCGTTGAACGGATCCGCGAATTTCATATCGTTACATTACTTTTACCGAGTTTCCTCGGCTCGTAGCTTAGCGCCGTTTACGAAATGCTTGCCACTGTAGCCGCAACAGCTTCGAGACACGCGAGCTTGTTTCTCGAAATACGAACTTCCTTTCTTTTACGTTTTTCTTACGTTTCTTTGATGGATTCGGGACGCGACGCGGTCGAGTTCGAAAGAAGCGAAGAACGAAATACTTGTTTGAAAGAAGAGCAGAAAGAAAGGAAGGAAGGAAGGAAGGAAGGAAGGAAGGAAGGAAGGAAGGAAGGAAGGAAGGAAGGAAGGAAGGAAAAGAGAAAGGCGGAGCGAGTGTGCGTGTCGTACGAGTCCACCCAGTATGTTAATTCGCGCTGATGACCCCATCAGGAAACATGCTCACCGTTGAGTGGAGGAGCCGAGTTTTCGTCTTGTCTGGTCCGTTACTTGTGTGTATGCGTTTACGCTCGTCCGTGTCCGTGTACACAAACGAGGATATACCTGGCTGCCTCCGAGAACAATCGTCATCCCCGACCACAGTTCGTTCACGCCCACGCACTTGCTCAAACATTCCACTCGCTCTCTCGCCACAAAACCCGCCACGTTAATCGTCATCGAATTGCCGTCTCCTCCTCGTTTCGGAGCATTAATTGCTTTGACTGCCGATCTCTGATACCTTTACGATCAAATTGGAGGAAAGCTGAAAAATCGAATAAATCAGCGATGATTCTTCGCGCTGGTAGCCACTCCTAGCTTTTCGTCGAACGCGCCGCAACGGCGCAACGCCGCAACGACGCAACGACGCAACGACGCAAGGATACTCGGCTTCCGTAAGCGACCTCGATCTAGCGATCGCGCGATCGGCCGAACGGGCGTCAATATTATGGATTTTCATGTCAGACGGTACGCAACGATCGGTTACGTTTGCCAGAGGGGATGAAGCGAATAATTTATACCGATGAGTACAGTTCCTGACGTAAGTCACCGCGGGATGACGTTCCTCGTATTGTCACGCGACATCATCTTCCTTCTGCCGAGATATCATCGAATTCTTTGTAGTATTAGAAGTTTACAATCGCTACCGCCTCGACGGTTAGATTTTACCTCCTGCCGCGAGACCCGATACCGATAAAATGTCATTTTACATTCGTGAATTTATAGAAAATAGATTATCGGTATCAAAGTAGTTGGAGCGTTTGTCGATTTCGTTGCTTCGATCGATATTCATTTATTTTTTTCGTCGTTTTTTTCGTTTTTTTCGTTTTTTTCGTTCAATAGACGCGCGACGTCCGTTAAATGCGAGTTGCGAGCAAAACGTAGCCGCGATCCAGAATGCCAGGACTGTCGCTTTCGTCGAAGGTTCCTCGTTCCAACCGGTTCTTCGTGCTGACACCGAATCCAGGTTCTGGTAATCAGCTCCGCGAATCGTTGCCTCCTTGTCATGATCCGTAAACTCGATCGTGCTTCTCCGACGATACGAGAAAAAGGAGAAAAACTATTGTTTACCACGAAATTAACTCGTCTAGCTGCAAAGGTTTCGTCGAATCGAAGTCGAGGATAGAGGACGATAAATTTAAAAAAGGCGAATCAATAAAAGCGAGCGTGATAATTAGATTCGTTCGAAAGCGAAGCAAAATGGTAGGGGGTTAAGGTAGGGAGGTGCGTTGGGACGATGTCGGAACGTGACTCGTTTATTTTGGACGAAGACACAGAGGAATAGCGTAAGACGAAGCGAATCGAAGGAAAGAAGAAGCAGGACTATTCGGATAGGGCAATGTCGCGTCGACGAGGAGTAGGTAGAGATTGGGCATGGCGAACGAGTAAACGGGGCGCGAGCAAACGAGGTCTGCGATCAGACAACGGACAGGGGAAGAGAGGGAGAGATAAAAGGAAGAAGTTGGACGGTGAGACGAAATGAAATGAAACGAAGCGAAGCGCGTGGATCGAGATGCTGGATCGGTGGTCAGGTAGCGGTGGTGGTTGCTTGCGTTCGTCCACGTTCCAGACCGCGTCCTCTTCTCCTATTCCGCGTCTTCGCGCGCCCGCTCCAACCAGCCGGCTGATTTATGCCGGCCATTCATTCTAATCGTCTTGCATCTCGAGCAGCCCGAAGCAACCCCCTATCCGCTGCGCCACGTCGCACCGCACCGCGCCGCACCACACTGCATCGTATACGTTCGAGCTTTTCGAGACACACCGCCCTCGGCGACCCGTACCTAATTGAATACAAAAATTCGAATATTTAGTCGAGCCCATAAACCATTTAATTAACGAGATTCTCCAGCGGTCGCCCCTTCTCTGATCCGTTCTCCGATCCGTTCTCCGATCCGTTCTCCGATCCGTTCTCCGATCCGCTTTCGAACTTGCTGAATATCGCCTCGTAACTGGCCCACCGCGTTCCTCTCACTTTTCGATTCGACTCGAGAATCTCTACGACTTTATCTTTATTTTTATTTTCGTCATCGTGTTCGTCACGCTCGTCTCACGTCGTTTGTTCATTGTACGAGGGTTTCGAGTAAACGAGATTAGTGTGGTAGCGAAGACGAATCGTTAATGGTCGGGTAAACGCGACGAAAAGGGAACGGTCGAAAAAAAAATAGCTGAAATCGTGGTAGTTAATTAGCTAGGATTGCGCGTAATTTACGGTAGTAAGCAGCTTACGAATCGCGATAAAACAGCATCGTGCGATTACGAGGTGGAAAGGACCGAATCGATATCGATATCGAATCGTGAATTCGATAAATTAGCGAGATGTAAAGACAGAAGGAAAGAAAAGAGAATCGGAGAGATTGGCAGGGGGGTACATAGTAAGGTAGATTGTGTGCCGTTTGTCGGCTAAAAGCTTTCGGGGTAGATAGGAAGGAGGTTGAAGGAAGGAAGAATGGAAGGAAGGGAGGGGAGGGAGGGGAGAATGGTAGGAAAGGGAGGATGAGTTTGCACCTAGAGCAGACAGCCGGCACGCGAGGTCGGGTCGGCCCATTGGCTCGTTTAATTAATTAAAAGTGCATTAGCGGGGGTAGCCGCGTTTACGGGGTTCCTAGATACGCGCGTAACGATCTTTCGAGCGGAACAGCCGTCCTATTACTTTCGTCAACACGAGAACGCCTTCGAAACACGTAGGTGTTCCATTCCCGTCACGCTTTCGACCCGATTCGAATCGACGCAAAGTCCAGCGGACAATTTAAACGATTTAAACGATTTCTTGGCCGATTCCTGTTTTCAAAGCTTTCCTTGGCAATCGGTCGAAAAGGAAAATTTGTTCGGTCGGCTAGAAATCGTAGATCGTGTTGCATTCGGGTCGCAGTTGGTCGGATGATGTTACGAGGATTACGTGGTGTACAGGAGAGTAGATAGAATCAAAGCACCAGGTGCAAATTACAAGGGGGATGACCAGGTAGCACGGAAGTTGGACGCGCTACCAGCTGACCGGTCTACAAGCGAAGCGTGTAATCACGCTAATGCGGCGCGTCGTTGCCAAGAGTGATCCCGGTTTCGCCACAGGGATCACCCTGGATCGACTTTTCAGTGACTCATGCGCGTCATTGCGTAACCGTTTCATCCCGATAACGATAATCTCGCTGGTCTCGCGATCGTCGATCGTTGATCATCGTTGTCGGAGCAGCGGTGATCGTGATCACAGAGGACGAGCAGGACGACGATGAGTCCGATCGATTCAGCTGGAAATTTAATAAGCCATCGCACAATGGAACGCTCACCGGCCCTGGAAGGCCGCATTGTAATCGTGCGTGCCGTCCGATTCACGCGAAATTATCGAGCTCACGCGCCATTGCGCGTCCTCCGTTCAGACGCTGGAAAATTCGAAAACGATATCCATTTGTAGCGTTAACCTCGTGTTTCGTCTCCAGGCATTTCGAGGGCGTATTTTTAACCGGATTGAACGGGTTGCTGGATGAAAGGAGGAAAGGAGGAAAGGAGGAAAGGAGGAAAGGAGGAAAGGAGGAAAGGAGGAAAGGAGGAAAGGAGGAAAGGACGAAAGGACGAAAGGTAAAAAGCGAAGCGAACGGTGTTCGATTTAATGGCAATTTGTCGTTGCACGTAGATTTATGCGTTGCCGAGGATGCGCCGCTCGTATATTATACGACACGTGGTTCCTAACGAGGGGAGTGGATCCACGGGATGCGCGGATCGCGTGAGTCGAGCGTCTAACAATGAGATCGATGACGAAGTGGCAGGCGAGCCGAAGCAACTCGAGCAAACCGTCCAGGCCAAGAATAAATTCGCGACGAGACGCGATCATTTGACCGACGACGCTCGACCGGTAAACGGTCCGAGGTCAACCACGCGATCTTGTCGCGTCCTCGCTCCTCTTTATGCCGCCACGATTAGTCTAATCGAGGGGGAAAAAGTACTTGACGCCGAGTTGAGCGAATTACGAAAAAATTGCTGATTAGAGGTAGCAGTTAAGTAACTGTTTAACCGGAGTACAGTTCAGAAAGTTGGAGATTTGAACGCCTGAGCGAGGAGTAAATCGTTTGATATCGTTAAAGCGTTAAAGAGAGACTGGAAAAGGTTTGGTTGTCTGGTTGTCGGCTGATTGAGAAGGGTAGGGTAGTGGAAAGGGAATTGTATTAGGCTGGATCGGGAAAAGCAGAGGATCGAAAGAAATAAGTGAAAAAAGGGGTCGTCCGTTTACGCAGTGGGTAAACAGCGTGAAACGGTATCGCGGGGTAAGCAGAACCGTTTGGGGGGTTGTGGGTGACTAAGGTAAGGCAAACTGTTGGCTGTCGAAGCTTGCGGAGTAGAGGGTGAGACGGTAGGAAAGAAGGAGGATGTGCCCACGCGCGCACGTGCCTTTTAATATGCCATAATGCGTTGCATGTCCATATTCATTAAGTAATTTTCTGCCCTGAAAGTCACCGACTGAGCAGCTATTGTCGTCTCTCGTCCGTTTCTATCGAGTTATTTTTCTGGTCGCGAGCGGTTTCTTTTTCCAAATAACCGCGTCCGATGTTCTGCGTTCATTCAGTTGAATCGCTTATTGTTAGTTTAAAAATTCCAAAAAGGGTCCTTGAAAAATAAAGTATCGCGTTTGCGCGGAACAGAGGATATACGAAGCGAGGCGAAGAGTTGAACAGTGTCGTCGAAAGGGCGAAAGAAGAAATTGCTCGGCAGGCGTTTCATCGCGATCTTTCGTTTTCGTCTGTTTCATATTTATGATCGTTCTAGCGTTAGGATCGCGAGGGACGGAGAGTTTGTACGCTCGCTCGTTCGTGCATAAATTTCCGTGCCCTGTGGTTACGGTGAAATCGCGACGCGAAACGACGATTTTCTCGAGCCGTCGCGACGCGGCGGTCGAAGAAAGGGCCGCGATTGTCTCGCGGCGTCCAAAGGGAAGGCGAAAGAATAATTCGGATGAGGGGCAATTACGCGGACGACGTAACGGTAACGCGGCGTACGTGAGGTCAGCGTCGCAGGGCGCGGTAACAGGCCACCACGGCACGATCCGCCTCGGTCGGCGTGTTCGCGCTTCTGGATCCTCGCTTTTGTTCCTTTCGCCGTTTCCCGCGCTCAAACTTTGATCGCGTACGCTACTCGGAGCGGAGATAGCGCGGCAATGATTTGTCGGAACAGCGATGCCTCGAGCGTTCAGGGCTTCAGAATAGAAGGGTTATTTATTTACTTCCGTTAAAACGACAAATTAAAGTTCGTTCGAAAGAAAATTTAGATAGATAGGTGGCGGCGATTCGTGGAAATACGCAGTTTTCTCGCGTAGAATCCGCGAACCCGTCGCATCGCGACAGATGCGAACGTAGCACGTAGCTGCAGCTAGCGAGTATGTAGCAGCACGTAGCAGCGCGTAGCAGCGCGTAGCAGCACGTAGCAGCACGTAGTAGTATCAACTGGGTGAACGAGGCAACCGAGGAGCCGAGTACTGAGATCAAGTCACGCGTAGCCTAAAGAAAGTTGTTTAAAGGTCAGTGTAGCTCGACTTGCATCACAAATGCCAATCTAGTTACGAAATGTGTAGAGGGAACAATGATACTCTCGTGGAAAGTAATTCGTTCCCTCGCGCTCCTTATACCCTCTCCCCTCCGCATCCTCTCGTTCGAGGTTTCGAGGTTCGAAACAGTTTTCCTCGCTTGGAAGCCGTTTCTTCGTCGAATTACACGAAATTCACGTTCGCGTCTCTCCGTAGAGCGATAACTCGAATTATAGGCGCGAATTTATCTCGGATAGATTGGTCGATGCCAAGATCGCGCAAAGAACCTCGAACCTCGAAACTCGAAACCGTTTTCCTGTCCGTGCTCGTCGAAGATTTCGCGAATTACATGTCTATCGGTGGGCCGTATCTCGCGCGTTATTCATATCCACGAAATAACGTTGAATAATTTCACCATAAATACGTGGCGCGTCCACGTGGGCGTAAAGTAACGATAATGCAAGTAAATAATGGACGCAAGAGTTTTATTACCTAGGCGGCTGAATGGCAAGATAGAATCTACGTGTCCGCGGCTGTACAGCCCCCTCGAACACCGAACGACCGAGCAGAACGGAACAGAAGAGAAGAGAAGAGAAAGGAAGAGAAGCGAGAAACGGAGATGCGCCGAGCAAACTTGAGACGAGTTGGTTCGCTTTCGGTCAAAGTTCGAGCCAACGAGTTTTAAATTTCTGAAAAGATCCTTTGTTTATCGTTTTATCGTTTTATCGTTTTATCGTTTTATCGTTGCTTGAACCGTATGGTTCGTTTAAACGAGCTTATCGACGCTTTCGAAAGTACGCGGTCGTCTCTTCCTTCTAGACTCGGCTTCGATTCCTTTGTTTCTAGCGCGAGAAGCCCTCTCGCTGGAACCGTTCAGAGTTGCGAAATAAATAGTTATTCGATATATATATGTATATAGGTCATCGATCGGAATACCAGGTTCTCGCCATTGCGATTCCGCCAGATCACGATCTTTTCATTGCGAAGATACTCGATGGGAACGACACCGATTCCGTGGCCGTGCCATGGCAAAGTACGAGCGACGAGACGTTGATCGATCTTGGGCAAAGGAATCGTGGGGCCAGCGACATTTTCGAGAAACCCGAATTTGCATTTGAACTTAATCCTTGATTGTGCCACGCCTCCTCTTCCTCCTCCTCCGTTTCTTTCTTTTCGCCTTCGTCTCGAAACTTTCTTCTTCTTCTTCTTCTTCTTCTTCTTCTTCTTCTTCTTCTTCTTCGTCTTCTTCTTCTTTCCGTTGGTGTGGAGCGGCTGGTTCGGGCCACAGGCGTCGCCCATCTCGCGCCATCATTTAAGTAAATTACCGGCTTGCCGCGCATGAAACGACACTGTTGTATAGTCGCCATTATTTTCGTATAAATTCGCGCTCCTCCTTTTCGAGTTTCGGTTACGTTTCTCATGTCCAAAGTTTGCCTCCTCGAATTAACTGAATAAATTGTCGAGCGAGTCGTTACCAAATAGATACGTATATAAGTTTGTATCGAAAATTGGCAAGTTCTCGGTATTTCTGATGGAAGTTTGTGAAAAGAATCGCGCGCGCGGCACGTGAGTGGTTATCGATCCGGAGTTTACATGGACGAACGAAAGGGGTGGTGGTTTGGTTGATCGGTGGTTGGACAGAAGGACGGCGGATGAAAGGATTTCGGAAGCTCTCGGCGTGGTGCGTCCTGGATTCGAAAGCTGGAAAGAAAAATGGCTGCCTGAGAGGGTGGAAGGGAGCAGGATGCCGCTGACATTTGGCCGTGCGCGTTTATCGCGATAATACACGGCTTTAGGTCAGAGGGTGTGGCCTCGCCAGATTGATTCGGCGAGCTCGCTTCTGCGCGCTACGCTTCGTTACCGCGTACAGTATGGCCGCTTTCCTTGCCACGACTTTTCATCCATCTTTCTTGTCCCATTTGGCCCGAGATCCGATAAATAGACCGAACGATAAAGCTGTCCTTGGATCGCCGTTGAATTCAGCCAACGATTCGCTTTCCATAATTATGATATACGACGAGGCGAGAAGCGGAGGACGCGCGCCTCGCTTCATCCCAGCCTCGTCCTGAGCAAAGAGGACCTTCTTTGCTCGTCTTCTTCACCTTTCTTCCAGTTATTCGTTCCACGACGCGTAGTCTTTTCGTCGCGACCGATTTCGAATTTGCCCAATTCTCCCCGATTCGAGAGCGAAAACGGCGAACTATTAATCTCGGCATTCTTGCAAACGAGAGCAGAACGCTAGCGGTGTGGCGTACGTTCGTTGGTCGGCAAGGTCGCGATTGGTCGGAATAAAAAATGTTAGGCGGCACGAGCGAACGCAAGCGGGAACGGGAATGGGAACGGGAACGGGAACGGGAACGGGAACGGGAACGGGAACGCGAAGCAACTCGATCGGAAAGATTTTTCATCTTGCTCGCCAGCTACGATGACGACGCACAATCTCTATCGACAGCGTGGGTGTTCGTTCTCGCTCTGACAGATTCGAAAACGCATTATTAACACAGTCGACCCTGACTCTATGATTACGCGCATTAATAGCCGGATGGACGAACTTTGCTCGCGCTCCGCACTATCATTACCGCGACGCGGAAAGGAGAACGTCCACGATTCTATGCTCGAACCAAATTAAACAGAGAAAGAAGCACACCGCAAACGTCCACGTAAGTAGGTATCTGCGTGGACCACCTTTCAAGGGAACAAGAATAACACGTGTCGAACAATGTCACTAAACGAGTTAAATGTATTTTTAACGAACCCCCTACCGATCTAAAAATCTCAAATAAATAACAATTGTCGTACTGCCGATGGCGCCTGATGTTTGGCAAAGGCGGACTAATCTTCAATTCAGCAAAAGGACATTCTTGAGTTAAAGTTTGGAACAATGCGGTATAGAATGGAAAGAAATATAGTACACATATATATATATATATATATATATATATTTATTTGAAACGTTTAAAAAAACGTAAAATTTGAGTTTTTGATTCTCCAGTGTTATTTTTCGTTGATTTTTCGGGTGTTCTAAATGGCAGGATAAGATTGAAAGGCGTCGAAACGGTTTGATTATTTTATCGAAGAACGCGGGTATCGAGGTCCGTGTCCGTATCCATCTTGGCCAGGACGATATGGCATTTAAATATAATGTTTGGCGCGCAAGCGCGCATATCGTGTCTCGCTACAAACTCCTTTTCAAATTGCATATCAGGTACGATCGAGTGTTGCGAGTATACCAATCTTCCGACCATGAATTATTCATTGTGTAAATAATTCATAAATCGCTATATAATCCCGCCGGACTGCGAGCCCGAATCGTTCGAAAATTTCCGATGAGTTTTTTTTTTCGTTTTTTTTTTCAATTTCAATCGATTACTCATTTTTCATGGTGATGACGTTTTCGTTTTCACGCGTCGACGGAAAATTTCGCGGTTCATTCTATTTGAAAAATGTTTGCTCGAATCTCGAATCTCGAATCGAAACGCGTAGCTAACCGCGAGTGGATTATCCGTTTAGTTGATTTAGAACGCGCCACGATCCCGATCTGTCTCATTACGCGTTCCTTCGATACGTTTATCCGGTTAATATCGAGGGGCTCGGTGTCTGTAACCGTTTCGTCGTTAACCATGCGATAGGAATTCTTACACCTCGATAACAACTTCGATCGACGACGATGCCGTTTAAAAATTCATTCTACGTAACCCATACCGTTCCTTTTCATTCGCGTCGTAACGGAGTACGAAATTCTTCGAACGGAATAACACGCTTGTCCGTACACTTTTCTTCAGAAAATTCGTATCCATGCGCTGAACATTTTTTCGTTCGTCCGTCCGTAACGTATCGACGAGAAGAAGAAGAGTTAGAGGAGTTTATGGGCAAGATAGGAAGGGAAGGAAGGGAAGGAAGGGAAGAAGCATCGAAGCAAGCTGGTACATTAAAATATTCGAAATGTAACGCGGCGTACGCGTTCGTCGAGCATTCGTCGAAAGCGTGGAGAGCAGAGTACGGCATGGCATAGCACACGAGGGCGGCGTTGCGCGTGTACAAATCATGCAAAGAATGACGCGGCACTGGTCCGCTCCCTCCATCATCGGCCAAGGGACGAAACCGTCCTGTCTTTTCTATCCTTTCTTTCTTTCTTTCTTTCTTTCTTTCTTTCTTTCTTTCTTTCTTTCTTTCTTTCTTTCTTTCGTTTCTTTCCTTTCGTCCGTTCCTTTCCCTCTGGCTGCTGCTATACCTTCTCGTTATATGCATCGTAGAGCTGGCGCGGTAGGCGTGGGGTGTAGAAGAGTTCGAGTTGCACAGCCCTCGTTCGTTCGTCCGTTGCATATTAACGGAGAACAACGCGCCATGTAGCCTTTAGTAAATCAGCATACCGCAAGTCACTCGGCCGTCCGCTTACCTGTCCGTCCGCTCGTTTAACCTACATCGTCGACACCTTCGATTCGATCGATCGTGTTCGATGCCTCGAAGGGTCGTCCGAGTTTCACCTCAATTCTTCGAAAGTAGAAAGAAAACTCGGTTTTCCGACCAGCTTCGTGTTGTATTTTCAGCAGACCTCGGAGTTGGATACGTTGCTGTGCAGACAAGATTTGGACCGGCTGCAGAAGCTCGACGAAGATGACCCGGAGAAGGACACGAGGGAGTCGTCGGTGCAGATGGAGGATTTTTTCGAAGTCGGAGGGCCGGTGTGTCGACCGCAGGCGAGTTTCGTCTCCTCGAGGAGTCAGCCGGCAGCCAACGACGACGACGTGTTCCTCAGGCCGCCTCTCTGGGAGGACATCACCTCGAGCATACAGAAGCTGGACCCGGAGAACGCGGACATGCTGGCTTCACAGTCGCACGTTAAAATGGAAACCGACGAGGTCGCGTCTCCTGTCTTGTCCCCGGTCGAGATCAAGACCGAGCCGTTGCCGCCGCCGCCGACGCTCCACCTTCTCGAGGGACCCACCACCAATTCCTACGTCAACGGTCACCCTCCGCCCTCCGCGGCTCCCCAAGTGGTTGCTCATCATCGAACCCCTGCTACCTACAAAACTTTCCCCCCCAACAACAATAACAACAATAACACCACCACCACCAACAACAACAACAATACCTCCAACAATAACAATAATACGAGCAGTAACAATAACAACGTTAGCGTCAACAACAACGGCAACAATAATAATGCCGGTAATGGTAACAATAACAACAGCAATGGCAACAACAACAACAACAACAACAACAACAACAACGGCAACAACAGCAACAACAACAACAACAATAACGGCGGTACCAACGGTAGCAACAGTAACGGGAACGATTCGACGAACAGCCACGGGAATCAAGCGACGGCCAGTTCGCCGCTGTACGGCTCGATGACCAGGCTGATGTACATTTCCCCGTTGACGCCGCCAATTTCCGACCCTGGATCCCCGATAGGGGCCCCGCCGAGACGGACACCGCCTCCACCCTATCCTCAGCCCTCCATTATGAATCCTCCTCACAGGATTCAACCTCCACCCATCTCCGCCAAATTCAACAGACGGAACAATCCCGAGCTCGAGAAGCGGCGAGTCCACCACTGTGATTTTATAGGTAAGTTTCGATTCTAATTCGAATCTAATCGTGAATACGCGAATCTCTTAAAAATATTACTATATATGTACAGAGAGAGAGAGAGAGAGAGAGAGAGAGAGAGAGAGAGAGAGAGAGAGAGAGAGAGAGAGAGAGAGAGAGAGAGAGAGAGAGAGAGGAAGAGCAACTGGTGACTATTTCGTTTTACAGGTTGTACAAAGGTCTACACGAAGAGTTCGCATTTGAAGGCGCACCAACGGATACACACAGGTGAGTCGATTTCCTTCGTCGAACGACCCAGATCGTCGAATGGCTGATTCGAAAACGATTACAGGATAAACTGTAGGCTGGTAAGAAGAAACGTCCGTGGATATTAGATATACGTAGCTCATCTACGAAGCGAAGCGAAACGTTTGAAAGCACGAGGTCGAGTACTCGGCGTGGGCAGGGCGCGGTTCTCGCGGTCTCTCCTTCTATCCGATCCGCCGCGACGCGATGCGACGCTACGCTACGCGACGCGGCGCGGCGCGGCGCGGACGTCTTTCTTCCTTTAACCTTTCTCTCTCCATCTCGCTTCGCAGCCTCATCGTTTCGCGCATTCTCTCTCACCTTCTCTCTATCTTTCCGTCTTTCCATCTTTCTCTCTTTCTCTGATCCAACAGGCCTCCGTCGTTTCTCTGTCGGTCTCTCGTTTGCTCGCTCTCTAGGCTTTCCGTCTGTGCGCGCGGTGTCGCGCAAAGGAGCCTCTATCATATGTAAACGTATAAGGAACGCATGAAGCGTGGTATGCGACTCTCCGCTTCGTAGACCCGAGCTAGCGACCCACATCCTGTCCGTATCCAAACACACTGCTCGCTAACGCGCTCCTACCTACACCTACGTCTACCTATTACCTATCTTTGTAGACGCTCGGCCGCGAAACGGCTAAAAGCTCGCGGAATCTTCGCTCGTTTCGATACCAGCCGAAATCGTACGATAAATTAATCGAATAAAGAGAAAATCATCTAAGAGAATATCATCTAATCGACTAAATCTTGCTGGTTAGAATTGAACGTTAGTTTAATTAGAATTTTTTCGTACGTTCAGTTTCTGGATAGCTGGTTTAATCGTATGTATCGCGATTCGCAAAGCGGATGTATTCGCGAGGAAAAGAGGCTCGATCGGGATCGCGAAAGCGGTCGTTGGCGCATACATATAAACGCGTACGGTCTCGTCGCGAGGAACGAGATAGGTGCACGCGTGCCTGCTCGACAGCCTCTCGCGGAATGCCAGCCAGAGGCATCTTAAGCGCGATGTACCACTTTCCAATTGATATCTCGAGGTTTTGCGGTAACTCGTCATACTGTCGCACGCGTCCAACGCTGCAAATTGGTTAACCACAATGAATCCCGTTTTTTTCTCCTTCTTCTTTCTTCGATCCTTCTGCTGCTTCCACGAAAATAACGCGACGAAAGAATTTCTTATCTCGAAATCGGTAAACTCGATCAAAGTACAGTTTATCGTTGGCCACAAAGTACACGTTCACCTGTAGCGTAAAACTTGTTCTCTTTGGATTCGAAGGGACTCTCGAGGTTTCGAAGGAATCGCGCTAGTCGATTTATTTGTTACACGATCAGGATCGCGATCGCTTATGGAATTCCTTAATTACTAGGCTGACTCCGATCGAGTCGATAAAGGAGCAGCGCGTTGGTCTCGGCGTCGCTAAATTAATTCGAGTTATGCGGCAGGTCTATCTTTCTTTCCTCTCGAGACTACCCTTTCTCTTCGTCTCTGTCTCCCTTCTCCTTGCTGGAGAACGTTTAGAAGAACGTTTAGGAGTTAGCGCGTGTCTCGACCGGTCTCTTCGCGAGATTCCAACGTTCGAATCGGTCGAAAGGACCGCGATCGCGACCTGGTTTACTTCGCTCTGGATGGCCCACGGAAAGCTTCGTTTCCCTCGCGGTTCGCCATCCTTGGCTTTTTTACTCGCTGCTTTTCGTCGCGCAGACACAGGAGGAGAAGAAGATAACTCGGTGGCGTAGTTAGAGGGTCGAGAGCCTCGGGCACGTGGCGTTGGCTGGTCTTGAATGAACCCGGACCGAACCGCCCCGCGTGTCTTTCTCCTTTTGTCTCTCTTTCTTTCTCCTACCGATGCATCTCTGGGCACACACGCAACACGAACACGCGTCTATCGTCCATGTACCCGTTCCTCTCCCATATCCATACCTGTCCCATACTCGACTCGACTTCGACTCCGACTCCGACTCCGACTCGACCGTCCAGAAAAGAATATCGGTCGATCGCTCGTAAATTATACACCGTCCAAGGTGGAACGTCTATATTCGAGGATTGTTCGAGCGATCGTGAGCTCGTGAGCGGACGTCGATCGATTCCTGATCAACGACGCATAGGTATTACGGCTCGTTTGGTATTCCGTTAATGCGTTCCAACGCGTTATACCGCGTGTAACTGGCTACGTATACGAGTACACGAGTGTACAACGTACGCGTTGCGTGCTTCTCAATAGGAAAATTTCGTGCCCGTCCACCGGCCTCGCAACGTTCCACGCTCATTTTTTCCTTTTTTTTTCCGATTAAATTGGATGAAATATTGAAAATTGAACTGGAGAACGATTCGAATTCCTGGAGTATCGTGAGGCGCGCATAAACGTTCAAAGGTCTGAGAAACTCTCGAAAGACGAGCCGTACGTGGGACGAGGTTTGCAGCCGTTCAGCGCTCCTTCGATTCTCAAGCTTCTTATCGACTCTTTTGTACAATTGATTCTGTACTTTCACCCGATTTTCTCGCCACTTAATCCTCGTTAGAGACGAACGCACCAAGCTTTACCATCTCCGTTTTCATTAAGTATAGATTTTGCAATTTTCCTAAAGGTACGCTCTTTTACTGTTTTTTATTCGGAATTTGAATGGTATAAATGACACGCGAAGACAGCCGATTAGCACGAGAAAGGCGAAGAGAGAGAGGCGTGTAGCTTTTGTAGGTAAAACGTTGGCAAATAGTTAGGCAACGTCTAAAAGAAGGAACGGAAAGAAGGGAAACTCGATGAGTAAAGGATTAGAGTAGATAGGTATGCGGTGTCGGAAAGCGAGTCAGTGGTGTATCGCGGTGTATCGCGGCGTATCGCGGCGTATCGCGGCGTATCGCGGCGCGGTGAAAGTGATCCAAAATTAACGGGGACGCCTCGGGGCTCGTAGGCGTTGTCGAGCCAAGGGGCAAGCTCGATTCAGCGACACGCCAGCCCTGTAAACCTTATCAAACTCCTACGATACTTGTCCCGACGAAAAAAGCGCGGATTCCGTTTTCAATTTATATCGACGGATAAAGAGTTATCGTATAGGAGAAACGCGAACCCCTGAGCCGAAGATTAAATCGCGTTGGAACCGGCTCGATCATCGGGGAAAAACGTAATTGGCGTTAAATTCAAGCGACTCGTTGGGAGATGCGAAAAACTGGATACAACCGTTCACGTGATTCAAGAGCAACGAATCGAATGACTTAATGCTTGGCTGATCAATTAGATGACGGCACGCGCGAAACGACACCGCTTTTCTATTTTTAAACGTTGGAGCTCGAATGGCGGCGGATCGCCGAGACGGCGATAATTTCACTTTTCTTTTACTTTTAACAGTTGTTTCGTCTTCTCTAAAAGATACGTCCATGTCGTGTTAAGGCGGCGAATTTAAGAAGACGTTTTCGAACGGTTTCAATTACTTTGAGAAGAAAAGGTCTGCGAAGGTATTTAAAAGGTCTCGCGTCGATCTAACCTAGACCTAAGCGGGAACGAACGAACGAGGCACGCGACTGTGTTTACGCGAAAGAAAAATTACGATCGGAAAGGTGGCTTGAGTTGACCCTTTGCTCCGTCGACTCGAAGAAATCTCTACGGAATTCTCATGAACGGGCAATACCGTGAATGGATGCCGGTCGTGGTGGTAATACCGATTGTATGGGAGCCGTGCGTGTGGCTAAGACCGGTTGGGGTCGTCTCCATATACCGAGATCAAGTCGGCCCGAGCCGAGCCGAGCCGGGCCGAGCCGTTCCATTCCGCTCCGCTCCGCTCCATTCTGCAGCGAACAGAACGAGTCAGCGCAGCGGTTCGACGCGTGGGCGTGCTTCTCGGCTATCGAATCTTCTTTCGCTATTTCTCCTACGCCCTACGCTCCATTCCCATCCTATCGCGACCCTTTTCCTTCCTTCTCTCCCACAATTTACCACAATCTTGTGGAAATCTTATACAAGAATCTAGAGCGACCGATTATTATCCGTTGACAATGATCGCAACGAGCCGCGAAGAAACTCGTCTAAACGGCTAAACGATCGCTACAGATAATCGATGAGCGAGAGTAATTGGAACACGAGCAGTACCGGCTTGCGAACGCGACGATCACCGTACTCACTGAAACAGAGCTTTGTTAACTTTCGATCGAGCTGAAATTTCATTTATCAACGAGACTAATCGGCGGTGCATCGGCTTCGAGAGGTATCGATGGCGGGAGAGAAGGGTTCCGAGGAGGAACAGAAGAAGAGAAGAAGAGAGGAAGAGAGGAAGAGAGGAAGAGAGGGAAGGAAAGGAAGGGAAGGTAGTTGGGCCAAGGAAAAGGACCTATTAAAGAACAAAGCGTTGCTCTGTGCGACGACGATAGGTAGAACGAAGAACCAGAACCTTAGGCTACGAGAGATGCCGCGCTGACCTTTAACTGTACCCGCATGCCGCAACACGCTCACCTGTATTCTAGCGCAATCCGTTCGCGTTCAAGCTGCCGCGATCCTGCTCCTGTTCCCTGCTCCTGCCGTTGCTCTTGCTCTCGCTTCGTCTCGCCTCGCCTCGCCTCGCCTCGCCTCGCCTCGCCTCGCCTCGCCGCCTTGCAACGGTCCTCGGATGCATACGCTCCGAGGTTCCGAGTCCAGTTAACTTTTCACCGTCGCGAAAAGTGTAGCCGTGGCCAAACCCGTTACCGTTCAACGGCCAGGAGATGGCTAAGCTGAAACTTTTATTACGGCTATAGACTATAAGTCAAAAGGAGATAACGTCTGCACGAGTGCAGGTAGCTAGTGAAAGTAAGCCGTAGACACCGATGTACAGTGTTCCCGTTTTTGTTCCAGGTGAAAAACCGTACCAGTGTCAGTGGCCGGAATGCGAATGGCGGTTCGCCAGGAGCGACGAATTGACTCGTCACTATCGAAAGCATACTGGCGCGAAACCGTTCAAGTGCGCCGTCTGCGAGCGTTCCTTCGCCAGAAGCGACCACCTCGCCTTGCACATGAAACGGCATCTTCCGAAGCAACACGCCAAATGAGCGCATCGCTTTACCGCCACCTCTCTCTCTTCTTCTTTTCCCTTTTCCTTTTCCTCTTCCTCTTCCTTTTACATCGTATCTCGTGTTCGCGTCAGAGTCGCTTTCCTCTACGTCGAAACGTCCCTTAGCGATCGGAAGAAAGACGAAGATGCTGTTCGATCGCCCTCTTGCACTCGCCTGTGACCGAATCGCCGCTCGAATTACGAGCTTTGTAATTGGTTCGCGATACTTTTATGGAGGAGCGTCAATAGTTCGCTTAGGAATAGCGCATAGTGGCTGGACCACGCGACCCTTTTGAATATTGAAACAAGCGGAAGACGGTACCAGACGATTGTCTGCTAAAACGCGTGCATCGCTGTACATTCGATGGTTTGTATTTATGATAAGGTACGCGAAGACGAACGCAACCTTTATGAATCGCTGTAACCCGTTTCACCCAGAGTTTAGTAAGGAAACTTATCAAAGTATTTATCTAGGTTAATGGGAGAATCGTTGTTAGGACAAACTATCAACCGTTTTCGCGAACAGATGCTTGCGCTTCGTCATAATTGTCCGATGACGAGTAATCGAAGAGTAAGTAGACGAAGACGAAACGCGAAAACGAGGTAGATTTTTAGTTGGCAATATCGGTCGAGCGCTGAAAGCGAGACGCGAGTAAAAGCATCGTGATTCTTATTCGGTTCGCGTTCGTTTGTTCGAAAGTTTTCGGCAATTCTATCCCCGACTGCTTAACGACGATGCTTCCTTCCGTTTCTCGTTCAATTATTCGTCTCGGAATCGATCCCCACACCCGCTTTTATCGAATCGTAAAACGTACGCGAAATTGTCAGGTAAAAAGCGAATCGAACGCGTTTCGCTTTCAGCCGGAAGTGTACGATCTTTCGAGAGGACGTGAGTAGTTTTAAGGAAAATATATCGTTACCACCACATCCCCGTCACTAATCAACCTTCGAGTTCCCACCTCTTTCAATAATTCTTTAATCGTGGAATTACGAATGCGCTTCTTCTAAAATAAGCAGAAGGGGGGGATACAAAGGTCTAGAATTCGTTTAGTGACGTAGACGCGATTGGTTCTTCCAAAAAGAGCGTTGTTTTTCATTTCTAAGTTACTCGTTTTGCGACTTTCAGTGTAGCAACTTTGGCGTCTTTTCCCTTTCGGTGCGATTCGCATGAAAAGTATCGGGGTATCGCGATGCCTTATGTACAAAATTTCTCTAGCTATGTCTTCTCTACGTATGTGCACTTATGTATGTATATTTGTACAAGCATATACTCATACGCATGTATATATATATATATATATATATATATACGCGTATATGTATAACTTGTATACGTATAACCTTCGAGAAAGTGTCTCCCGCGATTTAAACGTCTATGCACTTGTATGTATGTTGCGTGCGCGTGAAAGCGTGTATGTACGTGTAAAAACACAATCGATACATATCCAACGCCTATGTAGTTAATGTAACAATATGCTTGTACGATATTCGATTGAAATATTTAAATCGACGCTCCTCGTGGTGCGTCGGTCCATCATTTCATTCAGTATCTTATTTGCCTTCTCGAAAGAAACAAAATAGTTCGCGTGATATGCTAGTGATAAACGAGTAAAACGGCGATTAGATACTTGCGATTAGTTGTGAGTTAGATACGAAAAGAAAACCCTCTTAAATCGCGAAACGATTTAACACCTCTCTATCTCGCTCTCTTTCCTTCTCTTTTCTATTTTTTCTATTTTTCACTCTGCTATTTTTCTTCTTGTAGCATGAAAAATAGGATTGATACGATTGAACGCGCGCCACGTGATACAATCTGAAACAGCTAAAGTAGTTTAAATGGAATAACGCGTTTCCGATCTGTTAATTTTTGTGTTATTCAAACTGGCCGTAGTAAATTTACTTGATTGTTCGTACGAAATTGTTGCGATTTCATTTGAAATTGATTTAAAAGATTACGACTCATTAGCTGTACTTCCGTCTGCAGAATTCGAGCGTATTTGAATCGTCGATCGTTCGGTAGTTAGTCAGTTTTTCGCTTTTCACTTCTTCGAAACAAAGGGTTAAGCACGCTTGACGATTATCTTCTGGTCCACGTTACCTCATTCGTCCCAACGCTTTTCTTCAATCTCCGATTCTCGATTAATTATTACTCGATCAAAACGCAAATATACCTCATTTATCAAAATAGACAATTGAACGCTGTTGCGACGAAATTTTCACGCACTCTCCTACACGATTTTCTACAGTTTTGTTCATAATGTTTATAAAATGCTGTAATTTGTGTGTTGTGTAATTTAAATGTACAATGATATATATATATATACACGAATTATACACATTATCGCTAACAACGAGTTTGATTATTTCCATTTGCTTACCATTGATAAACGTTTTTTTATTAATGTTCTTATTTGAACAATGCTCAGATTTACTTTTCCATTTGAAAATACAAATGTTAGTGTTCCACGTTCAAAATTCTAGGAAAGTACCGTTTTGAATAATTCTAAAATGCGCTAATTTTTAATACAGGGTGTCCCAGAACTCCTGTAGGAGCCGGAAATGGGGGGTAGCTGAGACTATTCTGAACAACAATTTCCTTTGCAAAAATATCGGATGGGGCTTCGTTTTTGAATTATTAAGTAAAAACACTGACCAATCAGTACCATCAGTGTAGCGTCGAGCCTAGTCGCCCCGGGACAAGCGCCTCGGTAGAACAAGAAGCGTTAAGTCCTGGGATCATCTAATTTGAATAGTAGAAAGATAAAACATTGTATTATTATAAAATAATGAATTTAATATCGTTCAAGCTTTATTTTTCAATTGTTTTAAAGAGCAACTGAGGACGGTACATGGGGTGTTACCGACGAAATTAGCGAAACAGAAAATTGTGTTTTTTCAAAAACCAGGCCACTTTTCGGATAAACTAAAGTTATAGAGACATTTATAACAACAAAATATTTTATGTAATGGTGTTAAAAAGCCGATTTTTAATAAAATAATTTTTACCGACTTTTTATTTTTACCCCTGGCGCCACCTTCGAACAAAGTGCTGAAACTACTCAATAATTACCGACTGAGAATTCCGAAACATCGTTAAAAATGGCGGGCTTTTCAAAATGAGCAATGTACTATTTTGATATTTCTTAATTAAATTCCTTATAAAGGTTTATTAATTAAACTTCTGCTTTAATTATTAAACTAGAAGAACTGGTGTATAATTTCTGATTGTTTCAATAAGAGAAAAACCTACATTTATGTCTTTTCTTCATTAATATAACTTTTAAAGTTATATTAGTTCTGAATAAAAACAGTTATGGAGAACCGAATTGATAATGTTTATCATGGAATTTTGAGTGTATAACACAATACATGTACCGCAGTTAATTGGTTTAGCTTATGCAGTCTAGTTTTCAGAATAAAATTTTTTCCCCTGGACTTCTAGTGAAAAGTAAGCTATTCCATGGGAACTGGACAAACTTGATGAATGCATAACCTGAATAAACAGGTGGTGCCATCTGGAAAATAACGAATAGGTTAAAAAATAAGAGAGAAGTAAAAACATGGATGTGGACACAGCAAGCGATAATACGTCCATAGATGACAAAATTGATGATTTTTGTGAAAATCCAACGAGAGATGCGTTGACAGAAGGTCTTATGAGTCTCTTGAAGCCTACGGTGGATCAGCTAGATGAAAGAATTCGCGCTACCAGGTATGTAATGTTTTCATACACCTATACTGTAACATGAGCTAAAGATGATCTTCTTATCGGTATGGTATTTCAATATTAGCAAACAACTGAGAATTTATCGAGTTAACTAAGCTCAAAATGTCAGTATTTTTCGCAACAAATAGGTCACATACTTTAATTTATTTATACGCAAATATACCATTTGTACAGAATATGCCAAATAGAATTGAAGCAGCGGATCGAATCTTTGACGGAAGAGTTGCAGAGAATTAACGAGGCCTTACAGTGCCCATTGGAAACGGATTCCTATGTAAAAAAGCTGATCAATGCTAAACACAAAATCACCATTGTCAGTAACATTTTACAAAACACTCAGGAACGACTGAATAAGATCCATCAAGCAGTAGAGAAAAATACGGTAAAGAGGAAAGCTTTGCTGGATCACAGTTCTTACAGTAGCGTCACGGGTGGTTTAGACAAAGAAGAACAACCAGACGCAGAGAGAGAAGCTACGCAATCTAAGGACCAAGAATGAACTATGATCGTGACAATTGAAAAATGTGTATGATATGAGTGTATAGAGTTATCGGCGTAAGAGTACCTAGTAGAGAAACTTTGTATGAAAATACTATACAATCTGTCGATTAGTCATGGATACTCCAATGGTAACATTGTTGGACAAGGAGCTGGAAACGGTGTACGAACCTTCGGAGGATTCCTTCCTTTTGATAGATGCCTTAGAAGCAGATTTAGAGGTCCTAAAAGTTGCAAAACCTGTGATGTGTTTAGAGATAGGTAGCGGATCCGGTGTTGTGATTACCGCATTGGCAATGGCATTAAGGAAGTACTGTCAGTTATATAATCTTGGGATCGACGTTAACCCCTACGCGTGTAAGGCCACGAAGAAAACTGCCACGCGAAACTCGGTAGAAGTAGATTCGATTCAAATGGATTTGTTAAGCTGTATGCGTAGCTGTCGTGCTTTCGATATCGTGCTGTTTAACCCACCGTACGTGGTAACGAACGACGAAGAAGTTTCGAACGATAAATTGCTGTTCAAGACCTGGGCGGGCGGTCCTAACGGTAGGAAAGTTATGGAACGGGTGTTCTCTAAGATTCCCGAGATTTTGTCAGACATAGGGACGTTTTATCTACTGGTTATCAAGGAGAACGATCCGGAGCATATTTTGCGTACCTTTGAGCATTTAAATATGAAAGGAATAGTAGTTGCGGAAAGAAAAATTAGAGGTGAACATTTGTATGTGTTACGCTTTAAAAAGGTTCTATAATTAGGAATATATGTATGTTTATCAAATATCGTTTTGCGTATCGAAAACGTATCAAAACTGTATCAAAACGGTATCAAAACGGTATCAAAACGGTATCAAAACGGTATCAAAACGGTATCAAAACGGTATCAAAACGGTATCAACGTTGACACGTTTTCGAACCGTATATTCTCGGCATTTCCATTGAAATGCTTATTTTATACAGGTAATTTTAATACGATGGAACTCCGTTTATCCGTACTTCACTTACACAAGTATCGTCTTCTGTTTCGGATAAATTATACACGTATACGTGATGATATATAAACTGTTATTTTTGAAACAAGTAATAGCAAAGAAAAATGCATTTCTAACGCGTTTGGATAAACGGAGTACATCCAATAAACAATTGACGCGACGACGCAGGGACAAAACATTGTTAACGCGTTCGGTTTTGTCGATAACAGAGAAAAGATTCACAATCATGTAAATATATAAGGGATTATTTGTTGTTAAATTTGATTTGCAAATATTTTACTAGTCATGTTGCAATTCCATTTCGTATAGGTTTCATTGTTAATTTGTAAAACGTTGTACTTGTGTATAAATGAAGGTGTATAGGTGAAATGTGGTGTGAAATATGGTGTGAAATATGGTGTGAAATATGGTGTAAAACGTCAAACCAGCGACACTTGTATTTGAAAAAGAAGAAATACAGTATAAAATATTTGTTCTTATCTTGTTAATGGTTGTACGATTAATCGTATTTACAACTCTGTAGTCGAGTATACGCGATTGTTCGATATGCGAGCTGTTAAAGTTACTCGACTTGTCAAAAACGAAGATAGCAAATAAGAGATCGTTCGTCGATACTTCTGATACTCCGATCGGAGTACCTGCTGTTGTAGATTTGAATTAATTTCATCGTTTGAAAAAAGAATCACGATCCCGTTACAAGTTCAGATGATCAGTTCGTATTGTCAGATGAAACGTACAACACAAGAGTTATTTCACGACGGAGAATGTTTTTTATATTTATCAAAGTCAACGATCATTTGTACGATCGATCGTCATTAACTAAAATTGATTAATGCCATTCCGACGTTCGTCGATCACGCGTTATCGAGATCGAAAATTCTTTCTACGAGTAACTGGATTTCGACCTGTAAACTCGCTGTAACTTGACGTAAAGCGTGACCGCGCTAATAGTGGTGACAAAGATGATGCTCAACAGGAAGAAGATAGCCGTGTAGAAGCCATTGTAAGTCATGCAAACGTTCCCCGTGGTCCTGACGATTTCTTCGACAGCAGTTTCCTCGAGATGCTCCAGAACTTGATTACTGGCTTTGCTCAGATCGTCCACCATCACCACCCTGAATCCACGAGCAACCCTAATTGGTTCGGAGAGTAGCGTGGCCGAAGTATTCGATGGGGCGTAAATTATCGATCGCCGCCGCCGCCGCCTACCTGGCTCGATTTGCTTGAAAAGCATCATTTCTCAATTAATACACACGGTTTTTCCTTCAAATTTACTGATAAATTCTCGATCGAACAGTATAATTTACCTGGTTTGTTACCGGGCACGGTTCGCAGTCGGTTTTACACAGTTCTACGTTGCATTCGATAAACAGATCCATCACGTCGGGGAACTTGAAGGCTTGGAAGTACGCGTAAGCGATAATCGACGCCCCCGTGTTTCCGGTGTCTTTCGTCTTTTGGAACGCACCGAATAATTTCGGTTTCAATATGCATCCCCTCTCGTCCGTTAGCTGTATAGTGTTGGAGGAGCTATCGTCTCGAGCGAGACAATCTCGTACCTTGAAAAATGAATATCGCGTTGCTCTCTGGAACAAATGGTCAGAGACAATAGGAAGAGTTACCTGAAGATCGAAGCCAGGGTCACCCTCGACGGAGACCACCAGGGTCATGGTCTCTCCGATTCTGACCAAGCCGTCTGCAGCTGGCGCGAACGGACCTCTTCCGACTTGGATGTCCAACCTGGCGACCGCCGTGTCGCCACTGAACGTTACTATTTCTTGGTTCAGCATGTCTACAGAGAAGTTAACCGTCAACGCTTTGTTGATGTTCCCTTCCCACAAGCAACGGACTCTTCGCACCGTGTCCCAGACTTCCTGAATGCCTGGTTCGTTCTTGAACAGAAACGGATCATTGGCGTATCTCGAGGCTAGTGAAACTTCATAGACGAAACAGGAACGCTTACCTGCAGCACCAACACATTTTCCAGATACGCTTGTCCCGCTTCGCCCGCGAAATCGTTGATGAACTGAGTACCGCAGGAATCTAGGCTCACCGTGAACGAGTATTTCGTTTGGCCGGAATTTTGCGCCACGTATCTACATTCTGGATTCGCATAGTATCCCTGTGAACGAGATCGCGTCAATTAAAAGAGATTACGAGTGGAACAGGTAAGTTAGAAGGCTGCTATGTAAACACACCTTGGAGTAAATAACTCCGTCGAAGACGCGATTGAACTCGATGTTGATAGTCATCATGGTCTTGCTGCACTGAACGTCGAGAGCGTGAATGTGCGGAGGGTGCTTGAACTCGTCGTCGTTCGTTATCGTGACGGAACCTGAAAGGACGGCGTGTTAACGCGTTCACTGTACACGTTCGGAGACGTGCACGTTCCACAGACGTACCTTGGCCGCTGGAGGTTTCGGTAGGTAAGGCCGCGTTGGAGCCACCCGCGGTTTCTTCAGGAATAGAAGGAGGGTATCCGGCTCCGGTTCCAGACGTTGAAAACGAAGGACTAGGACTCGTAGTGGAATATCCGTAAGTGGTGAAGCCTGTACCCGAAGAGTATCCAACGGTGGATGAACCGCCGGAGGCGCTTCCTTCCACGGCTGGAATGTACGCGGTGCTCGGCCTCTGAGTAGAATAACTGTAAGTGGTGGAGAATCCGCTCGGGGTGGAGTATTGTCCGGTATTGGCAGCAAAAGTCGAGGTCGAGTAACCAAAATTGTTGGAAGAGCCGGCGGACGAAGAATATCCAGACTGAGGGGTTTGCGTAGCGGACGCTGGCCGAGAAGCGGGGCCGTACGGCGGGAAAGCCGAGGAACCAGAGTTCGTGTAGGACGGCGTTGGAGTTGGACGCGGATTGTACGAGGATGGATTGTTCGGCGGAAGATAGGTGGACCTCTGGGTGGAAAAGGACGGTGGAGGTTTTGCGGTGGACGATTGACCGGGTGGCAGGGCGACATTTGGCGGAGAGTAACCTGTAGATGGCCTCTGGTAAGGATAATTATTGGTCACCTCGTTTTGAGCCGGAGACGAGTAACTTGGCTGCTGGCCAGTCGAGGGCGGTTGAAACGGTCGAGGCCTTTCCGGTGGTCTTTGAGTGCTGTACGGTGGTGGTAAGTATCCAGGAGGATCCGACTGCTGACGAGCTGCAAAAAGATCGATCTCGGATGTGAAAGTTGTTGCTTTTCCCAGCCGTTACGAAAGTTACGCGATTCGTGATGTTACACCCGTGAAAAATTTCCAAGTTCAAGCTCGAATCGCGTAACTCCGTGCTCCGATATCCGTGCTCCGATATCCGTGCTCCGCCTCTTTACGTTCGTTAATATGCGTGATAGAGGTGACAAGCGTGCTTGGTGCGGACCCGTGTAAAAATCGTGGTTAATTGCATTCTTTAAATCGCCGGTTACTGCCTGAAACGTTCACGATACGGTCGATTACGCTTTTGTTCGTGGAAATATTGTACAGGCAAGGGGGGCCACTGACAAATTCCTTTGGCTCCGGTGTTCGTTCTACGGCGTTTGCGTTTGCGTTTGCGTTTAGTCGGCAAAATCCAAGTTAAAACAAGCGCAATTGGATTCGAGTTTACAAAATAATAATAATACAAGTATGGGTAGGAAGAGGCTGAAGAGGATTTCGAGAAGAATCTCGTTGAACGGGATAATCGAAAAGGGAAATAGCTTCTCCTGGAGAACGTACTTTTACGTGCGCCCTGCCGGTAGATGCCCTGAATCCACTCTAGGATATTTTGCGCCATCAGGTCTGCAGCCGAAATCGGAGCAGCTCGCTGGACTCTCGAGTGCACTAATGGATTTTAAACGATTGCATTTATCAAATTCGCTTTTCGTTATCCTACATTATCCTACGTTATCGGTCTGTTTTTTCTCAGTAGCTTGGCGGATCGTATTCGAATTCGATCAAGATCCTATATCCCTCTCTTACCATCTGCGGACGGGGCTCTGACGAACAGGGCGTGTCTTCCTTCCTGGCTGACGCTTACACTCAGACCGGCTGCGATCAGCAGCGTAGCCACGATTGCCTTCATCGTCAACCTGTAACGTCATCTTTTTTATTCCTTTTGTTATTCTCATTTTGAAGAACATCGATCGGGTCGAATCAGATCGGTTGTTCCAGATAGAATAGGAAACCTTGAATTGATCACGCGGTCCGACTCAAGGCTGCGAACTCGTGGCCTATAGTCTATAGTTTATAGTCTATAGTCTATAGTCTATAGTCTATAGCGTATACCGGCTACGTAAAAACAATAGAAAGCGCACGAGCTGTTGGGCCGCCTTTGACACGGAAGGCTAATTAAGAGCAGCCGTTACTTTTCTAATAAGGCCACGTGCACGATACGTAAAATGTTCTCGGCAGTGATCGATTACGGGGAGCCGTACGCGAAGGGTGTACGGAAAGGCAAGAAAGTATAATATAATATTATAGCACCCGCTTGCTCGACGCGTACGCGGCCTGACAGGATTGCTACGAATTCCGCGCAAGGTCTCGAGATCTTGGGATTTCGGGATCTTGGATGAAAATTTCATCGATTTCGACAGAAAGTTTAACGAGTAGGACGCCATTAAATGGCGTAGCCGGTCCCGGGGAAGGACGTTTTCACGATTGTTTCCCTCTTCTCACGCGTGCGCCCGTTAGAACGTTTCGTCATCAGATCAGATTAGGAGAGGAGCCGCAATCGCGTTTTGTGGTCTGAAACGCGTGCCTCGGGATTCGGAAGCGTGGTCCAAGTCGAAACACGACGAACGACCTCGATACCCCGATTTGGCTAATTAACGCGTCTCGTGTTTTCGGTGATTGCGCAACGCCTGTTCTCCGTTTCGCCACTTGTTCCTTTGATTTTTCAACTTTGCGCGCGTCAATCTACGACTTTACTACGACCGCTTTCGTGTTTGCATTATGCATTTTGCTTTCTCGTTAACCGGAGAATTCGCTGCCACGGAGAAAGTAAAAGTAAATTTGTTCGGCTGCGAATCGGCCGAGTAACGCGTAAAAACGGAAAACAATCGGCAAGCGATTGCTGCGTTACGTCGCATCGCTGTGCAAACTGTGAAACAGCTTTTCTTTACCGTACGTGATTGGCCTTTGAAAATTCGTAGCGACAAAGAAGAGAAGGCATTTTTGGATTTTAATTGGTCAGTAGAGGATTTACGTACGAGGATATTCGTGACTAGAATCGACGGGATAGAAAGCGCGGTGGCAAGGTGTAGAGGGGAAACGCGAAGCACTGTCGCTTTCAACGAAAGCGAAGTTGCGAGCGGAATGCTCGGTTAGATCCGGATGCTTTCCATCCGTATTGATTCGATTTAGCCCGGTGGTTGACCGGTAACGGTGAAACCGTATCGTGATGCCGATGCTCGTGCAGCTCGTGTCTGAACCTCGAAGTCGAGCGATTTTCTGTCGGAAGAACGGGACGCCGCGCCGGTCGTTCGTTGGACCTTCGATCGCTAGCCGTTGGTCGTTAGTCGTTAGTCGTTAGTTCGAGAAGTCAAGTTTCGAGTCGTGTTCGACCTAGGTGAAAGGTGAAAGGTGAAAGTCGCGAGACGCGAGGATCGTACGCGTTAACATTGAGATACGACTCCTCTCGACCGATCTTGGCCTATCGCCGAGATTCCTCCTCCTCCGCGTTTCAATAAACCGCGCGCATACATATACATATACATATACATATACATATACATATACGTATAATAGGTATGTACGGCCAGGAAACAAAGTTGGATCAACTCGATACTGGCAAACGGAGAAATCACTCGCGTACAGGCTTTGCCGTAAGCAAAATGGCTCCGTTTCTCCATCGTTTGCTATTTAATACCAGGAAATTACCACGCCTTACGTCTTACGCTTTACGCCCGGTTCAGGTTAAACGCGGCAAGTATTCAATCTGACGGGCTTAATAATTATTTCAGAGCGAGTTAGAGTTAGGGTTAATAACGAAATAAAATGGACGGGCTAAGTGAATAATCGTGACACGGTGTAATCCTTAACGGCTCTCAAGCATAAGACGACCGGCGAGATCTTCTACCTCTGTATCGCCCATTTCCCTGGAGGAGCCCCCCGGTATGCTCGGCAATGTACATTAGACGTTGCGGCTGCTCGAATTCATTAAAATACAAGACTCGTGAGAAAAGCATCGGAGGGGGTCGAGCGAGCCGTACAAGCGGCATACCGATTTAATTAAGATCGCGGGAGTAAAGTTGGCTGAACGATGCGGGATAAGAGGATTGCGAGAATCTAAAGTGCGGGAATCGAATTGCGATTCTCGTCTTTCCGTGTCAACTTAATTCATCGTGAAAGCGAAAATCATGAAAGCAAAAGCTGTAACGAATAGAGGGAAAAATAAAAACAAAAGCTATCGAGCATCTACGTGTAGATGTATGTGTATGGCAACCGAATACGCGGGAACGCTCCAGTTTGCAAATATTTATTTGGAAATGAAAAGTTTACTCGAAGTACGTATATAATACGTATACGCCGCGCCGTATGTATGGTATGTGGGAGAACGGCTGTCAAACGAAGATCACGGAGATTAAAAGTAAACGAGTACGTTGCATCAACGAGATTGCGATTCAATTAGAACACTAGAGGTAGGAGAGATTCCGTGGGTGGGCAGCCAACTTGTCGACGAATCGAACCTTTCCACCGTTCGTCCTCTTTTCCGTTTGTTCGCTAATCGATTCACTTCGATAACCATTTTTTCAACAGAAACTTTTCCTTATTCATGAACGCTTTCGTTCCGTGCCATTGAAGAGTCGAAGGAAGAGGAACACACGGAAGAAGTTTCTCTCGAGTCTTTCTCTGCCGTCTTTCTCGTTGCTCGGTATCGACGGCGAAACGATTAAAAGACTGAAAAGTAACAATGTTTCGAGAAAAGCTACATCGTACACGATTCCTTCAGATGTCTTTTTATGTCACTGCTATCGATGTTGTAACGAATCCTTTTTATTTTTATCGACCTTTCTCCTTTAACGAACAAACTCGATATCGTTTGACCGCGGGCGATACCAGTCGCGATACCAGTCGCGATACCAGTCGCGAAGTTGACGACGCGACGACGAGATGGTTCCGGGATAGTTGGATGTTTGCGCGAAAAGTTAAATTTGAAAAGCGGATCGACATTCCATAATTATCCAAAGAAGAAGTTCGGAAAGTTTGAAAACGATCGCGTTGAAGGTTATTGAGCAAGTACAAGGTGTACTCGAGATGCTGTTGCGGCTTTCTTCGACGCTTCGACTTAATAACCGGTCGGTCGATACGCCACTTAGTCTCGTTACGAAATCTGAATAACGGATATAAGTTCCGTCTCGTCCGTTTTTTCCACGATGGTAAGCGATTCGAGCGCGTTGTGGTCGGCACTGGCTCGAAATTTGTCAGTTTTTCTTTTTTAAAGAAAGTTCGTAGATGTTTCGTCGGAGCGTTAATAGATAGGTTTAGCGCGCGATAACGATGCTAAGCGGGAGAAGATCGTTCGAACGCGGTTGCGAGAGATTTGCCAGTGAAAACTGGCAGTTACGTTCGATAGGTCTGGGTTACGGGGACATCGATTGCCTTACGCGTCTGTGAAACGCGACTCGAGAAAGAAAGAAGGAAAGAACGAGATGAGTTTCTACTTCGCAATGTCAGCCGCGGGCAAACTCAAGCACGAACCATACGAACGGCGGGGGCCGTTGCATTCACGTATAAAGGATTAATATCGATTACGTTAATGAGAATTTTTTACTTAATTCGAAATAAACGCGTTAAATCGAGAAGCAGGGTTTCTCGCGAAATGTCTGTTTCTCGATAAGAAGCTGGAGGATCGGTGATCTCCTCGACGAATTACGACCTTTGAACGTTTGAATCGCGTTTCGCAACTGGAAGATTGTTTGCGATTTTCAGAGGGAACTTTACTGTCCCACGTTTGCGAACGCTGCATCGTGTCGCGTCGAGTCGGTCAAACGGTCGAATGTTTGAAGTAAAATTTTACACATTCTCGTTTTCCTAGTATATTGCACGCATAAGAAGATTGCGAAAACGAATCGGCATTAGATTGTATTGCAGCACGTGAAATACAAAAGGATTCTGGGAAAAACGAGATAACGAAAGATTACGCAGAAGTGCTCGCGAATGTTACGCTTTTCTGAAAATCGAGCACGGAAGGAGCTGAACGGTGTAGGACGAGAAGCTGAAAGCGACCTTATTAGCATCGTCGATTCGCGATGTACCTATATGGCGAGGAAATTGATTTTTGCGTAGAAAAAGTAACGAGAAATCGGCCGTCTCGCGACCTTCGCCGCGGAGAAAGTCGAGAAGATTTTGTTCGGTCAAACGTAACGTTCCGAGGAGATAGACACACGCGGTCACGACCGTTCATTATTCTTCCGCGGATAAAGAGTTAGTCGGGACAAAGTACGCGTGTAAAACGCCACCGGCAATAGCAGCGTTTCAGTGTTTCGCTAGTCGAAACGAAAGAGATTGCGGAATTACATCACTTTTCCATTGAACGGCGAACGCGCAAACAAACATTTTGTCGCGCGTACTTGACGCCCCATATTCGACTCGTTTCAGCGTAGGATGCTGTAGCTCGCGAAAAAGTCAAAGTGCACGCTGGAAAGCGTACGGGTTAGGTATGTACTCGGTAGCGCGACCGAACATAATTTCATAATTTGTGTTACAACGGTTACAGGAATCTGTATACAGCAACCTCTTGTTTTCTTCGCTGAGCTTACGCGAATTTAACGCCGCCGCGCCGTCAAGAATCAAGTGTCGCGCGTTTAATTGGCGATCGAGGAAAGTGTTAAACGAAAGAAGGAGGCGCGCTAATGTCGCGATTTCAACGATGTCTACTACAGAGTACAGACGCGAGCGCGCTTTCTTTCAAACCGCCTCCGCGTCCTCTCCTGCCCTACTCTTGTACAGATTCTCACGCTTGTTTGCGATCGTTTACGTTCTCGTTCGATATTGAGACGCTCGAACGTTATCAATGCGATTACGTTGTTTCGGAGTTAGTTCGAGCACCGACACAGGGCATCGTCACGCGTCCATCGAGACCGGCCTTCCTGAGAAAACAGAAGAAACGAGGCTGCGCGATCGATCGCTTTCTCCGATTGGGGCGCGTTCACGTAAAACCATGTCCAATTAACTTATTCAAATATTACGCGACATTACGAAACGACGTCGGATCTCGCAAACATTTTTAACCAATTAATGTATCCCAATAAATGTATCCAAAGTATTAATTATGTCGCAACACGTACGGTATACATATAATCACTTTGCTAGCAATTTATTTATTTGATTAGTTTGAGCTGTGCCCCGGAAAATGGTAGCAACGTAACCGTGGTCTAAGAAGAAATTTATGCTCTCGTCGATCACGAGAGAAAAACGCGATACGCAATCGCGTTGCTCACGAACAAATATCAATCACTTGTTCCGAACGTTGCTCTCTTTCTCACAGTCTAATAAATACTTGTCTCTCCGGTTCCCTCTTGCCTCGAGCCGGAAGGCGTTTTGCATCGCGCAAGTATAGGAAAAATGTCAATTCGACCGGTGATTGAAATTTTTCTCGCGGAATTTGCAAGTATCGCACTCGCACACCTATGTATACACATACACGTAACACGCACGATACACGAATTTTGGAAAATGTCGGAGTAAGCGCGAACGAAACCGGGAGACTCACCTCGATGCGAAATCCTTTTGATAGTAAACGAAGGAGAAGTCGAAGCCGATCTTCCCTCGCGATTCGTCCGGAAGATTTGCGCCTCGTGCGCACGCTTGTGAGAAAGGTGAGAGTGAATAGCTGGGAGCATCTTCATTCAAGCTTTATATAGGTATTGTACCCCCTTTCCTAGCCAGCCTGTAGAAAGACGGTGCCATCGCAGTTGCCACTTGTAATTGTTTTCAGGATGGACCAAAAAAAGAAAAGAAAAGAAAAGAAAAGAAAAGAAAAGAAAAGAAAAGAAAAGATAAACGGACGATACTCTACACAATTTTATCTTTTAATCTATTCCATTCTATTCGAGTCTGCCAGTGACATTGCATCGCGTTTAAATTCGATTTCTTTCAATGTCGAGTACCGACCTCGATCGAACTAACGAACAGACTTTGTTGATGAGTTTTTCGAGAAAAAGGATGAAATATCAATCGTGGTGTAGCATACCCCCTATTATACAACAAACAGTTAAATCAACAAATTGGAAAAGTTGACAAAAATAACAATATGAAACTTGCAGATACATGAAAAAAATAATTAGAATTTTATATTTTTTCTCTTATATTATCCATTCTTTCAAATGCTTCGTAAGTTTATTCATAATTGAAAGTGAAGCAGGAAAACGATGAGTTTTCTCGAAACTCTTTGATTTCAAGCATTAAAATCGTTTTACGATTGAAAAATGGTTGGGCAGGGCGTAAAAGTGATACCAGGTTCGAGCGCAGAGGTAAAATGCAGCGATTACAACGCGGTTTTAAAGTGGTACTCGATGTTAATGACCGGGTAGACATATTAGTCGAATTAACGAGAAAATGAGAGGTTATTAAATCGGTTACGCGAGAAGGTTCGAGGACGCAACTACAGCTTGGTGGTGGTGCGGTTGTACGCGAAACGAATCGCAGAAAACGACGATTCGTTTTAGCTCATAATTAGATCTCGTGCTTTCTGCGCGGTTATGGTTTCTCTTTCTCTTATAGATTTACCAGCGGATTAAGCGTCGCTTGTGTCAACTTCCTTTACTGGACCTTTGCGGATTTTAATGCAGAGAACGCGTCCGCTTATTACATCATGTTAATTACATTCTACTCTTGACTTTTATCGTGTAATCGTACCGACTAATTCCTCGACGATTCTATTACGATGTAATCTGAAATAAAGTTGCGTTTAACTCGTTCGATCAGAATTTTTCAACGATTCGGGGAAGAAAGAAAGGATCAAGCGGAAGTTTTATGGTATTCACTTTTGCTTTGAAGCAAGGAATGGTTAGGGTGAAAAAGAATGACAAAGGATGTTCAGAAGTAACGATCTTTGTATACGAAAAGACGAAGGAATAGCAAAGGAGAAAGTTTGATGATGGATAGTATCCTCCGGTTAAATTTCATATTACGCGTTGCTCTAATCTTGCGCAAAATACTTTGACAAACCGGCGTCGTTGAGAATGCTAGCATAATTTTACGATCGAGTCTTTTTATTCTTCCGGTTCGTTTCTAAAGATTCTCTTCCCACACAAAGAAACCTATTACTATTATCGAATGTTACCGCTTCGCCAACGTGTTTTACGATTCGAAAATGCGCAAGAAGGATTTCAGATTTCAATTGAACAAATCAAACGTTTCAAAGTTAAACTAAAAGTTGCGGCCTTTAAACTCGTTCGTCAACTAAAGGTTGATAAAAGCGATATCCTACCTTATTGACGTTCTTGGAATTACCCTCGGTTTTCCTTGAACAACGCTGCCACCTTCGTAGGAAACGTTCAACCAACTTCTTCGATCGATTCGCTGGTACATATTTCGATTTCATGCTCGTTACCATTTCTTCTTTTTAATCTGTACAAATAGAGGCCAACAGAAATCGTGTAGAAACAGAAATACGTAACGTTCGACAGTGCGCAAAACGGTGTAGAATAATGAAATGTAAAATTGGTAGTTGGCGAAACTATTCGCGCGAAAGTCGACTAACAGGGACCTACGTTAAAATGAATAGTCAACGAGTTAAGATCGTCTAATTACAGTCGCTTATGAACTTTTACTTTGGTAAAGGTAAAACGACCAGAAATTATTCATTCGAACCTTTCCTCCCTTCCGGAAGCCTTTCTTCTCGTTACGTTTCACCCGTTTATTCCTAATAACTGTTTTATGCACCCGGTAGCTGGTATACTGCTTGCTTTCTATCTTTTCGAAAGAAACTATCACGGTTGCTCGTGACTGCGGTTCTTTTGCCATTTCTGGCAATTGTAGCATAGAAGGTTTTTTTAAAAGGGAAAAATCGGATAACATTGAGAAAGCATTGGAAAAATCAATGACTTGATTTACGTGTACGTGTTTGGAAAAGCAGGTGAAATAGAATTGGGAGTTTCGTTTGACGCGAACATCGGTCAAGGCGACGCGTACCGAGACAGAAGGATATCGCGGTCGCGTGTTCGCGAGTAGTCGACTGAACACGAGCCTCGGGGAACCTTGGTTAATTGTTCGCCGCTTTTGCCCAGACCCGCTAATGGATTAGTCTCGGCGTTTCGGCTACTACCCGAAACGATGTCGCAACATCATGGCTACGCGTTCCTTCGAAAACTCGAATTGCCTACTTTGTCTCTGAAAAACACGATATTAATTACCCGACGCGTAATCACCAATTTACAGAAAATCATTGAAACACGCAATGTTTTCAAAGTTTTATTAGCCGACGCAACAAACTTTTACATAGTTGCGAATTGATTATTCGTATCGTTACAGATTGTTTTTTTGCTTTTCAAGATGACACGCGCGAAAGAAACGGTTGATGCAGAGGCGTGTTTCTTCTTCTCGACGAGAAAGCGAGTCAGCCTCTTTGTGCAGCAAGCTGAGGTTGTAAAACCTGCTACGACTGCAAGCAACACATTCGTTGACTAATTATGCATTTTCTCTTCGCGATCCCTGTCAGGAGTTTGCATAATAACGCATGGCCGGACAGATGGTGGTAACCTCGAGAAGCGAATTATGTAGCTCGTTTCTGACTACGCGTACGCACCGCACACCTCAACTTACCTTTTGTTCAAAATCCGCGGGGATAAAAGAGCGAAGTGACAAATTGGCTTGAAAAGAATTGCAACTGCGTCGTCCGAAGATTTCGACAAGTTAATCGGTCGAGAGAAATGTTTTTGATCGTTAAGCTTAACGGCTTAACCAACTGGTCGTAGACCGGTTTGGAAAGTTTCTTTCGAGCTTTTGCTCGACTAGAGTGAAAAATTGCGTAAATTGCCGGTTGTGGATTTTGTTTCAGAGACTCGTCACTTGTGCCGCCGCGCAAACGAAATGAAACGAAACGAAACGAAACGAAACGAGTTTTTCGGGGACCCTAGCGGAGAATGAGCGGAGAATGAGCGGAGAATGAGCGGAGAATGAGCGGAGAATGAGCGGAGAATGAGCGGAGCATCCGTTTGCGGATTACGCCAACCCGATCACCGATGTCGCTCGTAAAAGTTGCGCAAACAACGGTCCGCCAGAGGCGACGAAATTTGAACGGTAGAAAGTCGAATCGTTTACGCGCGTCCGTGTACAACGTCCTTTTAAAATTGTAACCAAATTCGATACAGTTGTCGCTTTCGATCGTATCGTCTCGACGTTCAATTTAACTCAATTGATCAGAATTTGATGGGTAAACGAACAAACGATAAATACGTATAATAATTTGAAATGTTGAAAAACTGTTCATCTTTGGCTATTTAATTGAAAATAATCATAGGGAAAAAGTTGAATAAGGTCGAGGACCGAGAACAATTGGCAGAATTATATTAAAGGAAAAAAAGAGGTGACGAGAGGTTATTGTCCTGATAACGTGGTTAGTTGACACGACGCTAGCCTTGCTGACAGTTGCTAGTTGTTTTATAATAAAAACGTGTAAACAAGCTTGCAATGTTATAGTATTTACTTACTTACATACGTGTGTTGATGATGTTTCGGCAAACAGTAAGGAAAGAGAACGCTATAAGTAAAGAAAATTACATAGCTGACAATTCAGAGTGACATTTTTTTTAGCGAATAAGATTTGTAAACGAAGAATAGCGAATTGATTTGATAATTTTTAGTAATTTATATTTAATCAAATAGAATTTAATTATTCGAAATTGTCATAAAGTGTGTGACGTTTTAAAATAGCGGCCTTTCAAGCGACGAATGTACAGACGTTTGTCGGAAGTACATACAAAGCGGTGCCGGGCGGCGCGGCGCGGCGCGGCGCGATGCGACGATCGACGCGAGCGTAGCGCCGTTCGCAGGATTTCCAAAGATCGAGCGGTGGCCATTAGATCGTGCGTTGTTTACGAACAAGCACAGGCAAAGCTACTAAGGACCGGTCGCGACGCGTAGAAAAAAGGCGAATCGCGTGCGTCTGTTTTGTCGAAACAAAGTCAGCCGCACTTCTGCCAGAATAGTCCGTCGTTCCAAACGATCTTACGCTCTTAAGCCTGTACGATTTCATGTTGAACAAGCACCGCTCGCGAATCGACGCCTAATCGATTTTCGATAGACAATCGTACTCGAGAATGTCGGGCAATTCGTCGGAAACTGCGAGAAAGAAGAATCAATTCGATAAGGAGGAACGGGTACATTTATTGGCTATAATGAGGCAATACGCCCCGCTGTTGGAGAGGAGCGCGTCGACTCTGGTTCGAAAACGGATTTGGACGATCATCGAGGAGGAATTCAAGAAAGCTGGTTTCACGCGCAAGTCCTCCGCTCAGCTGAAGAAGTACTGGCAGAACTACAAATATCATTCGAAGAGAGCTAAAGCCTCGGGCAAGGTATTCGTCTGTTACATTATCTATTCTTTATCTATTCGTTTCGTATCGGTCATCGACGTCGTCGAGTGTTTCAACGCGTTCCGTGCATCCTGAAATTTCAGACAAACGTTTAGAAACGCGGCGTTTAGAAAAATTCAATCGAAACTCTCCATTGTAGACGAATGTTCGATGAAAGTTTCAGAATTATACGAACGAATAAGCGGTATTTACATAAGTTACGTAATTTACATGATATAACAGATTTATGTAAGAATTTTCGGTGAATCGATCGCACGCGTTTGATAATCTGTTTGATTTTCTGTTGAAAACAAAACAAGTTCACTGATGCAACAATATATCAATTCTAGGAAAATAAAAAATCTACCATATCGGACGACATCGAGCCCTTTGAATGGGACCGACACCAGGTGTTTGTCGACAATGGATCCACGCCGACAAAGTCCCCAGAGGATTTGGAATTTCTTCGCTCGGTATTTAATCGTCTGCAAAGATTATCGCCAAAATCGGAACGTCGGTCCAGTGAAACGTGTCAAGATAACGAAAGCTCGCCTGGAAAATTCAACGCTTCGAGTGCCAGCATCGGTATTTTCTTTTCTTCTCTTTCCTTCTCTTTCCTTCTCTTTCCTTCTCTTTCCTTCTCTTTCCTTCTCTTTTCTTCTCTTTCCTTCTCTTTCCTTCTCTTTCCTTCTCTTTCCTTCTCTTTCCTTCTCTTTTCTTCTCTTTTCTTTTCGATTATCGTTATGTTTTATCGTTTAATTTCATTTCTTCACCTTTTTCTGAGAAATACTTTTGGAAGCGTGTTTCGTACACGCAATCGAAAGAGTAATATCTCAGTCAGTCTGGCATGAAAGCTCGATGTCGAGGTATAGGTATGGGTATGGGATTCGAAGGCAAATTTGCTCTTTCAACAGAGAGCAGCAGCTGGAGATCTTTTGTCCGTAATATCCTTCGCGCAAAGAGCGATTTAAATAAAATTGCCTTCGACTCCCATAAGCACGGTGAAACGCAATTTAAACGAAAGTAATCGTTGGTTGGCACGGAGTTCGTTTGATCTTAAAGATCTATCGCGAGTGAAGGAGGAACGACACGAGCAAGAAACAACCGGCAACGATTTCGAAACGGAGGAAACGAATCCATCGAAGAATTTCAGTTTCGACCAGGAGATGTTGGATGAGAAAAAGGAGATTATCCTGACCGAGGATCAACTGGTGTTTTCGTCGAACAACGCGGAAGCGAAACAAAAAGCAGCTGAGAATCGCATCGTGGTGTCGAACGCAAGAATTTCCAACAACAGCGTCACCGTGTCCGTCATTTATCCGGACGACAATAACGAGCACGCTTCAAACGGCACGATCGACGAAACTTTGGAAACGAGCTCTGCCAGAGAAGCAGGTAAAAACCAGGCAAAAAGAACAATATTATGCTTATATACATACATATATACATACATATATACGAGAAGGGACGAAGAAAATCGTGCCACTTGATCGAATCGAGCAAATATTTTTCTTTCCATAATATATACTCGTCGATTTTAAAGTCTATCGTTTGCGCAAACACCTATTACGTATGTATGTATTTGCTGGGTTTTAGGGGAGTCATCGTGGAAAGAATGCAGAGAGGAGGAAAGCAATGGCCCGAATTCGATTCTGAATCCGAATGCTGTACACTGGGCGCCGCCGTTCGATTGTCCCAATTTGTTTGAACGCGATAACGATCGAGGAAATTTGGATAGGACAAATGGAAACGGAAGTAAGATGACCAAACCAAAATTGTATACCGAAAAGCGTTACGTTGGAAAGAGAATCGTCAAAGAATGCTTTCTGTAAAAAACAGAGTAATTTATATAAGGAGACGATATACATACATAGTAATTGCGTTACGTGTGATTTTCAGGTAACGAAAAAGTTGGCAATACGTTCGGAAGCAACGGGAGCGAGGATTCGATCCAGACGAGACAGATGGATGAGAATTTGAATGGACGAAAGAACAATGTCAACGTACGAGAGAAATGCTTTGTGACTCACAACAAGCCTGTCCGTTCAGGGGGTCGCGTGTTTTTAACCGACTATCGCAATCGCCTGAGACACCGGCTACTTTTGCAGCAGCTCGAGGTATTTTCGACGTTACGTTAATAAAGCACACTTACGGTACCTCCGTAACATGTACATATATGTACATGTATAATCGTTGAACGCGTGATTTCGTTGTAGATAGAGGAAAAACGTTTAAAGGTGAAAATCGCCGAGATGACGTTTCAGGAGGTACAGCTCAGGATACAGGCACTGTACGAGGACATGCGACGCACCGAAGAATTGCATCAATTGCGTTTGCTGCAAGCGACAACTTCCACCGGAATCGAAAGAGATTCAGTTTAAAAAAAAACCGGAAAAAAAAACGGAGAATGTTTAAGCCCGTTTAAGATCTGAAACGAGAAGAAAAGTGAAAGGAGAGAAAGGAAGGGCGCAGGAAAGAAACTTACCAATAGACTGTGCTTCAAATTATTTTTATTAATCATTAATCATCATTATCGTGTGTTACGATGTCGTCGTCATTTAGAAAAAACGCATGGGACCATACAAAATAACAATGCGCTTAGATTTTCGTGGTAACCGAGCACAACGTATCGAGGTCGCGATATTTTTCATCGTCTCGCCGGTTTTCCGTCGTTGATCGATCGGAACGAACGAACCGTATCATCGACGGAGCCCGTCAACGAGTCGTCAACAAACTACGGAACGGTAACGTTATCGAGTAACAAGAACTTTCCTCGACGAATAGACCCGTCGTTCCATTCACTCACGTAAGTACACGCTTAGCGGTCGTTTCGCTATCGAAACACCTCGTGTTCGTTAGTTCTTCGCCACCTCGCTAACTAGCGATTTTCCTTGTATTTAGTGATTGTTAATAATTATCACAGAAAGTTTGTAAAACAATGATCTTGACGTATCCTTTGTGTTGTACAACCGTTTTGCTGCTTGTACGTGTGTCTCCTATGTTTTTCTTTCGTATGTTTGTGTAGGTATGACATTGCGTGTGTGTACGTGTTAAGTGTAATGTAATATATCATTTTCTCTCATTTATTCCTTCCGTGTACGTTCTGTTCTTCTTATTTACCTCTTAATCTTTCTATTCCTGGTTGTCCTCTGTTATCAGAGGAGAGACAAACGGTACGGTACGCGGTTCAAAGATGGAAAAAGAGATTGTTTCGCTTTGCTGTTGTAAGTAGAGTAACGATGGATTAGCATGTATAGTATATAACTAGCGGTAAACAGTATAGCGATACGAGTAATAGCGATAGCAAGTATGTAAGTATGTATGTATAACGGCACGCGTTAGAATAGCATTTCTTTATTTTTTTATCTTTTGCAGCGCTTAAAAATATTTAGTTACGCTATTAGTGGTAGAATAGTTTAGTTTCGATTTTTTTTTTTTTTTAATTCTATGCGTAAACAGGATTGTTGTCGTTTTCTCCTTTTCTTGTTTTTTTAATAATCATCGGGTGCGTTGAACAAGCGACAGGAAGAAACAGAGAGACAGAGAAGAGAAACCGACCTGACAGCTTCTTCCCTATCGTGATCGATCGATTTTCCACGAATCGAGGAAACAAATCAATCAAATCGTTTTTTGATTGTCGCGATAAAATTCGATACTCTTTATTTTTTCTCTTCGCTCATACTGATTCGTTAAAACTACGAGTTGAAAGTCGAAGCAGGTATTTTCAACGGAGAAACTCGGAAAACGCGGTGTTTTTTCTCTTTTGTTGCTCTGTCTCGTTTTCTTCGGTGCTCGTAACGTTCATTCAGCGTGTTTCTTCCGTGTTCCGTACCAGTGACAAATGAAAAAAGGAGGAGATTGTAGCTCGACGAAGCTCCGCTACGAGAATTTTTTACACGGAAAGCAGCTAGAAATCTCACTAAGCGAAAGTCTTATTTTTCTTCTTCTTCTTCTTCTTCTTCTTCTTCTTCCTTTTTACCGTTATAATTCTCTTTGAAAATGTAAAAATTGCTTAAGACAATTGTTAGTTTGTGATTCGTTTGTGCACGAATTAAGTTAAACCTCGCTCGATTTGCTTCGATTAACTGTCTCGAACCGTTTTTCTTTTGTTCATCGTTTCTGATTTCGACGCGAATCTTTCGACTCTTAACCTTCGCTTAACCTCGCGATCTTTTTAATTGAAAATCGAAAGAATTTTCGACCTCGCGGTCGAAGCATTGTTTCGTACAAGGTTTGTAGGTCTGGGTCACGAGTGACCTCTGGCCTCCAGCGTTCAAGGGCCAAAAGAAAAGAGATCAAGGAGGTAAAAGCTGTGAAATGGCGTAAAAGATCGAAGTAACGTTAAAACGAGGAAGTGTCAAGGTATCGTGCTCGTTTATCGCAAACGGAAGCGGCAAATCGCAGTCAGGGCGAATTAAACCTCCGCGAAAAATGGTCGCGATCTCGTCCAGCTGTGGGTGTTCGTTTCGCATCGAAGTCGAAAAACGAATTGTTCGCTGATCTCTACTGTTCGAGGCAAGCGAGGCGAATTTCTCGCGACTCGCCAGACGTGCTATGTTTTCTGGTCGTGTGTCGTTCGCCCGCCGAGCGTAACACGCATACAGGTGAGTATCGCGGCTCGATCGCCAAGCACGACTCGATAAAAACGTTTTTCACCCCCGTGATCGGTTGGCCGCACCGCGTAACGGAACGAGACGATGCAGAAGAAACGTTTCTGATTTCCGCCGAGGAACAATAGTTTACGCTAACCTATCTATCTAGAACTATTTACGGTTCGTCTTTTTCTACAAACTGCAAGACAGACGACGAGTTTATCTTCTAATCGCGCCGATACCGGTCTACGTACTTTTCCTGTACCAACAATGACAAAGAAGGACGCGTCGAGCGTGGAATCTATCTTTGGTGTCGAGTTTTTTCTCAATTCCAAGTTCTTGAAAGCACGCTTTTAACGATAGCGCAACAAGTGACGCGTTAAACCTCGTTCGATCGATCAACTTCAAGTGTCTTTTTGCAGGATCGATCGAAAAAAGTTGGAAAACGTCTATTCGAGGATATCGTGGAAAATGTAGGCACCACGAGGAAAGAAGGAAAGAAGGAAAGAAGGAAAGAAGGAAAGAAGGAAAGAAGGAAAGAAAGAAAGATAGAAAGAATTCGTTTTTTCCTCGTTGAAACACGGAAGTCTGGTGATTTTTCCGACAGGCCGTCTTGAAAAGTTTCTCGATCGTATTGGATTTGTCTCGACGTGATTTCGCTCCTCTGCGCCGGCCTCTATCGTACGGTAATCCGACTGGTAATCCCGTTCGCCTTGAATTTCTCGCCGGAAGAATGTATGCCAACTTTTCCGGCGAACTTTTCTCAACATCGACTACTTCCCGAACAGCCGTCGAATCTTAAGCGCTTTCGAGCTCCATTTTCCAAAAACACGAAACTCTTCGAACAGGGAATCGTTGAACGTGCCTTTCGCTATCGGTTCGGTATTACGTTTAACAACAAAAGAAACTCGTTCCATTTCGTTTTATTAATTTTTCTGGCAAGGTAAGATCGCAAGCTGGCTACGACGAACATCGAGGAAGCCGCACGGCCAAGTATCGATGACGGAGAAAGAAGGAAAATCGTCGATTTCCCTACGAAAGTTCGCGTTCCTCCGTCGCAACTGTTTACCTTCCGCTTACTGAATCCGTTTTTCTATCGGCGAGGATTTACGTAAGTGCATCGACACGAAAAGGGCATTACGACAGCGCCGCTGCCACGGAAACCGTTCTTCTCGTATCTGGGTCGTGCGCGCCGCTACAACTGCACCGATTTTTCATCTCGATTCTTTTCTTTGTTTCCCTTTACAAAGAGAAGCCGCGATTAACGCGGTCAACAATGAAGCTGCGAAACGGTACGCGCATATTTTTCCGATTAAACTTTTCATTCGAACAAATTTATCGTTGGAAAACAGAGGAAATGGTATGGTCAAGAACGAAAGTTGAACCGATAAATCATGATATTATACATTCCGATTTGAGCGACGTTCGTGATAACGTTTATTTTTCATTTATGTACCAATGCGAACGGAAGTAGTAAAATTGTTGCAAAACATTTGTTCAAACTGCACCAGTTTGGAGTTTGTTAACGAACAAAAGGATTTTTCGAGTTCTCGTGGAAAGACAAAACGGCAATGTCCACTAGGAACGATATTTACAGCGAGCCGTACGCTCGCGAATTTTGAAACTCCGACAGCAAAGATGCTGACAGAGGAAAAACGACGGCGGGAAGTTTGCCAATATCATGAAATTTTTCGTTTGCCATCGAAATATGTTGCCGGGGAAAAAGATCCGGGGTGTAAGTTGTCTGTTGATTCTGAAACTTCTCGTACAACTTTTAATCTGAAAAATACACGGAGCAAGCTTAACCGACCTCTTAATTTCGGAGCATAAATTTCCGTCGGTTGTAGCTGGCTGCAAAAACCGAACGTAATCCGGCGGATGGAAAACGAAATGAACGGAAAAAGGGGAAGAAGGCTGTCGGCTGTTCGATAATCGATCGAGACGAGATACACCGCAACGAAATGTACAATGTTGTGGTAACTTTTGCGAAACGGTCCATAAAAAAGAAACCTGGAAAATTATCAAATACCCGTCGGGAGGTTTTACGACACGATTATTTAGCACCGTGCCGCAAACTTATTTCGAAGGAAAGAGTTGCGAAAGAACGGCAATGAATAATAATGGTCCAGACTTAGAAAACATATACTAGCCATTTCGACTGTCGACTAATGAAATTTCATGCACGTCGAACACGCTTGAGAATTTCGAAATTGAAAACGATAAGCGATAGTTGAATATTCAATTTATATTGTTAGCACTCTCTTCGTGGTACGTCGCAGAAGGTTTAAAACGAACGGGGTAAAAACGCGCAAACAAATTTTCTATCGAACAATTTCTTTTGAAATTGATGACTTTTAAACGGAGGGTGAGAAAATTTGTGCGAGACAATCATTTATAGATCGGAGAGGTAAAAAGAACGGAGAATTTACGAGACTGGTCTGGTAACTATTCTCGTAAAAATGCTGCGGTTCCGTCGGGTTACAGGAAGGTGTACTACCGTACTTCTTATCTTCGTTAATGGAATTTATGTCTCCTTTAATAAAACTGTGAATCAACGTTTTACGCGAACACAAATAAGAACGAGGATGCATTGAAAATCCCGACTCTGTTCTCGCGAAAAAAAGCCAGTTTTAGTTTTCCAGCAATTAAATTAGCAGAATAGGGGATGAAACGGAGAAAAGAAAGGAATATTGTCGCTTTGTCGCGCGCGTTAAAACCGTAACACAAAGGGAGGCGAACGAAAACGTATTTACCCGCGTGAAAGTGACGCACGCCGAGAAGGTTCAGGCGAGGGATTTTCACGAAACCAGGTTCCTCGGTGCAGAGATGCAAAAAATTCGCGAAACTGTAACGAGCATCGACGAGAGAGGCGCGCGCGTTAACGAACCGCGTTTTGTCGTCGTTGCGGCGCGGCGTGTTCCCTCGCTTTCCAATTAACCAACTCGATCTTGCGACACCTATTAGTTTTTCATTTAATCCCCTGTTGCCATAATCACCGCGAATTACTATTATTATCGTGATCTCCAGCGCAACTTTGCTTTCGACTTTTTTAATTTCAGTTTTCAGAGCGGGACGAGCTATTTAGTTTTCTCCCTCGCAAAGCCCGCCACGGAGCAAACTCGAACCCTCTAACCGACGAAGGGTGACGAAGTTAAATTTTAAGGAGAATTTGCTTGAAAAATAAAAGCGAGAGGAGCTGCTGGCTGCTCTGTTGCTTTTCTTTTTCGAGTTTTCGCAGAGGAAGCAGCAGAGGAAGCAGCAGAGGAAGCAGCAGAGGAAGCAGCAGAGGAAACAGCAGCGGACCGCAGACCAGCAAGTTCCATTGAATTTTTCATGGAGTTTCGTCTGCTAAGCGGAACACGTTTAAAGCGTAACTCCATCGCGTGATTTTTTAACAAGACACCGAGCCTCGGGGTATCGTAAATACGTGATACCGTCGGGAGATGCGCAATCCCGTCCCTCGCTTTTATACCGTATGCTTTTCTTACGCATACAATATTTTGCAACTTTAACCCCGGGGCTTCCTTTTCTCCTTCTTCTCCGTTTCCATCGAATGGATAAGTTTGTCTCGGTTGCGATAAACGCAAGGATTCGTGGACAAAAGAGAATCGGAATCGTGGGGGATGAGAGATCGAGATCAGACGTATTTTAACAAGTTCGTGGGAGGATGGGTTCTTTATTCTGGGCCGCACCGCGTATTCGTTCGACCACCCTCTGCGAAACGTTCGAATGGCTCGATGAAACACTTTGTCTTTGCCCACTTACTTTCTCTCTTCTTTCCTTTCCATTTAAAACGAAACGTTTCGACGAGCTTCTAATTTCGATTTTCACGCAATACAATTAGCAGTTCGAGTTAATTGAAAAATAACTCAGGTAACTGACAACTGGTAACAGGAGTACGCGTTCGCGTAAATGAGACGATTGGAAAGTTGCCACGATGGTTACCGCGAACGCACGCGAGCGGCAAGTTTCCGTTTTACGCGTTAAAAGCGTCGATGTTCGATGCACGCTAGCTTTGAAATTGAAAATAAACCAACATACGTAACAATTCAATGTGTATTTCGACGAAATCAGCTCTGTTCGATTCGATGATTTTTTTTCGTTGTTTTTATTCTTTGACCGATTGCTCGAAATCGATACTTGGCCACACGAATACGTCTGTGTCTGTCGCGTACGAAATCAACTCCTCTTTGACGGTGAACCATCGAAGCGTAGTGGGAATTTGCCGGACCTCTCGGAGAAATGGAGAAACGAATTTCCACGCGAACGTGACGCTCGGCCAGTGTCGTTGTTCGTACAGAAAAAGTTGAGAGAAGTTCGGTCGAGTACGGGGAACTAGGAAATCGACCGCCAAGCCAAACTACTCGAATCTTCTACGTTTCTATCGACGCTATCGTCGCACAAATTTCTTGAACGACTCGTGCAAGAAGAAAAAAGAAACAGATAAATAGATAAATAGTTTTGTAGATAGATCGATAAATAGAGAAACAGTAAGAGGACGTGAACGAGAACGAGAACGAGAACGAGAACGAGAACGAGAACGATAACGATAACGATAACGAGAACGAGAACGAGAGAAAATTGATCGAAGAGGGGGTCGCGTCGTGCCGATTCGCGCGTGTTACCTAGGTATGCGTGTACGCCAGGCTGCGTTTTTGAAAACGGGAACCGGCTTAATTTGTCCCGTTTCTTTCATCGTATCCACTCGACCGATCGCCGCTTTCCACCCTCTCGATACGTTCGACTAGGAACGATCGAGGTACCGTCGTCCGGCTTCCAAGACGTTTTGATGTTACTCGCCGCCCAACGACAACGCCTGCACGATCCTGGGGTCGGCCTTGCTACCCTCCCGAAACTCCTCCAGGGTCAGCTTATCGTCGTGGTTTTTGTCCATTTGATCGAAAATCTTATCCACCCTTTTCTGCGGTGTATTCTCGTCTTCCGCCTGCGGCTGCTGTCCCTGAAACATCGTACGATCGACCAGTCAGTTTCCTCCACTTGGATTAGGGGTATATCATTAGCATACAGTGCTAATCTGAATTAGTTTTGCTGAAAATCTGAGCAACGTGTGCGGCGTCGTTGAAAGATGGGGAAAAAAGCAGAGTCAGCAACTTAACAGGCGGTTAATTCGAGTTTTTCGTGTCGACAACGGGTTGTAAACGAAAGGGTTGGAAAGAAAGGCGAATTTAGAGAGCGGCTCGAATCGATCGACGGGTTTCGTTTTTGTCACGTTATCGGGCATCGTGCATCGTGCATCGTGCATCGTGCATCGTGCATCGTGCATCGGCTCGTTACCCCAAGCTCCTCGACCTCTCGGGCCTTCGACCGACTTTGCTCACGTTTCGGTTCGACGTAACCGAAATCTCTTCATCGATCTTCGTGTTTAATTTCGCCCGAGATTATTAGACGGCGGAAAATTTTCTGTCACACGACAATTTGATACGAATTATATCTACCGAATAGCGATTATTCTGTTCATTTGTACGGTATCTAATAAAATCTCGGATCGAAGTAAGGTTGCCAGTCGGGTTAATTGTTTCATTTGACAAATTAAACGATTCCGCGGCAAGGTGACGGTTGCATTGCATTATACATTCATCGAGTTGGCGTATCTAGCATCTCAGGAAAGAAACGCGCGTTCGTTCCATCGTTTTATGCGGTATTCGCGTTATTGTATACGCGTCCCTGGCATTTATGCGCTTTCTCGCGAACCAGTTCTACCGCGTTGAAAATTTCAAACGTTATTGACGCTCGAATTAAAACGTTCCTTTGTCGAGAGGTGTTTGGGATTTAACGCGGCTCCTTCACGCTTCGCTCCCTCGACAAAAAAAAAAAAATGTAAATTATACCAGAACATCGAGCATAGGTTTCCGTTAAGGGGAACAATTTACCGAGCGGATGGTTAATATCGCGTGGCTCCCATCTCTTCTACTTTTCTTCCTTTTTACCTAATATCTCGCTCCGAAGTTCACGACGACCTACTTTCGTCAATTTAATTTCATCGCATCGCTTTCTTCTTCCTCTTTTCGGCGGGAGGGGGGCCATTTCTTGACAAAACTTCGCAGCCTTCGTTTTTCATCGCGCTCGATACATCGAATCGATAAAAAATTAGCGATTTAAACGGCGAGCGGTCTCGACTCGTAAAAATTTCACGATTCGCGTTAAATCAACGCCGCTCGCCGTTCAGTTTAACGCTGCAATCTGCCGATTCGCGCTAACATGGCATTCAGAGGCAATCATTTATTTACGAGCATTATAAACTTTTGCCGACAGCGTTTAACGATAAAAGCTCCAGCGGTTCGTCGTTAAAAACGCCAGCGGCTGTTATAAAGGCACGCAACGTCGGGACTTGGTTAAAAATTAATCCGGGGACACCTATTTTTCCCTTTTTTTTTTTGTCGCCAAGTACACTCTCGCCCTGTGAACGTTGCGCGTAATTTACAGATGCGATCGGAGCAAAGGGACAGTAACGACCGACCGGTTGTAAACTCGATAACCCTGATAATGGTAATAGAGGCGGGCGGTTCGGAGCAAACTTACTTTTCCTTCCAGGAACGCGAACATTTTTATCATCGGATAACGATTAGGGCCGTTGACTTTGGCTGGTAGCTTTCGTGTGCGCGACGTATCCAAATAAAGCATATATGTACATATACGGCCATCGTATACCCGCTTTTTTCGCGTGTTTCCTTCGAACAGATTTTAACGCGATACGATTACAATCGCTTCGTATCCGAATAAAATCAGTTACTCGCCAGTTATTATTAAAGTTCGCCTCGTTGACCGTCCTTTACTTCTACAACTTCTTTGTCTTAACGTTTTTCATTTAAACAGACATCGAAACGATTGAACTCTATAGCACAGCCACAAGTTTAGATTCGGGCACGCTGACCCTGACTCTCGACAACCTGTAATCTTGTATCGCGGCACGAGCGCTAATTTACCTGCTGTGTACACGAGGCGTTTCGTAAAAGGAAACTGCAAATTCTCCGCGAAGGAGCTAACAAATTCTTCCGACACTTGGAAATCTACAGCTTCGATTCTGAGACACGTTTGATCAACGACTGAATTTAACCAAACAAGGATTAAATAAACTAAGAACATTATCGATAACGTGGACGTTTTAACAGGGAAATTCGGGCATCGATCGGGCATTGATCGGGCATCGATCGGGCATCGATCGGCCAAAATTTTCCGCGAGCTTCGCGAGTTTGTTTCTACTAACAGGACGTGGCTGCGTTTCTTTCTTTTTTATCTCGGTGGAAGCTCTCGACAGCAAACAGATCATCAGCCGTCAACGAGCAACGAAGAAATTCTTGATGGATGATCCAGGCGTACACGTTACATTGACGAACAAACAAGCGATCGCAACAGAATTACTAGACCCAATTAATTTTGATCGCATTCCTCGTAACGAGTAGCAAAGCGCTTCGAGAGCGAATAATTGCAACGCCGAAGCTGCGACGCTTTCTTTCGCCGAAAATTCATCGCTTCTGCTTCGGCCGCGTTATTCATGGAACTGTTTAGGATTTACCGAACGATCCGTCTTTTCTTTCCCTTTCCTGGAACTGTTGATCGATGTCTCGTTATTTGTCTCCTGTGTTGCACTCGCTCGCCCGCCCGCCCGCTTATCGTTAACTAAGAATTCACGGCCGTTGCAGGGCTTTACCGGCATTCCGGTATAGGAGAAAAAAACGCTGTAAAGTTAAAAGCCGTGTACACTCACCACCATCTCGTATATCGCGTCGACGATATTGTACATCTCTTCCCTGGTGATGAAACCATCGTTATCCACGTCGTACAACCGAAACGCCCCTGAAACCAGACGAAAAATCGATACTTCTGTAATCGTGGAACACGCGGAATAATATCGTTTGCGGAAAACGAGCGATCATTGTACGTCAGGCGTAATAGACGTTTTAGACGTTTAGACGAAAATAACGATGTAATAAAATATTCAAGCCGTACCGATCCGAAAATGTCCTCTCGTTTGTTATTCGTTTGACGTGTCACGCGGTATCTATCGTTCCAGGTTTTACGAACATTTATCTTGTCGAAATTCGTGGCTTTCCACGCTTTATTCGTTAACGCGTTAACGTAGTATCGATTGGCCAAGATCGTTTAGAAATAGTTATTCTCTTATCCCTTGTAATTTCGTGATCGTTCGAGTAAATCAAAATGATGGCGACAGCAACGACGCGTTAATATTTCAACTTCTCGGAGGACGTTCGTTTTCCCGGTTTTCGGCGAGAACATTTTTCAGAGCGTGACAAGTTCGCTTTATTACTCACAGTGAAGTTTCTCGTCCAAGTTGCCGCGGGACGTCACCGACAGCGCCCTTATGAACTCTTCGAATTCTATCGTCCCGTCCTGCAAAACAATCCTTCCTGCAGCTTCTTCTTTGTCTACTCTTCGCCAACTTATCTCGCCTATACATGTATACCACGGGACCAAAGTTTCCTCCTCTCCACGTCTTTCCTGTCCGCCTTGCTTGAACGCAAGGCCAGATCGTCTCACCGAGTCAATTAAACGGATAAGAAGAGGAAACGTTAACAGAAATACACTGTACTCTACTGTGTAGAAGAAATTGAAAACGCGACCCGAATTACTTTTATTCCATATCGATGGATACTTTTTCCGGCGGTATCGTTGCTTTAGGAGTGTTATAAAATGTAAATGTAGGAAACATGAAAAAGCAATTTTTGATCGATATCGCGTACGCGCCAGCGACTCAGAGATGAGTATTTTACATAAATTTCAACGCTCCCGCTCGCTACGCTTGGTCAATATCGTACCACGAATACATATGTATATCGAGAATATACATATGTATGTATGTATGTATGTATGTATGTATGTATGTATGTATGTATGTATGTACAGACAAATATCGTAGACAAATATTTTTAATGAATTTCGTGTCCAGTTTGTTTTGCTTCGCTTTTGTATCTCGATAGACGAAAGAGCGACGAAAGAACGACGAAACGAATAAATTCATCTTCTTTTGAAATACGTAAACACGCGTTCGATAGACTTACGCTGTTCTCGTCGAACACCCTGAAGACGAGCGAAGCGAATTTCGATGGATCGCCTTGGGGAAAGAACTGCTTGTAGATTTTTATGAAACCCTGAAATCACGCAACAGGCTCGCTTATCTTCAAACTTCCTTCGTGCGTATCGATTTTCGTTTAATTAAGGTGCCGGCTGAAACGAGGTCATACCTGTTCCGTCAGCAAGCCATCGGGGCAGTCTTTCAGGAATCCTTTGTGCCTAAACAAACGATCGTCCAAAGTTATCCAATCTCATCTTTATCATAATGAAATTTACCCTACTCGATTTTACAAAAAATTCAAAGAAATCTCCTTTCTTTCTCTCTTGAAATATTTATGTTTCTATGTATGTAATTATAAGTGCAACTTTTGCGAAAACGTATAAAATGGAAATTTTGTTGGGAAACTGTATGCAATTGAAATAATATCTCCTGTAAAAAAAAGTTATGATCATTTAAAGCTGTCAGTGAAAATCGGATATTTCATAAGTTACAACCTAATACGTGTCCTAAATACGCGGTCGAACGTTTCGATCACACGAAGCGGTGTGGCTTTCGAACGCGATCAGAAACTTGTCGAACGGAAATGATTTATAACAGTTTCGCTCGTGCAAATCGTCGAACAAAGTTATTTTCGAGGCAACGTTCCTCTGCCGTTCGATCGTTATCGGAGGAATCGTCGGTCCACCGGAAGAATCTTAACGAGAGCAATTTTTTCTTTCCGACTTCCGTCTACTCACCATTGTCGAATCTCCTTCTCGGTAACTGAAACAGAAAGAAGATGGAAATGTTTGTAGACGAACGTAAGGGCATAAAGCGTAAAGGACGCCGAGCTTTCGTAAATAATGGGAGAAAGGAGCGGGAAAGAATAACGGCTGGGGAAGATCCCAGAAATCCGTTTCTCGAATTTCCGAAAGGTTTCACCATTCATTCTGTCGACCGTTCGAATTCTCTGCTGAACATCACGGAAATTGATAGAAACGCGGGAAGGATACGAGCGTTTATTAAATGTGGAAATCGACGAAATCATCTGATAATGCCTGATTCTTGTAACACTAGAATTGTATTGAAGTAAAGTAAAGTAAAGTAAATAAATAAATAACTAAATAAATAAATAAATAAATAAAGCGATGGCAAGATTTTCGTTCAGATCTCGAACGAGCTGTTAAAGTTCGAAGGTAACAAAGCAAACGCGAGGTCTGTTAATTAACAAGCCCTGGACGGGGGTCGGATCGTATTTTGGATAGGAATTGAACAGCGCGCTGTGAAAACGTCGTTAGCCATCGAGAATCGTACGAGAAGAGAGCTCGATAGGAAAAATCGCCGCAATGCAGACCACCGTTTCGTTGATGAATTGAATTTATTCCAAGGTGGAAAAGCGTATCGAGGTCGGATGCTCGATACGTCGATCGTTAACGTGAAAAGCTACGGTGGACAATTAAAATTTCTTTCGAAGCGAATTCTACGCCCGAGAGAGAATTTGGAAAAAGTGGCGCGCACGCGTTAACGGAAACGTAATCAAGCATCTATAGTGTGTGTATGGTATCGAATTAGAAGGTGGTCGAACGTCGAGCGACAATGGAATTTGACGAGCTTTCAGCACCGCAGCCTTGAAAAACTGTTTAAAAACTGGATAAAAACAAAGTATCACGGTTCTTTTTTAATGCACTCTTATACCATTCGATATTCACGGGAGGTGCACAAATTTGATACTAGAAAATGCTGGTCTCTTCTTGTTATCGGTTTTCGAGTAGCAAGACCGAAAGAATCACATCGCACGGTGTTTCGTAGGAAAATTCTCAATTCCTCGGCGACTGTTAAAGGTTCTTTTGACAAATCGGGCATACATAATGTTGTCCCTGGCGAGTCACTTTTAACATCCCCCGTTAAATTACTCGAACAAGGTCGTCTCGTTTTCGACAGAGTTTTCGCGAGAGCCCTTTTGTTCTGGGATAGTTTCGTTCCACCTTGTTCCTTGAATTACATCCTAATGCGAACCCGATGTTCTTCGTAAAACAAATCCCGAGAAAATCCTACACTCCATCTAGACGCGTTTGAGATTCTATTTCGTTAACGTTCTTGTTTCCTCCTCGTGAAACTGGCCGAATTTTATTTCGTTGCCTCCCTAGACTGCTCTAAAATCGTGTACGAGCACCGAACAAAAATGTCGAGAATCCAAAATCTCGTGTCTCGTTTCTCTTCGAGTCGAACGTTAATTTTTCAGATACCATAGAATGCAAGAAACACCGAAAGCGTGTCCCCGGACGCTTGTCGGTTTCCTCGTCTCCTTAGATACTTTCGGTAGGAACAGTGCATTCGTAAGCGGTTTTGTCGGAAAATACGAGAAACTCGCGTGCACCGAGGGTGCATCGGAAGCAGGAAAACGATGCCGTTTCGAGCACTCCGCCTCCAGGGATCAGGAAGTACGGTACTCGATCGTTTCGCTGCAACAGCTCGAAGAAAACGATCGGTCTAGAGCGAGGGACCAGATTCGGTTCTTCCATTTCTTAAATAGAGTGAGTAGTTGTAAGTTGATCGCAATGTTCGCAATGCACAATTATAATTTGTGCAATTTCTAACGGATTCAGGAAATGTCAGAATTAAAACTGAGGTAGATATAGCCGAAGGACTAAAGAATTAAGATAATAAACCGTTTAATCAGTCGTTAAAACACTTAAGCAGCACGTGACTCGGGATATTAAAAGCGGCGGGTAAAGGTCGGTTGAATTTTTAATAACGCTATTTGCAGCTTTGACGATGCATAGAATGGTGTAAAGGGGAAATGAATAATGCGCGGCAGAAATCGTGACGCGATCTAACGCGCGATAAACCGTACGAGTGGAGTTAACAACAGGAGAATTAAATCGTCCTGAAACTTTTTCGAGCATCCGCGATTCGCTGAAAGTTTCGAGCGGAATAATCGAGCGAACAGCTTCCCCGTGCCGAAAGAGAAAACGATAAGCCGTCATTTTGCGGACGAACGTGCGATGGGAAGAGCTACGTAGACGTCGACGACGTTAAATAAAGAAGAGATTATCCTTGTGGAAATGGCGAAGCGACGCGATGACGTCATCTGGAGAAGTGTCGCCGAGAGGAGAATAGAGAATAGTAAAGCGTGGGCGGTGCACCGAGCATATTGCGGGCTGATTCCCAGCCACGTGGCCGGTATAGCACTTTATTGTTCGTCACGATTCACTACACACGACACACGACACACGACACACGACACACGACACACGGCACACGATACACGTCGCGACACGACGCGTCGCGACGCCACCGACCATCGAATCAAACGAATAATTTATATCCCCACGTGTACAAGACAGCTGCCACTTTTAAATTGTTTTTTCGCAATGCGTTCGTTCGTTTGTTCGTTCGTTTCGAGTACAGCCCCTCCCCTTACAGACATTACGTGTCGTTTATAAAACGTTCCAACTTCCTCTCGTGTTTCTTTTTTCTTTTATTATTAATTTATTCAGTCGTACGGGGAGTTTGAACGTTTCCTCGCTGTTTCGCCATATTCTTCGCTCGATTCGACGTCTCCATTATTCCCGTAATCTGCCCTATCTCCAATACCTTCTTCCTGTTTCCGTCGTTCGTCTTATCCACACGCCGTACCACGAACTACAGCAATTTCCATTATCTGCGAGATTTCTATCGGGCTGTTGGCCGAGTCGCATCGACGGACGAATTAATCGATCAACGGATGCTTGGAATTGGGCGGATTAACATCGCGCCAGGTGGTTAGATGTATCGGGTGCAGAAGTAGCGCGTAGGTGAAACGCGTGGGTGAAAGTTCTGTGGAGCGAGGAATACGCGAAACTTGGCGACCGAGTTGTTTATCGGATCCACGACGACAAATATTTACCCAAGAGAAACAGTCTTTGACGACGTTTGCACGCGGCCTGGAAAAGAAGTTTTCCGCGGCATGCGATACGTCGTCGTCGTCGTCGTCGTCGTCGTCGTCGTTGTCGATCCGTTTCAGAAGTAGACCGAGCTCGTAAAGTTAATTAGCGATCCTGTGATTAATCGTTTTACAACGATAACGAGCAATTCCAGCGCGGAGGTCAAGGGAAGTTTTCGCGTGGACCGCGCAGGACTTTGCTTTCCGTCCAACGCTCTGTGTCTCGTGCCGAACATTTCCCCGGCCTGGTAATTGCTTCCAGGTCAAGAAGACTTAATTGCTGCTCGTCCAATTCTCTCCTTTTTCTTACGCCCACGCATCCCTAGAACCTCCCCTTTTCTGTCTTTTCTGTCTTTTCTGTCTTTTCTGTCTTTTCTGTCTTTCTATTCCACAACTTTCCGTCCCTTTTTTTCTCTTCTATTCTATTTTCTCGACCGTTCCACGCTCTGATTACTTTTCTTTCGCTTAATCTCGTTCGACTCGATAATCTTATCGTACGTTCTATGCGCTTTTCGATCTCTTTTTACCATCTCTTTCGCACCGTAGCTGCTTCCATTTCCCTCCGACCACTGTTCGAACTTATTCTTTACGGTCTGCGTTCGGTCGAGTTTTATTCAAACTTTCGACATTTCGTTCTTCCATCTTTCTTTGTCATTCCGCGAACAAACTTTTCGCCTGTGCTTTTTCGAACTGTCATAGACGCTGAAACACTGGATCCTGTATAAATACGGAATGTATTTAACGCGAATTTTTCGAATTTTTCAAACGAAAAATTCCAAGCTTCGAAAGCGAAGTTTTATCGTTGGAGTAATTGATAGGACCTTCTGTTAGATCCAATGAAACAGTAATAAAATAAAGAGTCTCTTTTAAAAAGTGTCTCAGTGCTTGCGAACACGACAGAATGGAAGAATTTGTAGCAGTAACTTGTTCCCTAAGGAAGATTGGCTGAAAAACTTTTGCGGACGTTAATCCACTGGAATTCATAAGCTTTTAGACTAGCTCAGATTAGGCTAGTCCAGGATTGTTGGAGGTTGGCTCGTGCAATCCTCGAATTACCGGTCCGCGGCTAACAAAAGCGGTAACTGTCTGTTTTAAAACGAGCTCTCTATTTTACGCGACCGACCTTCCTTCTATTCCCCGTCTGGTTATTTTCATTTTCTGCTTTTTCGTTCGCGTCTCCGCCAGCGCTTCTGCTGGACACAGTTTCTCCTCTCTCCTTCAGGCAATAAAGCTGGAAATCTCTCGTTTCTCAGGCTAAAGACGGCGTCACGAGAATCATCGTCCCTCTCCTCTAATCCCTGGCTCGACGAAGCTCGTTTCGAGCATCGACGAAGGAGCTTCTAGATTCCGGGTGGTCCGAGCAAATTCCAAACGATCGTTTCGTCAAATCTGACTTTTGCAATTTCAAGTTTATTCAAAAATTACTTATTCCACGAAAAGGTTACCGAAGCTGCGGTAACAAATGCTTCGAGTCAACGAAGCAAATTAATTTCCGGTGAAACGATGAAATTTGTCGGTTTCGACAGGTAGCGGGTAAAATTCGGTAAAAATGGTTAAAAATCGTTTCTTCTGGGTGAAATATCATCGCGCACGGTCGTTTGTTTCGACTTGAGGAAATTGATAAATGGATGGAGCTCGAATCTCGAGGGTAAACGAATTTTCCGCTCGGTCGAGTATAAAAAGTAAACACGCGAGTGCATCGAGGACATCCAGATTCAGAGAAACGGAAAGATTTCGGTGGAGTATCGTGAAAGCGAGGGTGGTCAGGTTCGCTGGAAACGTTCCTCTTCGTTTACGAAGCACTCGTGAACCGTGAACCGTGAACCGTGAACCGTGAACCGCGCCACGGACCAGCATCCGCTCGTTCGTTAATTAAAATAACTTCCGAAAACTTTATTGTCCGTGTTAGAGGCGATTGCGAAGCTCGCCAGTCTGGCGGCGATGAAATGGGAAAACTTTTCAAGATTCGCTCTTCGGAAAGCATCAACGCCCGAAACTTTTGCTCTAATCGTCTGAAGAAGTACGCCACGGTATTCGGGGAAATTTTTGCTTATCAGCAAATTGTCCTCTGAACCAGTTTCATTTTTATCTTTCGTTCGAGTAACCGATGCCAATTTCGGATTTAACCCTTTCGTTCTGAGCAGCGCGTATCAAAGTTTCCAACTTTTTCAAACTGTCATATTTCTTCTTTTAATCTTTACTGAAAAATATCCCGTAACGTACGAGTTCGAGTCAAGCTACTCGAGTAGTTTCGCATAACGAAAATTAACGACGCCCGGTTTGCTTCCGTAAAAAGGAAAAAAAATCATGCTTTAATAAAGTAGATGCGATTCGAGCGCGATGGCGCGCTGCTGCGACGGATAAGAATAATCGGGAAAAGCGGAAAGACGAATTGGCCCGTACGAGGGGAGCAGAGAAGAATAACGCGGCCACTGTGTACAGAGCACGAGCGAAGTAAGCTGTTGGAAATTTTGTAAAAATGATGGATCTAGTATAGAAGGGTTAAGCAAAGGGGAGGAAGAATAGCGCGGAGGAGGATGACCAGATGTCATAAAGTCGCCAGTAGCCTGATAAACGAGTGAATTTCATCGGAGAAGATTTAATGGGCCGTGGTATCGCGTTCCGCGAAGTGCATTTTAACGAGTCCGGATAATTTAGTGTCGTTGTTTCGAGCGCAACAGCGAGGGAATCCGAGACAGCTGTACCCTCGGGAAAATATGTATGGTTACAGCCGGCAAACGTTACGCGCGCGCATGCCTGTGCGGCCGAGTACACGTAGACGGAAATTGGAAAATGCAATTGGAACGGCACACCGCGACGTTAATAAACGCGAATCGCGTTAATCGAGCAGACTCCGCGTTATCGCGGCTGAAAAATTTACCTCACGTTTTTCAACTTTTCTACCCCGATTATTTTCTCTTTGACATCGATCGCGTGCTCGTTAAAATTCTGATCGAATGAAAGTGTCGATGGTACACCGGTGCAACCGTGCAGCCGTACAACGGTGCAATCGTGCACCCGCATCGCGAACACTCTCCCCGTGAAATCCTCTTTGTATTTAATAATACAAATACGGATCTCGTTTATAACGGGATAAAACGCGTACACTGAAGGCGATCGTAAATTCACGCTTCGATGCGCACCATCTGGAAACTTGCTCGAAACGACGCGGTGTCATCCCCAAATGAATCGTTAACACGAATGCTGTTTAACTTCCAACACGCTATGCTCTAAGTAGCTCTATCTTTATTACCTTGCACAATCGTGTCAATATTTAAGAGCGTTAACAACACGCAACAATGAAACAAGCTCTTTAATCGCTTCTCTTCGTATCGCGTACTTTGCTTACTTCGGTGAAACTTATGCACTTTCACTCCTATCGTCGACCCGGACGTATCGCCGCTAATGAAATTATTCCCATTTTCTGCAGTTCAGTACACAAGTTCGAAATTCGAAACGAACGGAACGGAACGGAACGGAACGGAACGCGACGTCTGTCGTTTATTCGCGTTTATTCACGCGACCAGATTCATCGTTGAATATACGTGTACATAATAGGCTAATCGTCGATTTGCTGCTGGCTGCGCGATTCGTTTAACCTGTACGGCATACCAGACTAGATAAATCGTCGGCTCTGTTTGCACCAGGCCAATTACGTGCTTACCGCCGCGTCACGGAACAACCCTCGATGGTACACGATTTAGAACTTAGAACGACGACGCGCCTCGCGTGGCGACATTACGAGCTTTCTAAGCAACGGGCAAAAAGAACGAGGAGAACTTGCTCGCTATACCTTGCCGTGCGGGCTGCTCGTTGCAACTCATTTTGCTGCCGCGTTATCTCGCGCGAGTTACCAAAGTTAGCTAGCCTATTTCCTCGCAATTCGAAGGGATGTACTTTTTCCATCGAGCGCGTTACCCGTATCGTGGAAACGATGCATAAATAATTTTACTTGGCGAATGTAACGGGCTTATCTCGACGCTGCGCTCGGCTAAAACGAACAAAACGAACAAAACCAGCCGCGATTAACGCTGGAAAATTCCTGGTAAAATTTCGAAAATCTCTGAAACTTGTGAAATTTCTGAAATTTCTGCAATTGTATAACGTGGATTATTTTTTGCCGAGATCTTTGTTCGAGTAGCGAGGCAGAGTAGTTGGTTCGTAAAATGCTCGCGAGAATTTTAATTCTTTCCTTCGTGATTTTTCGAGCATAAATATTTTTACGACAATTTTCCTCTCGTCGTTCCGAGTCACTTGAACGGAATGAATTCTCCGATTGTATCCACCCCCGCAAAACAATCCATCAATCGATCGATCCGGTTCGACGAAAGGGCTCGACCGATCGCGTTCAGGCAAACAGAGTGAAACGAGTGAAATTCAAAAATTGGAGAAACTGAGAACAGGTGTCGGAGGGGGGGGGGGGGGGTAACGGAGAACTGAATGAAAGTAATCGAAGATCGGTGTTGCGTAAAAAGCAGAACTTTATTAAAACTGATGAAAATTAAGAGAAAACAGCCTGGTTTCAGTTAAAAAGAAATACACGTTTTAGATGACGATAGAAGCAATCGGGCAGCGCAGTTTGCATAGAGTTTTGAAATTCCTCGTGTTTTTCCAGGATAAAACATTGGAACGGGAGAATACGTTGCATCTGTCGTATAATTTTCATCGTATATTCAAGAGTATTACGCTAGCTGGGTAACTCGTTAAACGGGTAACAGTTGGCCACGCGTCATTACCCTAAATGCTCGTTATCCTTTAACTACGCCCGAAAACCTTTCATTTTTCCCTCGATATCTTCCGAGCTTTCGATTTTCCAGCATCTGGAGCACTGAAAGCCCACAATTTTCTGTTCGATCGCGCCGCTCGATGGCAAAAATACACGCGCACGCGGATCGGATCGGATCGACGCACGAATATTTCTGCGGACCGTTCTTTTTGATACAATTAAGCTTCGCTTATTTTTACAGCCAAGTTAAAAATATTCCAGTAAATTACATATGTTTCCATGTAGGGGAGCCAGTCGAGTGCAAGGTGCTAATAAATACGTGACCGTCCTTGCTTTTCTGCTCTGCTGAGAATCGACGAAAATGGGACTGGGTTAATCTGGCTGACAGGCACAGATTTCAAGGTTTATCGAAGAAAAAAAAAGGGAAGGAGGGATCGAAGTAACGTATCGGGTCTCCCGAGGGGTGAGCGTGCGGAGCGTGAACTCGGTCCTCTGGGTAAACTTCCGGTTAACAGGAATTAGCATAGCCTGGCATTAATTTCCATGGCCGTAATTGCGTTAGAATGTGCAACGCGGAGAAGCCGGGATGCAGGGGACGCTTGAACTTCTACTAGCGCGTGACATTTAAGCTCTGTTCGAGCGAATTGTATCAGGCGACACGTGGTTCGTAGTAAAAATAACGCGAGAATTTGTATTTGTGTTTCATTCTCAAGTGGAGAATCCGTAGATAGCTGAGAAGACGAATTTTCAAAGCTCTTTCGAAGCGGTACCGCGCAAAGAGAACAACAATATCCTTGAAAGTCTATCAGCTTTCCGGCGAGCTGTTCAAGATTTTCCTCCTTAGACGATATTTCGGTGTCTAGTTTTCCGGCTGCACGAAAGGAAATGAAAGGTAGCTGCTGCTGGAAGTCGATCGAGTCGAGAGATCGTTATCGAATCGAATGGAATCGAATGGAATCGAATGGAATCGAATGGAATCGAATGGAATCGAATGAAATCGAACGGAATCGAATGTAGAAAGGGGGGAAAGGCAAGGCAAGGCAAGGTAAGGCAAGGTAAGGCAAGGTAAGGCAAGGCTTCGAGATGGTCGAAAACGCGAAATAATTGGTTGAAGGCAATCAAGGTTCATTAAGCGGATCGCGTGGCGATTAATCGAACAAGTTAACTGTGCTCCTCCCAGCCGTACCTTCCTAAGTTCGTTTCGTTTCTCCATTTCCAGCTTGTTCGCTTCTTGTTATTTCGCTTAGACGGATATTTCATTTTCTCCGGAGTAATTGCCGTCCTTCTTCGAATCGATGCACCACGCGCATTGAAAACAGGAAGTGTAGGAGGGAATCGTCGAATTTCCGGCTCGTCAGTCGAATTTTTCACTACTTACCTTTTCGATTGCACTCGTTTCGATTACGAAAGATCATTCGAGTTCTGTATCAACTCAGAGACTATCCAGATCGTTGGAACTTTGGAAATGTTCTATTCTCCGGAAAGCCAGGCGAAGCAAGAAGGTCTTACTTACGTATTAGATATCAGAGAGCACGTGCCATATTAAACTACGATAATGATAAAATAAGAAGCAAAGGAAGGGCTTTTGCTTGTAATCGTTAAAAGTGTTTCTTGGAGCTGACTATACCCTTACGATAGCAATTTTCCCAACGACTGCTAGCATCTTTATCGTTATCGTTTCTCGTGACTAGCAGAAGTTTAGATGGAGAAACGATACGAATTGCGAGAGCGCATTTCGAAACGAACTTCCCGGGGATAAAAAGTTTCGAAATCGTTTCGTCTGTTATTCGAGTGTTGCGTGTCCACGAAACGGAGCACATCTCGCTAGATATCGAAAGCTATATCCCCAGGGTATATCCCCAGGGGACGTTTGCGGGCTGATCCAGGAGTGGCGTTCGATTGAGTCAACGAATGATTTCCGCGTGTCTTCCGTGCTCGTTTAATAGGGCAGCGAGAAACGGGGAACCGGGGAAACGGGGAAACGGGGAAACGGGGAAACGGGGAAACGGGGAAACGGGGAAACGGGGAAACGAGAAAACGAGGAAACGAGATTTCGACTCGGATCGCGACCCACGACAGACAAATCCTTTTGAATTTTCAGATTTTAGGAAATAGGGCGGAAATGTTTCTAAAGCGTGGGTCTGAATGGGAATTCCGGCAACGCGAAACAACAACTTGCTTTACAAAAATATCGGATGGGGCTTCGTTTTTGAATTATTAAGCAAAAAACACTGACAGTGTTTTTCAGTCGCCCCGGGACAAGCGCCTCGGTAGAACAGGAAGCGTTAAGCACAAGTAATATTGGACATAAAAGTAAAAAACAAATGGTAGAATGTTATGAGAGTAATCGTACCCTAGAATAAAGGGAATGACTGAATGGCTGGATATTCCAACAGAAGGAATAAGTAGAAATTGCAGAATATTTTTTCGTATTGTAAAGGAGGAATAAATTTGAAAATTACCTACATGGAATGTTAAAAAGTGAAGAAAAAATATAAACTGGACTCAACCATGTACTTGTAAGTTGACCTGCTTCAACGACAATATGCAGCGCAGAACAGCTGATGCGATGGGGCAGGTCAGGTCACTACACTTTAAACTGCTCGTACTCTTGAGCGAGCGAAATCTTAATAATTATAAAATACGTTAAAAGAAAAGAAAATTTGATAAAAGTAATAATTATTTAATAAAAGACCTTAAAATTGTAATAATTATAACAAAATCTACAACCCACCCATCCATAAGTATTATAAAAATAACAATATTCAATAATTATAACAATTAACAAATGAATAATTAGAAAATACAGTAAAATTAATTAAAATCGTTTAAAATAAAGTAAAATTTGGTAGACATAACAATTATTCCATATAGAACTATAAAATTATAATAATTATAACAATATTTGCAAAATTGTAATAAAAAAATAATGTTAAATAAATAAAATAATTAAATAAATGAATAATTGCAAAATTAAGAAATACGAAGAAAAAACTCATGCATGAGTGATTTCGGGAACCGGTAACAATAGTCAGTCAACCATGAAGTCTTAGGGTTATATAAACGCGACGAATGTCAAATTCTGTCCTTCCTGCTCGAGATGTCAATGAGTTCGGACTGATCTGAAGAAGGGTGGTCTACCATGGGTCAATCTTGGGTCTATCATGGATCAATCTGGAGGTAACCATGGGACAATCTTGGATCGAACTTGGGTCCATCTGAAGCAGTCTTCGGTCAATTTTGGATCAAACCTGGGTGAATTGTGGAGCAGTAACTTGCTGAGTGCAGTAACAGTGCAGTAGAAGAGATCTACGATCGGTGAGTCGCATGCTTTATGGTTCCTCCGGTTCCCATCATGTCGTAGGACGAAAGGTCCGAAATGACACGGGAACTGGTTGTAATTTTTCTTATTTTGAGCGAGCATAGTGACCACGAATGTTATTCTACAATTGTATAATAATATTCGTGAAATCTATTTGTCTATTTGCATATGTATTAGCTCAGGATAGGGGTTTTCTTGTACGTCGCGTATTTAATATTCGTATATCAAGTTTAGAATAATTTTGAAAGTATAGAAAATTGTATAGAAAATTGTATAGAAATCGGATGACCCTCCGATTTCACTGACAATTTTCTTTTTAAATTTCTTACGTACAAGAGAACAATTCGCGGAGTAGATTTCGATATCAAAGTAATGATTAAAAATGTCTTTACTTAATGTTAGAACGTTTACTTTGATATTGGAATCTCTCGAATATCGAACTGTAGATACATATTTATTTCTACGAAAAGTTTCTTTCATTTTCTAAACGTAGAGTCATTTTTGCATTAATTTTCGAGTCTTGCATTAGTAAATCTTTTCTAAATTCTTTCGAAATTCAGTATACTTTTATTAAAGTAGTTTTTCATTTTCAAAATTCTTTCTAAATTCAGTATACCTCTATTAAAGTAGTTTTTCATTTTCAAAATTAAATTCACTTTGCTATCAATTCTATTAAGAAAGTATTAGAGTCTTTGTCACTAATCATACTTGTTAGCTCAGGATTTTCAGCAAACATGAAGACATACGGTAGGTGAAATTTCACCTGGCCTTGTCCATTTTTATGCTCGAAGTTCATACGTGTACTTAGATGTACACGAATGAATTAGGGCAGGTGGACAAGGTGTAGTTTTAAGTTTAATCATTTTGGCGATTGACAATCGATTAGTGAATTTAATACGATACAAGTTCCATATGTGTGTGCGTGGTTAGGATGTGGAATTTGTATCGATTAATTGAATTAAAGACCATCTAAAGTAATAAATGAAAATTATTTGCTCAGCTATTAGAGTCACTTGCATAATTGTAGTTTAATACATATGCGTGGCTAAAATTTATTCACTTTTGCACTTGAAATATTCACTATCGATTGTCAGTCGATTTCAGCAAATCAGGTATGCTTTTAATTAGAGTATGTATGATTGTGAATTTGAACTCGGGTGTCGGAGACGTCCCGGGACGTTCTCCCTAGGATTAGGCTATTTTGCACCCGGGTGGTGTGTGTGAGAATCGTGGAGTGTGTGTGTTGGTGTGATTGATTTTTGCACAATTTTGAAATATAGCATCAGGCAGGCAGGTAGTTTACTTCTGTATGAGTGATTTAATTTTTAAGTAGGCAGGGCCAGAGCAAGCTTTCATGTTTCATACATGAGAAGTTTGTATCTGGGGTAGCATTAAACGAAAAATCGAAAAGAATAATCAAAATGCAAATGAAATTAGATTTCCAACATTCTTGATTTCGATTTTTCGTCAGGCCAAGCCTTAGTTTGTAAGTCGTAGTCGTGGTTCTAGACCCGATTACAAAAATCAAGTATATCAGTGAAGTGTTCAGTGAAGTGAAATATATTTTGCGATTGCACATTCTTTTCTTTTTGGAAATAAAATAAAAAGAGAACAGTCGTGAAAATAGAATTATTAGATTGGCAATTTTTACATTATTCACTTTAACTTAGTATGTATAATAATTTTTGGTCAAATCAATTTCCTTCGATTTTAACAAAACCTTGTTGCCAATCTAATCATTTCATTTCACATTTGTATGTTTCTTCTTGTTTTATTTAACAAAAATTAAAGAGTGTTCGAGCAATCGTAAAATTTCGCGAGTGATATTTGTGAGGCTTGATTAGCCGAAGAGAGAAGAAGCTATACATATGCTGAAGAGGCTATATGCCGAAGAGCCCCGGCAATATTTGCCAAAGAAGAGGGGAACTATCAATGATTGTCCATCTAAAGATGGACAGTCATTCTATTGTCACTATGCTCGTTAATTTTTGCTTTCTTTTGTGTTTTATGTTTTACAGCTACCTTTTATTTTATTTGAAACGGTACGAATAGTACCGTGAAATATTAAGCTCGACATTTTGCGAGTTTAATATCGTTCGTGTTACTGAATCGCGATTTTCTTTTTCTCTTTCAGTTTATTAACTCATTTACCACTTAATTTTATCATTGGCTTTTCTGATCCTACCTACTTTAATATTCTTCGTTTTTCACCTTTTGATTATTTAATCCTTATTCACTTGTTTTCTGATTGTTGCAGCACTAATTATATTTGCTATTTCCAGGATTTTATTTTAACAAATACTTTTTATACTTTCATTTCGTTGCTGATATTTTTATTTCAATAAATTATTTGTCACTTTAAATACCTTCCTTTCCCTTCCTCAAATCCTACATCCATTAACTTTAAGTTAGCTTGAAATTTGAAGTTCCCTCTTATATTACTATTAGTAATAAGAATATGATATTTAATTACAAAGTGCGTATACCGTGCGTGGGAGGATGGGAGGGCACGTGGACACAAGTTCTTCATCAGGTAGCCTGTGTTACCTGATGAAGAACTTGTGTCGTTTGTAAGCACTTTCCACTCTAAACTGTACTTGTCGAATCGAAGGCTTGCCACCTTTGCACTCCGTCTTAGTTTCTAGTTTACATTTCATATATTTTCACCCACAATTCGCTTTCGTCCGGTATCCTCGATGTCAGGCGCGGCGTACTCGCCCGCGTTGCAAGCCGGCTGCACGAGGGTAGATCATTCGGTAATTCTTGTTGATCGTAAGCCGTCTTTCATCATCTGGTATCTCATCTGAGTTGGCCAGTGGGGGTTGAGTCGTGCTGTGGCCTGGGGTCGGGTGGGAGTTTTGAGGGTGCTGGATAGTAACCGGGACGGGTCTGCGGCCCTGATCGATGGTAGTTTCAGACTACCCGATTGAGGTCGGGGTTTGTGATGGGGCTCGCCTCTGTCAGACCCCCTTCAAACGGGGGCAGTGGAAAGCCTTGTCACAGCCCTCGCAGGCAACGTCTCTCTCCTCTATCTGGTACGCTCAGGCTCGACTCGATTCCTTGATTGATCTATGTGATGATCAAGTTCACGTAAGCCGCGATCTGGCTCTTGCTGGCCAACTCCGGTGGGTTACTGTTGGTGAAAGGTGCTGACACTGGGGTTGCTGGGTGGCCGTGAGTACGTCGTGTGCACACGGGGATACTTTTGGATTAAAGCGAATTCTTTTGCTTTGCTTTGCTCACGGTTCTTTTCTTCCTACTTTCTGGATTAGAGTCACTTTCAATTTCTTTTCAAATTTCTTCATTTCAATTTGCACTTTTCTGAATTTCTTTGATGGCAATCCTTTGAGATAAGACGAGTACAGTTTTAGAGTAGAAAGTGCAGGTTAGGGACCCTGTATATAGTTTTAAGGTAGTTAGTCGTTAAGTTAAGTTAAGCATGGACGTCGTGGGATCATCGAGGGAACGCACAGGACATCGAGGGATTTTTCGTTTAAGTTAGTTTTAAGACTAGTTTAAGGCGATTGTAGGATGTTTATAAGTGTGAGTGGGAACTAAGCGAATGGGTTCTTTTGTTTCAGGTCGGGTCACAATCGTAGCCACCTCCTCGTGGTGTGACCTGGTAATCGGTATCATTTTCTAAAGACCGAAATTTTATAAAAATCGAGTCGTTAGAAAATGATATCGAGCCAAGTGCTACGTTTCGCGGTTAAATAAGAAGTTACTTGGTTCCTTAAGATTCCAATGTATTTCGTAAAATCGCTTTCGCCAATATTAAATGTGTGTTCTAATATTATTTAGAGTGCATGAGCGAATGCATTATAAAAAAAATAATCTTATGTGCAATAAATCTTTTCTAACTTTCCGTATCTTCTTTACTTTTCTTTATAAAATCTTTTTTTTCCACTGTTTTTGTGGACGTTTTGTGCGAATTATTTACACGATAGTACAAAACTGTTTGAACTCGACAACATTTATTCGTTACTTTGTATAAAACAATTTAGGTTACAGCGAATTAATGTTTCAGCGTAACTGCGAGCCGAGTCGCGCGAACAGTTGACTCGTACCACTGAGCCGCGGCCAACGTCGATCAAACTACCGCTGGAATAGCTTACAATTTATTTCTTTATTTCTCTGTTTGCCGTGCTCTCGAAATGCAAAGTAATAAATTCTTGGACGTTAACGACGTTGCTCTATTGAGCAACGCGACGAGACTCTGGTCAGGCACAGTGAGTTTTTTTCAAAAGGAAAGCTTCGGGACAGAAAAAACGGAGGTTGCACCGCTTAAAAGAAGCCTCCGGCATTTGTCCCGATCCTCTCTTCGCTCAAAGTTTTAGTTTTCGTTTGAAAGTCGGTGGAAAAATGTTGTAGCCGACAACAGGTCGCGAGTCGAGATGTATTCGAGACGGCTTTCCGGATGAACTCGTTTCCAACGGAAGCCGCGAGTCGACAAGCGAGAGACAAGAAAAATGTTGTCGCTAGGGAATTGCAATCGAGACCGTATGCACGCAGAATGCTGGAATCTTCGTACACAGGTATGCGGTACGTATACGCGACGTGTATACAGGGTGTCCAAACGTTAAAGGATTCAAAATAAACTTTACTAGTATTTTCTATTAGAAATAATGGAAAAGATACAGTACGCGATATACACGGATGTTGTACGCGTTCTTTGGAAATTTTGTAAGAAACGCGTCCAGCGACAGATTTAACCGGAACGAAAGTATTTCATTTTGGGACACCGTGTGCACGTAAATAGGTGTGCGACTGTCGGTCGAAGGCGAAGCGTGGAAAGAGGCATCGGAATCGATCGGTTCGGCATGGCATCGCGGGCACGATGTTTCGTCGATGAAAGGGACCTCTCCGCCTGGACGGCAAAGCGAATCGAATGAATAATAAGCGAACTCGGGGAAAACGAGACGCTGACCGCGATCAACGGTAAGGGTACGCGTTCCATTTATAGACAGGCGGAACGTTAAAAAAACAAAACACGGATAGCTAGACGGGACAAGCAACGTACGTGTACGATACGATACGAGTAAAAATTCACCGTATACCTTTTATAATTTTGTAATTGTTTGGGATTCGGATAATAATTGTATGGTATTTGTGTGGCGCCGGAAGAACGCTGTCGCCGCGATCGGACGGCTAAATCCCTCGGAATATTTGCAGAGGATACGGCACGTCGGATCTTATGATAAGTGTAAGTGAAAAGGGTCTTGCGGTAACAATAGTGGAAGCACGGATTAATGCTTTTTCACGGCGAACAATTTCATTCCACCTATTGTACGCGGGGGTTAAAACGGTGACGCGATAAGTCGTGGATTTAATGAGAAAAAAATATTATGACGGGGTAGATTAGAATTCAGCGTTCAAACGTTCGTAAACATTCTCTTTTCGAATGATAATTTGACAATTGTTCGATAGTATTTGTTCGTTTTGTCGTGGTACGCAATTTTTCTCCTATTATATCATTTTTCCATTTTTCCATTTTTCCATTTTTCCATTTTTCCATTTTTATTCCGCGCACGAAACGTACGGGAAAATATTGCTATCGATTCGAGTTCCATTCTTCTTCCGGCGAACGTACCAAAATAATTTTGCAACGATTCAAAGCTGTTCCGATTTCAGCTGTTCGCTGTAGGGGTGCGTGAAACACGGCTAACGATCAATGAAAATAGATACACGGGAACGCGGAAAGAAAGAAAAGATAGGTGTCGTTTTGGAGTGGCGTGGAAACGGAAAGCACGCGGGAACGTCGGAAGTCGAGGCCGTCGTGCCCGTCGTGCTCGTCGTTTCCGCCTGCGAAAGAAGAGAAAAACGACAAGGATGAAGGTTTCGTCGAAACCGTCGAAAGCAACGAAACGATATCGTTCTTCTTGTCGTGTTTTCACTATACCGTAGGCAAACTTTGTCTTCGTCAAATACGCGTTGCGCGAAGCGTCCTTTAGCGATCAAACGTTGAAATTTATCCAACGAGAGAGCGTAGCTACTGTTTGCTTTAACGATTGACGAAGCTCGATTTCATTTCGAAAAGTCATAAAAGCGTGGTTTACATTCCAAATAATCGTCGGTTACGTTCTGATTTTTCACAATGAGCTCGCGCTGAAAGGGGACGAAGGAAAACAAAGACTGGTTCAGACAGATAACATTCAGCCAACGGGGAAAGCGATTTTGTACTTTGACAAGGCAACTAGGCAACTGTTCCGCCGAAATGTCGTGTAAAGGGAACTGCGTTTCTATGTAAATTTTTTTAGGGACCGGAGATTACGAAAGGCTGATACGCAACAGGGAGTGTCGTGGCCGTAATGTCCTCGTATAGTCGACAGTTTCGATAACTTTTTCTTACCTTAATAATTTGGTCACGGAAACGACCACAAGTCAGCTCGCGTTCTACAAAACGCAAGAAAAGAAACCGAGATAAGCTAACTTCCGGCGAAGATCTACGCTCGATAAACTAATAAAAGATCCACAATACCATGATGTTGATCACGCACCTAGAATCGACGAGGAGGAAAGCCTTTAATCAGCAGCTTTCTTTCTGTTCGTATCATTTTCTATGTCAACCGATATGATGGATTTCTACGATTTATAACGACGTTACTTCTCGAATAAAACGAAATTCGATACGAAAGATGGAAAGCTGCAAGAAAGCTTCAGAATACGTATCGTGCTTAATTCGAGAACGTCTACGAAGCGATAAAGTTTTACAATCGTTCTACCGGCAGAATTACTTCAATTGTTACGATATCTGGGCGCACTTAAGAAATTTTATTTGCCGTTTAAAGCTACAATTACTTACGTGTCTGAGAAATTTTTGATCAATGATTCCCCGGATTGCGTAATCGTCCTTGAATCACGGAGGCAATTAACATACTGGCTTTAACGTCGTTGTTCGCGTTGTTCGCGTTGTTTTACCGTTCTTTCTCGATGACCTTTAGACAATCGTCGCGATATATGTAGGATCTGTCGGTGAAAAGTGGTGTGCAAAGATCAAAAGGTTAGCTTCCCGACGGATCTTCCGAAACACAAAGATAGCCAGCAAAAGGCTTAGCGTTCGAATCGAACAGCCGAATCCTCTTTTCGAACCGTTTATAGCGTCGCATTGATTCTTGTCTCGAGAGAACGAGTCCTTTCGGAATAATCTCGCGAGCAACACGCGAGTTTCCGCTCCGTTTTCCCTATAGAAGTTCCTGCGGAAAGAGTCGGAGAACGATCGAAAGGATCCGGAAAAGAGAACGATGCGAGATGAAAACACCGACAGAAAGAGAAAGAGAGAGAGAGATTCAATGCAAAAGAAAATTTTTCACCAACCTACGAATCGTTATTGGCTGGCGAATCTCGAGACGAGCTGCTTGAAAATATCTAGACCGGAAACTATTCGTAATTCTCGGCGAGGTATTGCGGACAGGTCAGTGGGAAGCATCTTCCCTTTGGGACTGACAGATTTTCTCGATTAAATAAAATCCAGCTGCGTACGTATTATAAAACGAGACTCCGAGAGGGTTCTATTCAACGTTGCGCTCTTACCGCAAGCCAATTTCTGCAAGCTTGGCTTCGTAGCCACTGTCGAGCACTTAGTATATACGTAAACCGCGTGTCGAGATGGTCGTTGTCGTTGTCGTTGTCGTCGTCGTCGTCGTCGTATGCGACGACCTTTTTATCCCCAGGCCCTTGACCGTCGCTTTTCTAATTGAAAGAACAGTCCGGGTTAACGCGTCGCGTAAAAAAGGTTCGGACACAGCATTTACGATTACGTTCTAGATTCTAGACAAAGAAGCGAGCCATAATTACCCGTGCTTATTATAGACCTATATTATTTATTACCTTACCTATTCACCCTATACTCCGAATACTCTTCAAATAATAAATTAGTCCTTTCTTTTATTTGATTAATATACAGGGTGTCCCACTTAAGTGAGTACAGCAGGATATTTCGGAAGGAGTTGCAGTTATTAAAAATGTGTTCGTACAAAAGTTGCTTGGCAAAATAAATAATTATTTTATTAATAGTAATTTAGTATAGTAATTTCTTTAAATGGGATGCTATATTTTTCTCTTCAAAATGTAACAGCAGGCACCGAGACAAATTCAATGATGTGCTACATGTTGGTATTCTGAGTTCGATAAAGGTGAATTGTTTGCTTATGTTTGTATGAAATTACTGCGATAAGACCCAATACATTCACCTTTATCGAAATCAGAATACCAACATGTAGCACATCGTTGAATTTGTCTCGGTGCTTGCTGTTACATTCTGAAGAAAAAAATGTAGCATCCCATTTAAAAAAATTACATTGACCTTCGGATCTCCTCTACTACCCGACCCAGAAGAAAATAATTATTACCACATGATGCACCCCATTTGGCCAAGCAACTTTTGTACGAACACATTTTTAATATCTACAACTCCTTCCGAAATATCCTGCTGTACTCACTTAAGTGGGGGACACCCTGTACGAATGTTGGTTCGTTGCAAGAGTCTGCAATCCGTTTAGTTTCGATGCCTGTGTTTTTTCTGTTTCAAATTTTCGTCGTTTGTGGAATTTTCGAAAAGTATATAGCAACGCGTTGAAAGTTTGAACGACGTCACGTTGACGCGCGTACAAAGTATCGATCGCGAAGCGTGTCGCGAAAGCTCGCGAAGGGAAAGAAGCGAGAACGAATGCTCGACGAGCGATCGAATTAGCGTGTCGTGCGAAGGGAACGTTGAGGAATTATTCGAAAAGCACGACAACCCCGAATTGGCGGGGGGGCGGTCTGTAATCAAAATGGTAAATCCGGTGCGGGTCGAGTTTGAGTAAAAGCTAGCGTCGGTCGGTCGGTCGAAAATTTATGGAAATCGCGATAATGAAGGACAGGTTGGTCCATTCGACGCGGGAATGCTCGTTGGCTGTTTAGCCAAGCACGACGCACGTTAGATCGGCGAACCACACGTTTCACGATTACGACACGTTCCACGAATTAACGAGCCAGATACGGCACAAGAGCTTTCGATCGAACGATTTATCGCGTAATCTCCCGTTCCGTGACAAACTCTTATTTTAAAACCAGGAAGCAAAATTTGTGAAAATACCGAAGTCAACTTGCTAATAGTTTCACGAAGGTTTAAAAAGGGGGAAAGGATAAATGATATTATCAGAGGTAAGTTTGAAAGTATAAGCGGAAAAGGCAAACGATAAGATAGCGTCGATACTCACAATACGTGTCGGTGGTGAGTCGATCGATGGTATCTTGCTTCAACTTGCTGTTCTTCTTGCCCATGTTTCTCACAAATTTTCCTCTTCCCTCGTTACGTCCTTTCGCGTTTAATCGTGCGCGTACGACAGTTTCTTGTGTTCGATTATCGAGCAATCTCACCGTCCGCTTCGCATTTTTCGCGAAACGGCCCACCGGTTCGGTCTCAAAAACACAGACACAGAAGTTTCTTCGAGGCTCGTTGAATCCGATGCGCGAGAAATTGTTCGAGGGTTCCTTGACCTTCAAGGTTGCACCTGAAGATTTCTTTGGAATTGTTTCGGAAACTTTTCTCTTACTTTGTAAGTTTTTCTCGGTGCGCAACGGTACGGCGTTTGAACGTGGTCACGCCGTAGACGCGATATTGGCTGCGTGGAACTTGGATGAAGCTTTGTCTGGCTTTGAAAAGCTCTTCGGTGCCTCGAATTCGTCCGTTTCGTATCGTCTCGCCCGGAGACCGTGCGCATCACTTCAATCCAGCTGCTTGTCTGGAAAAGTTGCTTTCAATTCGTTCTCATTCGATTCGATTTCATTCGAGCTTATTCGATTCGCCACTTCGAAGCGGGTCGCGAAATGTTCACAAGACTTTTTCCAAATTTTCTACGAGTTCTTACGTCTATTCTTTTCTGCTTTTCTTTCCCTGGCGACTTTAACACAGCCCATTGAATTTACTCTTTTCAATGGATTCTGATTCGCGCCCAGCAATTCTTTGGGGACGAGGTGGGGGAGAGAAAAAAAAAAAAGAAAACAAAAGACATCGAAAGAGGGGCGTTCTTTGTTTCGCGCTAGGGCGAACCAGTTGAATGGTTTTCCAGTGAGAGAACGTTTCAACGAGCGTGGCTGTTATTAAATGCGCGGATAAAAGGGTTCGAGTTTGAACCGTAATTCGGAAAATCGATGAAAGATACCACGGACTCTCGCTGCGAGCCATTGTGCACAGGGAAATATGTACGGTGTCCTTTTCACGGACACCGTTGCGAGGGCTGCGAGTGTCGTTGGACTTGTTAAACGAATTTCCACGATTCTCCTAGCTGATTACATTTCGTCGTCGACGCCGTCCTCGACGCCGTCCTCGACGCCGTCCTCGACGCCGTTCTCGACGACAGTTGGCTCCCGTTTTGTTCGTTCCTCCGCGAAATGTGCGCTCGATGCCAGATAGGTATTAAAAGCTGCGACAGGTCTATCTTTAAGGCAGGTCGTTGAAAATGGCAGCGATTTAATTACGATGGACGCGTAACGCGTAAAAGACGTGGATCGCAGAGGATACGGGAAGGATTTCTGAATATTGGGTCGACGAGAAGCACCGCGAAGAATTTCATTAAACGCGCCAACGGATTGCCTACCTCTGTTCCGCGTAAATAGAAAGCAAATCTGAAAAGTCCGAACTCTGCACCCCGCGATATTATACCGAGTGTTTAGAAAAGTTGTTGGCAAACTTTACGGGCGTGTAGTCAACTCGTCGGTTGAGCGATAAACTATTGATAAACGTGCCTCTAAAAACTGCGAGTCTATAAAAAAAAGAATATTATCGTTAAAGTAAGAAGATCTAATAGCTTTGAAATGTTTTGCGGCGGATGGGTTGTCGGGCAAGGGGATTAAAACGGAAGGCAATCGTTTGAAAGCTGAAAAAGCGAACGATGATTAAACTAGCTTGGGAAAAATTGGCTTCGAGAGGCAATTTAAGAAATATTGCTTCGCCCATAATTCGCCGATAAACCTTTTAGAAGAATAATTTTCCCTTTCCCCCGCGTACCTTCTGAAATTCGTTTTATCGCGTTATCTATATACGATTTACGTACGCGCGTGGAACGTTCGTTCGCGTCCGAAAATTTCATTTGATTTTAATTGGAGAGTCATCGAATCGCGAAGCACGAGTTATCAAGGGGAGTTTCGAAAATCCTAACGATGCCGCGTAACGATTTCTCTTTCCTCCCACCATCATTAATTCCGACTGCTATCGCATTAATCTCTACTGAAATATAATTGCTTCGTTACTCGTTGCATTATTCACGAACGTTTCCTCAAAGTACAACAGACTATGATGTCACGGGGCAAACTACGCTCCACGAACGATTTGCATCGTTCGAACGACGTTTGATCCGTGTTCGATTATCGACTCGTCTTCCGACTATCCGAACAGAAAATAATCGCCATTCGCTTTTGGTCGAGCCGTTCCGCTATAATTTCGAAAGAGAGAATTAGATTCCTAGGGGCGAACGGAAGGCCGTCTAACGATCTACGATGCTCTACACCTTTATCGAGTTCCGTTTTGTAGCTACAAAGCGTAGCCGGGGTTGGAATTATTTACCTCCGGCCCAAGGCTCGTCACTACCCTTGACCTCCGCTCGCTGCGATGAACTCTTGGAATTCCCTTCTTTTCCTGCCTTTAACGCCTCGCCCTAACAAACATTACCTTACTCGTTAGCCAGAGCAAACCCCGAGTCAACGAGGACGAATAAAAGTTTCGACGAGTGAGTTTCCAACGGTCTCGAGGATAAAAACGACTCGATCGAAGGAAGATCGTTTTACCAGAAATTTTCGAAGAAAAACCAGCGTATTACGTACGCTGGATAAAGGGAAAGATGGAAAAAAGGGAAAAAGAGAAAGAAAAGGTCGGTCGTGTTATTATTTGAAAAGTTTGCGAGAGTGCTTTGCCGATCGGGCCAGCAGGAGAAATTCCATTATCGAGGCAATGGTTTAATGCCATAGTACGGGCCGGTTGTTCGTAAAAGTTTGTCGAATGCTCGTGTACCTTCTGGTCAAACTGCGCGGGATAAAGTACCGCTCCCTAGCTGACTCTATGAAAAATTCTATTCCGTAAACGGTGAAATTTGCGATCGTCCTCGTCGTGCAACGTAGAATTTTCAAAGTTTTGTAAATCGTAAAACGAAATTGCAACTAGTGATCGCGAAAATGTATGCGGAAGGAAAGAATTCGGTTGGTGGTTAGGGGATTCGGAGATGCAGGCCACGGGGTGAATTCGCGTCGAAAGGAACGAACGGATTGGTGGTAAACAATTACACGGTGAAACACCGATTGTCCGGTATCGTGACCCGAGCGTTATTGGATTACTGGCAATTCCAGTGTATCCCCGATGATATTCCCAGAACCTATAGCCAAGCGTTCTTGGATATCGTTTCGCATACGTTAACGATGCTAATTCCAATTTATGCGCACTCAACGTTGTTCGCCGTTTAATCGAACGACAACGACTGCTAGATGCGTTCAGAGGTGAAATAGTCTGTGCCGCAACGAAATACTCGGCGTTGCGGTTTTGCATCGAACGCAGCGATGGACGATCGGAGCACGATCGTAACAAAAGGTAAAATACGACGAACGTGCGGAGAATTTGTCCGATCTCGAGCAGCGTAGTCGTTACGTCGCGAAACATCAATTACGCGGCGTTTTGAATATCGAGTTCCGCCGCGCACCATCGGGAACTGCAGTGAGGAAGGGAGCGGTTGACAATTTCGAGTCGATGCGCGTCCCGTAAGCAGGACAACGCAGATGGCACACCGCACACGCAACGCATCTTCCTCGTGTTCGTTGTTCAATGTACGCGTATCGAAAACGTTCGTTTACGAAACAGCGAGCGAACGGGGAAGCACACGAGCCCCCGCGGTCCATTTTCCAGCGATTCTGCCGACTGCGCGAAAACGATCGTTCGCGTCCCTTCGGTTTCCACGAAATTGCAATTACAAATGCGAAGAGGAAGATGGAGGAGGAGAAGAAGAAGAAGAAGAAGAAGAAGAAGTAGAAGACGTGGAAGAAAATGGTCCAAAGGTGGTGATAGCAGTCCCGGCGCGGCGGAGGCGTTGCAGAGATTTTGATCGTCGCACCATTCGGTCCGTTCCATTCGGTGTATCTCCGTTCTCGGCCAACGAATCGATCAGTTCGGTTGATCGTTCGAGCTTCCGGCACGAGGTTTCCGCTTGCGATTTGACGGATTAGGCCCGCGGATGGCTCGGAGGCTTGGCAAACGCTTCGAAGTAGCGGTTTTCATTCATGAATCTCCTTACCGCTGTGAAGAGATGATCGGTGGGAATACGCGGACCAGTGACGTCATAGCGTCGCGGCGCCTGGCGTCAGACTGGCTCGCCGATGCTGTTACGTGCCAGTGCGTTGCTAGTGATTCGCGCAAGCGCCAGCCACCGCTCTTCGCCACCACCGGAGAATTCTCGATCGTTGTCTCTTTCTTTCCTTCCTTCCGACTCTCTCTCTTTTCTCCCTCCCTCTCGACCCTCCGCTACCACCGCTACCACCGCTACCACCGCTACCACCGCTACCACCCTCCCTCATTCCCTCATTCTGTCTTCTAACCCCTGTCCTTGCCCCTTTTCCTCTGCCACCGAGCTTCCTCTCTTCCTACCCTAGATACCAGCCTGTTCTTCTCCGCTTTCGTTCCTCTGTCCGCGTTACCTGATCACGATATACTTCTTTAGCCACCATTCTCCTTTCATTCCTTATCCTACCTCCGTGCATCCCCTTCGTCTTCGAATGCTCCTCGTTTTTCATTTGCTTCGACCTTTCCCCCTCCAAATTGTTACAGGATCTTTCAATTCCTTATCGCGCGTCAACTTTTTGCGAGCTGCTCTTCGCGATAACACCGTTCACTGTCATCGATATCAAAAGTCGAATGAGTAGCCAAAGAGAAGATGAGACTTATTAACCCTCTGCGTTCTAAGCCGCGATGAGATTCTTCCATCGCGTAATAATTTATGACAGAAATTTCATATGTTAATATGTCAGATTTGGAAATGAATCGATTGCGTGGATAATAATTGGTACGCGTTATAGCTGTGGTTATTTACAATTTGTTACGTATCGATGCAACTTTCTTTATTTCCCTGTTTACTTATTCTCGCGCAGTCGTATTCGTCCGAGAAATAAATACAATCGTTCATCTTCTTAGCCGTCCTATTTTTCTTCCTTCGAGCGCGAACAAAGCATATTTTCGCTGAAAAAGGAGCAGGGCATCGAATTGCTGAAATGACCGATTCCGGCTGCCACAAAAAAATACCGAACTCGAATCGATAGAAACAACGGACGCGTGAAACATTTATTGCCGCGGTAAAAAATCGTCCCGCGGCCGACTTTGCTTGTAGCACATCATTGAATTTGTCTCGGTGCCTGCTGTTACATTCTGAAGAGAAAAATATAGCATCCCATTTAAAGAAATTACATTGACCTTCGGATCTCCTCTACTACCCCATCCAGAAGAAAATAATTATTACCACATGGTGCACCCCATTTTGCCAAGCAACTTTTGTACGAACACATTTTTAATAACTGCAACTCCTTCCGAGATATCCTGCTGTACTCACTTAAGTGGGACACCCTGCATGTTACTATGGTCACCATTCTTAAGGGGCATGCAGACGTGTTACATACTTATCAACAATTGATCATAACGCATTACGTACTTAGAATTTTCCTATAATAGTTTATCATTTTTGTTTCTACTAGTCAATGTCTGTAAAGATGGTACGAACTTTGTAAATAGTATAAACTGCTAAAAACAGCATCGTGAAATAAGAATTTTGTATCAGAATTTTCGGGAACCCCTTTTGCGAAACCAAAATCCCGATTTTGGGAAATTGTATCAGGAGAATATGATGTGCCAGGAGGTATTCTTCAGGCCACTTCCCGGAATTTTAGTGACGTGAAATTCCAGGAATGACCGAAAACGTATTTTAAAGAAGTGTACGTGACGCGGGAACTCCAGTTTCCGAAATCTGAAAACTGCCCCTAGTAGCCATAGTACAGCCGTACATCTATGTATATCCCGCTGTTATCGTTATCCCGCGCCACCCCGTTTCTATCGCTGTTTCGTCGATTCTTTTCTCCGTTATCTCTGTCTATCGACCTGTTCGAATTGTGTCAAGTATCGATAGAAAGATTCGATAACGAACAACTGCACGCGTTAATATGGAAATTTCATTTCTATTGGCGAGCTGATTTTCAATTAAGTTTTGCTGATTTACGGGCATCATTGTCGCGCTGAAAATACCATAGGTACGCGAATGATTGATCCGTTCACTGAATTAACCGAGAAGCAACGAGGTGTTGATCAAACTGGTCTTCTACCTTTTCGATTCGATGGATTTTCGCTGTTCGAACTCGCGATTCTAATGAGAGCGAATTTGTTCGCGTCGAACCGTGAGCAAATTCGATCGAGATAAACGACGTGCCGTGGATATTAACTGTCGCACGATTCCAACGAAAATAAGTGCCCGCTGGCCAATTACCGGGGCCGTACTCGTGTATCGATTTCGAGTCGGCCGATATTGAAAATTATTCATTTCTCTCGTTTGCGTTGCGACGATTCGAAAAAAAGAGTGCGATGCATGGAATATATAATTGAAATGGGACAAAAAGGTGTCCGACATTCTATTAAGGTCGTGAGGAATAGCCGAGTTGTTGAAACGGCGTTCGATTCGAATCGATAGACTTAAGAAGATCGGATAGAATCGGTTCCGAGCTGGCTCCATGAATTAAAGAACGAGGCTTACTCGACGATGCGTTTCAACGCGAAACCCATCGACGAACTTCAAAGGAATCAACATTTTATTCTCCTCCTTTCTTCGACTTCGACTTCGACTTCGACTTCGACTTCGACTTCGACTTCGACTTCGTCTTCGTCTTCGCTGGAAGCGTTTTCCACGACTACTTGCTGCAATTTTTTCAAGTTGCAATTATTCCGATACGATTCAGAAAGTTGTAGAAAGAGTAGCGTAAAAACGAACGCTCCACGCATACTTAACGCGTTACGAATAACGGTTACCATTTCGATTAATCTCTTTGAACAAAATTCATTAAAGGCTTCACGAGAATCAGCGGAATTGCGTTTATTTCAGTCGGTATTTTAAAACAACCCGACCCGTTCTCTCGCAACACGATTAATTTAACCCCTCGTGGTCGGAGATTCGACGAGTGCCCCGAATAAAAGCGGATTCCAACGAAGCAGGCGCGAAGCATTCGATTCGGCTGGTGTTTTTTACAAGTTCAAGGAGTGGTTTAACGAGGAATAAACGCGCGCCAAAGTAGAAACAAGGTCGGACAAAAGGGAACAGCAAAGTCAGCGATCCATCGACAACTTTTCCTTCGACTTCGAGCTGATAAAAGTCCATAGAATTGGGAGCTGTCTCGTTTTTGCGCCGATGCTCTCGTTTTCTCTGTCGAATAAATCTCGACCGCGATTGTTTCGTTAGCCCTTAACGTTCAATCACCGGTCGGCTAATGAAATTCTTAGGTGCCAGTTAAGCTCGTTATCGAACAAATTACTAGCCGAGAGTAGCTGCTCGCGAGGGAATCGATCATCTGGAATCGCTTGGACGGGGCTTGCCGTTGCGTTTATAAAAACTCCATGAGAGATACACCGAGAGCTCGTTTGTTCTGGTTAAAACGATTTCGTCGTTATCGTCGTCGGCCACGGAAACAACTTTGTTCGAATCGAGAGCAAAGAGATCGTTATCGAAAGACACGACTGGCCGAACAACTTACACCGATATCTGTACAGTCGCGACAACGCGAGATACATATATGTACATACTTGTTTACGCTTCGGTGTTTTGCAACCGAGTCCCGGCAAACGTTTATCGCGCAAACGAACGTTCGTGGTCGAGGCGAAACGTATGCAATTCGTTTGTAATCTCGAACAAAGAGATTGCTAAAGGCGTATTAACTCTCTCGTCGCGAGCGACGCGTGTAAAGCGTTAATTGTTCGAGGTGCGAGGTGCTTTTACGGCTGGTCCCGAGAGTCTTAAACGGGGACAACGTCGGGCCGACGAAGAAATAAATCATTTTTTCTCGAGTTTTCGCGATAACGTGGATGAAAGGGTTAATCGAAGGGGCATCGAAGAGGAAAAGGAAATGTACGAGACGCGTAAGAGATGCGTAAGAGACGCGATATCTGATACAGTTAAAAAGAGACGAAGTGGCAAGGGTTCATTCAGTTCTGTAGAGGATTCCTCGCGAACTACGGCAAAGCCACCCTGTATCGACCCAGCAACGCCTACCCAAACAGCAACCCCCACCATAAGTGACCCTCTCTACCCGAACCTCTCTACCATAGCTCCCTTACCGTCGAAAAATTTTACCAAGATGCGTCTCCTCGCTTCTTACCTTTTCCTTCTCCTTCTCCTTCTCCTTCTCCTTCTCCTTCTCCTTCTCCTTCCTTCAACCCCTCCGAGAAAGAAAGTTTCGGCTCGTGCACCAGTTCTCTTCTCTCTCGACAGTTGATTTTCATTTCATTTTCGTTTTCATATCACCGCGGGCACCCGTGACATACCGCAATACCGCAGATATTCGTAAGAAATGTTTGCATTGCACCCTCATAAACAGCCGACAGTTATACGACACACGAGGTTAATCGTGTGACACGCGTGAACACGTTCGTGGCCGCACGAAAAGTGCATTTGCGCGTCGACCGCCACACTGAAAATGCACATACGTGGTAAGACACGTTGTAATTACAAATACCCAGGATCCGATTGTTTCCTCTTCGGTTCTATTCAATGACGTAACATTTATATCACCGGTGACCAAGGTGGCAGCGAAAATGGTCATTTGCAAGCGACGAGAATTGCGTGAAAATTCAGCGACGGTGAGAGAGTAACCGAAACAAACTGAGAGCCGCGATTCGCGTCGATGAAATATGTATTGATTTCGTCCGAATCAGGAACGAAATCGATTCCGTCCACGTTAAAAAGTTAAAAGGTTCGTTCAGTATTCTGAGAGATTTCACAAATATGTACCTTTTATTAAATCCATTTTCTTGACATTAAGAATACGCTTGCGCGTGTACGTCGATGATCAATCGTATCGTTTAGGCAGTTTTTCATCGCGCACCTTGTACACCGATCGTTGAACTTCGCGATACGATCGGATCTTTCGTTACCAATTTTCCAACGCGTACAGAAAGGAGGCAGTGTTCTCGATGAAGTAGCCTGTATATTTACAGTATCGAAGAGCAGCAACAAGCTTCGAATCATGTACACAGTCCTCGAACGGAACAGACACGGTTCCCGTGGAACGCCACAAATATTGTCGGCTGTTCGTTCGATACATAAAACGCGCCAATATTTGCCAATATTTGCCAATATTTGCCAATATTTGCCGAGATATCGTCTCTCTTCGATATCGCGTTACGATAAAACGCGTATCCGCAGGAAGTAAAGACTAACCTTCGCGAAGAAAATTTCATTTTCCACGGATTCCTGACAACCGATCAACCGTTAGTTGTTCAAAGTAGATTTGTCAGTGTTGCGGTTATCGTAATACGGGGACGATTTCTACGAAAACGCAACCCTTTCGTCGAATTTTCGGGGAAATTAAACGCTGGCACGCGTCAGATGTCCAGGATTGGCAACGGTGGTGGTCGGTGGCGTGGTGGTGGTGGTCGTGGTGATGGTTGCTCTGGGCAGGGGCGAACGTTTCATCGGAAGACCTCTTGCTCCGTCGCTGCTTTTACCCCAGGGCCACTGCAGCGTGCGAATCAGGGTGTTTCGGAAGTCTTCCGAAAACAGGCAGTAAATGTAGAACGTGATGGAGTAGTTGATCACCTCTAGCAAATTCGCTATGGCACGGAACACCTGGAGAACGTCGATCGAACGTAACGAAAGTAACGAAACAGAGAAAGGCGTAGCTAAGTAGAACGAAGATAAACGTAGGATAAAGTTACCTGATAAGCGTAATTATTCAGATTGCTCTCCCTCAACGTGACGTTTAGGATCACCATCGGACTGACGCAGACGAGGAACAGGATGCTGGTGCTGCCCAACAGTAAAACGAGCCTTCGTTCTTCGGCGAACGTTCTCGGGTCCTCGTCGTTGCTCACGGTCCTGGCCAGAGTCATTCGTCGACGCCGCTCGCAGGACCTTCTGTACACCACCATGATACGAAGATTGAAGCCGGCCAACAGGATCGTTGGCGCCACTTTGAAAACGATCTCCAGCACCACTTTGTACACCTGCCACGCGAAAAGTATCATTATTTCTCGATCGTAGAATACGTTAAACTAAACGATAGAATGAATAGTGGAATTGGTACTTGATAAAACATCGAGTCGAGGTAAGACTGATTCTCCCGCTTCTGATAAACGACGAGACCTCCAGGTTCGAGGAGACAGGTCGTAATTTGTCCCCGGAACGCACTCGGTAGATAAATTATAAACGTGGCCAGGGGGATGAGGGCTACCGTTAAATGCGGAGGACCGCAGAGTGGTCGGGTGTGCTGACCAGGCCGGCAAACGCTAACGTAACGCTCCACCGTTAATGCTAGCAACATCATCACTCCGACCCCTAGAAAATCCCATCGATTCATTTTTACGTTTCATAGAATACGCGTCCATTGTGGGCGTAGATTGAATCAAGGCGCAGAATGTAAGAATTGCGGATGGTTAGTTTGCTCGAAATCGCTCTCTTCTATATTATAAATACTTGGTTTCCTTGAAAGTTCCTCTGAAAAGGAAAAGGCCGAGGAAAAAGCCGCATTCGAAAGCAAACGGATCATCCGCGGTATCTACTTTCTTGCAAGCTCTTATTTAACTGTCCGTTACAACGTGTACGCATCGTCTGACTCTTCCTTCTCTAACTCCTCTTTTCGCAAAGTTAAAGAACGGATGGAAAGATGTTGAAAAGAGGACGTGAGTGTCACATACCTAAACAACCGTTTCCGAGGAAAAGCTCGAGATGAGCATGGTAAAAGGCTTGAGGCCAATTACTCCATTGGCCTGTTTCCTGGTGAATAAGAACCCTCAGAGCGAAAGGGATGCAGAAAAATATCGCGAGGAGCGCCGCTGCCGAGTAACCTGCAACACAACCAGGGTAACAAAGTTAGCTCGTTCCCGTAAACCAAGAGACCGCGAGAACGGTGTATAGAACGTTTCGCTTAATTCACCGTATACCGATTTTATCTTTCGACGTTTCTTCCTTCTCGAGAACACGATAACAGTGTTGAGCAAACTTTGCCAATTATCCGTCGTATCTTGATTCCCAAGAGGTCATGAAGTTACGTTGAAAATTACAATCACCGGAAATTGAGAGGCAAACCAATGAAATTTTCTATCTTACAAAACATTGTTCCTCCAGAATCGTTTAAACGATCGTATCAAAGTTGCGCGTTTGAATTTCCTACCTTCAGAAAATTCAAAAAACGAGCGCTGCCTTGTCGACCGGGATAACAACAGATAAGTTTTCGATCGTCGATAAAGAAGACGTCTCGTTTACCGATGTCGTAGTATCTACTTTATTCGAGGCAGGTAGCGTTTAAACTTCGTGCAACGATGGATACAAAAATAACCATTGTCAATTTGAACGATTGGGAAGCTGGAACGGAGTACTCGAGGTGTAGAATTAATGTAGAATTAATGTAGAATTAATGTAGAATTAATCGTAGGCGGGTAAAGGAAAATAGCCAAAGGAGATTTAGCGAAATTACCAGGGAAAGGGTTTAAACTCGATTTGCAAAGAAATTAGCAACGCAAAGGATTGCATTTTCGATTTCGATTCCGACCGGAAATTGATCAGCCAGAAAAGAACGAAACGCGATTGCGTCCATCGGGCACGATCGCGAACAGCGTATCGAATTACTCGTAAAAGTTTCATCGAAATCTCGTTGCCAGCTCCGTTACAATTGAATTGCCTGTCCGGCCGCGTTACGAAGACACTTGGAGACACTTGCGTTTTTTCTATCTATATAAAATATATCAAATCCTATTTATATGATCCATCGTCTTCAGCTGCTATCGACATTATCTGAAAACGATGCAGTTGGGTATATAGGTATGTATACGGAAGGCGATAACGGAGTTTAGTTAATGTTTAGCGGCATAGAAACGACTATCGAAAAAAGTGCATTTATTTTGCCTTCCTCGATTTTGACGTTCCTTCGAGTACACCTGCTACATAGTCTGTATCTAGTGTGTAGATTGAAAAATTCCGAAAAAATGGAAAAAAGGCAAAATGTTGAAAACTTTTCCAACCCGCGTCGCTCGAGTTTGTTTGCGGAACGGAGCATCTTTGGAAGCTCGTACCGAATCGTAAATGCTTTTAATAAAATGCATTGATACTGGTCGCTGTTTGCCGTTCGCTTCGTTGTTATCATTTCTTATCAAACGAATATTTATCGAGGTTCGAGTAAGGGGTAAAAATAAGGGGCATCTTTTCAATGGCCATTTATAAGAAGAAGAAGAAGAAGAAGGAATTTTGTGGCGAAAGCATCGATCCTCGCCAGGACACGGTGGACGGCAGCAACGTCCTGCTACCAGTCGCTTCGTCTCGACGGACAGATTTAATTTGTCCGAGTCCGGAGAACAGAAAAGAGACGCTTCGCTTTGTTATCTCACCGGGACGAAGGTCCGTCTTTTTGCTGGATGAAACACGATATATTTTTTTGCGTTACACCTCTGAGTCAAAGTTTAATCGCTTCATCTTCGAGCGTCACGGTTTTTGCGGCAAAAATCCACCAAGTTCAATTTGGAGTTTGCATCGGTGAAAATTCACTGACTGGATGAAATACGATACGAACGATGAAAACGTATTCGTTCCGCGTGTCGCCGGATAAAAGAAAGGGTGTCGCGACGTAAACGGCCCTGGATGAACGTGGATGATCTTCGATGTCTTGTTGTTAGAAAAAGATCTGTCTACACTGTGAAAATTCAAGTTCTTTCGACACATCCGTGTTTCGGGATTGAATAAAATTGTTGGGAAACACCGTTTGCCACGGATCGCGTTTCTTGCGATTAGTCCCACGATTTCGTTAATCTGCGTGAAATACGAAGGAACTAGGGACGGTTAATCTCGGAAAGCCAAGCAACCTACGAGTTGTAAACTCGTAATAACCAACCCGAACGCTTGCCTCCCCACAACAATAAACCATTTCGCGTTAATATCGCCGCTAACCAAAGCAAGTAGCTTCACTCCGTGATATTGGGGTCGAAATTCGATCATGCGTCTGAATCGAGTAATAAAGTGTAAATCGCAGCCGCGTTGAGAGCCCTTTGCACTCGAAAGCCGACTATTACGAGTGCACGCCGCTTGCTTCAAAACGACCAGAACTTTTCCCATTATTTATGTATAATTTTCAGCTTCGAGTTGAATGAAATAACGTGAAATATCGTGGCGGATAGACGGAAAGGAGCAGAGCTGTCAGGAAGGAATGAGAAGAGAACGGCGAACCGCTGATTCGAACGGCACGAGGCGATAGGAAAAATTGGCGACGCGCGAGAAACCGTGTCGTCTTCGAGAACGAATTAATTCGCACGCATTCTCTCGACGCGTATCCCCGGGGAAATAATAGTTGAAGCTCGGCGTCGTGTTGCATACCGTCGAGGAATCTTCGGGAAAGTCTTGGACGAATAAGCATGTCGTCGATACCATCCGCCTTTTCTTTTCTCTTTTTTCCCCTGGCTCGAAAGAAACACCGTCTCTATCGTGTAAATGCGTACGACAGAACGACAGAACGACAGAACGACAGAACGACAGAAAACGACAGAACGACAGAACGACAGCTTTAAGCTCTTCATCGATAAGAAGAGAAAAAAGAATGAAGCGTCGTTCCGCGTATTTGCATGGGAGTCTCGTTACGCATTCCTCCTTCCTCCTTCCTCCTTCCTCCTTCCTCCTTCCTCCTACCACCTTCCGCCTTCCACTTATCCGCTTTATCTCCGGCCGAATGCCGCCTGTAGCGAAACAACTTTCGCCTTCGAGAGTTTTGCAGCATCGACACGAAGCTCTCCGGTTGTTCCGACCGGAAGGGTCTGCTCTAGAAAGCGGATTAGCCCTTCGGCTACGGTCAAATTGGACGCGAGTTCTACCTTCGTTGATACGGCCAACGCGATAAACATCCGCTCCTCTCTATTAACCCCTTTACGACCAACGACACGTATACACGTCTCGCTTCACTTTTTTTCCTCTTCTCTCGCCTAAAATATTCGAGATGGCAACATTTCCATTCAAATCGATCGTCCACCAAAGGGTCGAAGTAATATCATTTTGAAGGAAAGAAAGATTTTTCGTGTTGGGGACGATCATTAATCGGCTGACAATAAGACAAAAAGAAAGACTGGTAGGAAGGTGAGAGGGTGAGAAGCTAGGATGGCTTCGAGTTCCGATTGACCGGTCTTTCAAACTCGAGAGGCAATGTTCTGTTCTCGAGAACAGAAGGCGAACAGAAAGAGAAGAAAAGGTAGAGGTGGTGCAGAAGAGATCGTAACGATCTTTCCTGGGAGACTGAAACGAAACGAAACGAAACGAAGCGAGTAGATTCGGCGATCGTATATAGCGACGCCGAGCTTCGACATTATTTGGAACATCCGTCGAGGATTCTGTCGAGAGTCAGAGATCGATGAAAGGAGAATAAAGTTCGCCGCCGCGATATTAGACGTCGTCGATCCTCTGTCTTTAACAAAATTCCGAGTCCGATTCGGATCGCGTCAAGAGCGGAGAAGTGTCGCGAGTGGACACCGCACCGACACGAATCGTTCGATTTTCGCGCGAACAACGAAAGGAGAGGAAAAAAAGGTGACTGGCTCGTTATCTTAAGATAGCGACAGCGAAACTTAAGATCGGGGCCACTGAATCTGCTTAGCCGCCGAGCGAAACGCAACGTCAACCCCTCGTCCTCGCCCTTTTCCTTCTCGACGTCATGCAAATCTCCTCCGATGGCCTAAATGAACATTCATTGTATCCGGTTAAAGCGATCTGGACCGTTTCGACGATCTTACCCGTGCTTTTTCCTCCCCTCTTTCTCTCTGTCGTCTCCCGGTCGACGCGTCGCGTCGCGTCGCGTCGCGTCGCGTTACAGAAAACGTCGATGTTGGTTTTCGAGCACAAGGACGTCGATTTCGTGTCGCGCATTCCCGTATTCGCGGCTCCAACGACGGCTGTTCGACGCACGATGACAACTCGCGTCGCGGACACGGAAAATTATTCGTTTCGCGAACGTCGACGAAGCCGGTGACAAAGTGTCACGCGAAATGGCCGACCTACTTTCTGTTAAACGCGACGGTCACTGATTCTTCGAGTATCGCGTATTCGAAATATCCGAAGTTTTCCACTCGAAATTCCAACTGTACAATGTCCGAATGAGGCGACAAGATTAATTACGACACGGCAGAAATGGAATCGACGAGAGAGCAGAGAAGAAAAATGGAAGAGACGCGAAGCAAATAAGAGGATGTACATAAAATGTTGAAAGACGATATTATCGTGTACCACCTTGGGGCTTTTCGACTCGTTTACGCGGAAACGTTCCTCTTCGCGACAAACTTTCCGGAACGACGCGAACTTTAATCTCGACGATACGGCCGGTTTACGCGCGCAACACCTATCGCGCGAAAATTAATCCGTTAACCATTAGAATCCGTGATTAAATACTGGCTTGGCCAGCTGGAAATGGTCAAGTTGTCCAAAGGAAAGAGGAGAGGGTGGTATCGATGACTCGATCGACTTTCCGACGAAACTGTTCGGAGTCGTTTAAGCTGGCGAAACGTTTCGGAGCCATCTAAGCCGAGCTAAGCTGGAAGAAGCTGTCCGACAGTCATAATTCATCGCTAAGCTAGCTCGAATTGCTACGACCTTCGCCTCGGCTCGGATCACGCGAATCCGTGCCAATATTTTTTCAACGCTTCGTAGCTTAACGCTTTGACGGTCGCGCGTTTCGTGGAATGCTTAGCCTTTGCGGCTTTAAATAATAGATTCGCGGATAGAATTGTGCGTCGGAAGTCGGAAGTCGGAAGTCGGAAGTCGGAAGTGTCGGTTTACGTAGTGGAGCCAAAGCGTTGAGCGTGTTTTGCTCAAACAGCAGCAGGCAATTTCTCGAATATTGTTTCTGAAATTGATGTAAGTAAACGACGAAACGGTAATCGCGTAACCTTTCGTAAGGATTAAAAGCGAGTTGATGGTACTTAGTTTAGGGGCGACGGTTAATGCGTCGGCAAGCAGAGAGCTACGAACGTGCTCGTTAATATTCATAAAGTTTGAAGCGTAGTAGACGGAAACGTTAAACGCATACAAGAGGAAGATATTCGCGATCGCGAGAGCAAAAGGAGCTCGACAGAAAGGAAAAACCGAACGACCGAACGACCGAACGACCGAACGACCGAACGACCGAACGACTGACCAGCGAACGAATGCCGAAGCGGGAAAAGTTGGTCGACGAAACGAACAGCTTTTTGCACTCGCTCGCGATTTTCCGGAAGAAGGTGATGGGATTTCGGGCGGAAAGGGGTCGCGGGATGGCCGAGCTCCTTGAACGCTTCGTTTCTTCGGAATTAGAAGGTTGCCGCGATCCCAGTTAACGCGATCGCCTTTCAAAACGTAAATTTCGATAAAGGTGAATGAATGTATTGGGTCTTATCGCAGTAATTTCATACAAACATAAGCAAACAATTCACCTTTATCGAACTCAGAATACCAACATGTAGCACATCATTGAATTTGTCTTGGTGCCTGCTGTTACATTCTGAAGAGAAAAATATAGCATCCCATTTAAAGAAATTACTATACTAAATTACTATTAATAAAATAATTATTTATTTTGCCAAGCAACTTTTGTACGAACACATTTTTAATAACTGCAACTCCTTCCGAGATATCCTGCTGTACTCACTTACGTGGGACACCCTGTACATGAAATTACGTTCGCGACAGATTTCAAAGAATTGTAATTTGGTTATCGACTCGAATTCGAGTACGCGACGAACCTTTGTTAGCGACAAAATACAAAATTACGCGGTTTCGAGTTACCGGGATAACGCGGAGGAGGCTAGTTCGATTTGAATGAGAAGAGAACGCGGATACGATCGGGCGATAGATGCTTGTTACACTAGCGTTGGATTTTATTCCGCTGACAATCACGTTTTCTTTGTCGTGCACGCTCGCGATCCCTATGCCTCGATCTATCGTTTCGAGAAAAAAACGGTCAATCCAGAACAAAGAAAAAACCTTTGTGAATTCTAACACGATTCGTCTCGAAACTTTTTCTATTAATTTTGTAAAGAGAATTCGAAGAAAGCAGACGCGTTCTAAGCTCGTTGTAAGACGATTTCGAGAAGAAATGTCGAGAACCAAGAGAAAGAAGGGAAGAAAGAAAGAAAGGACAAAATCGTAGACGATTGGCTTAAAGAGTAAGGTAAATTTGCGAGGCGGGTGTTTGCGGTGGAAATTCAGCAGAACTGGATAAAGATTTGTCGAAGCAACGACGGCACGTATCTTTGTACACGCAGATATGCCGTAGCTACGAATACGGTTCTGTTTTACATATTTATACGTGACGTTGGACCGTAGCTTTCGTCGTTTCCGAGCACGTCTCAAATTGCATTTCCTTACGCACAAATTCTTCCGCCCCAATACCCCAGGATTCGCAATATTTCCACGCTCAAAGGCACGTCCTTTTAGTTCGACCTCATCCTGTGGTCCTCAACCCTCACCTCCTACCTACCTACTTACCTGCCTTCCTACTTGCCTGCCTGCCTGCCTGCTGTACATCGTGCATATCGATAGACTTCCGAGCTCGTGCGACCCTCCACCATCTATCCGATCGCTTTTTTCTTCTCACCTGCTCTCTTCACCCTGTTCGATCTCCATACCAACCGATCTGTTCCGCCAACGCCTTCTTCTTCCGACATCGAATCGATTTTAACCCTCTGCGATTCACTAACCCTGTGCTTCACCTTGAGATGCAACCTCGATTAAAAAGTAATTTAAGCAGTTGTGTAAGAAGTTTGTGAAACAAGCATCTTTTCTCCTTGCTTCTTTGCGTCGCAGAATCGATCACGGGGTTACGATTCCGGCAAACGACGGAAGTAACTGTCCGAACTTGCGGCGTAAATATGTACCAAGAAACTCGAAAAATTGCGACAAACTTGCGTTACCAAAGTCCATTCGCAGATGAGAAAAAGGAGGATGCTACGCGTTTCGAAGTCGCGTTGAACGCGACGGTAGCTCGCAACTTTTCCGGGGTGAATCTGTTCCGGAAGTTCGTCGGACCGTTTAGTCGGCTTTCCAGCAAGATGGATTAAGCTAAACTGCTCGATGGATACTGGGATCAAGTTTGAGTATGCAGGACTGGTGGTGGTGGCAGCAACGACTCGGAGAAAAAAGCAAAACGGATCGTCCTGGAAGAGGGTGGCGAGATAGGGTGTAAAAAGGAAGGGACAACTAAAATATGAAAAATGAACGGAAGGGGAAAAAGTGATATATAGCGTAGATGACTGTAAAGGGGAAAGGGGAAAGGGGAGAGGGGAAAGGAGATGACGGCAAAGGCGGACGATGATCGCTCGTTAACCGTAGCTCGTTGCTAAAAGTAAAAGTTTAACTAGATGTTTATAAAACCGAATTTACATCTAAACGAGGTGATAAAACAGTGTTTTCTTTTGAAAAGGATAAGCGAATTCAGTCGTTTCATTTTCGGCCGTTTTCAGCCCGTTTTTCGTGGCGAGAACACGCGAGATTTCAGCGCCTCGAGGAGAACGAAATGAAACGGAAATTTCGTGGGATTTTTCGTGTCCGGAAGCAACGAAGGAAACACGCTTCCTGCGGATATTGATATCGTATCCAATTGGCCAACGTCTCTTTCGTTGATTTGCTTGATTTCCATTCACAGTCTCCGCTGTCGCACCGCCGCGCCGAGCCAGTAAACCGCGACCCACGCCTCCGCAGGAAGAAGAAGAAGAAGAAGAGGAGGAAGCGTTGAATAATTCCACGCCATATCGTAAATAGAAGTGCTTTCTATTTCCTGCTTAAAATCTCGGCTTTCGACGCGAATACATTATCCAGGAGTTTGAAGAATAAAATCCGATTGGAGTTTCGGCGATTTTTTAATTAAATTCTCTAGGAAGAAGAAGAAGAAGAAGAAGAAGAAAATTCGATTGAATTATTTGGCGACGTGACGAGCGTCCAAGCAAGTAGGTAGACGGTCGACAAGGGATTGGAGAAAATCGACGAGCAGCCAAACGAGTCGAAACACACTCTGCGTCGCGTGGTTGTCGCGTCGCACGTCGTGTGGCGAATTCGAGCTGGCTCGAAACGAGGAAAATACCGCAATCGAATTGTCGAGTAATTTCCTCCTAATGTAGCGGCTTCGTCTAATCGGAAACGAGCCTGGACTCGGTAGCTACCGCGAAGACCAACGAATCGTCGTTTCTGTCTTCGATGGACAGAGATAAAGCTAGGTGAAAAATTCAGTCCAACCCTGGTCGCATCAAGGAGACAGACGTACATAGCTAAAGGTAGCCGAAACTCGGAGCTCGGGTAAGAAACGGAATTACATCGTCGGATTAGACGAGAGTTAAGTCGTTAACAAATAGAAGCGTAACACAAGAGAAACTGTAACCAGCGGATAAGTTAATAAGCGTGCAAATCGCGGAATAAAAGTTTAGCCGAGGAGATCTAGTTTGGAAGTTACGCGAGGGTGGCCGCGTCGAGATCGCTTTGGCCCCGTGTCAGAAGGCTAAATTCACCGTTCTATTTGGCAAACTCTTCCTGCCGCGAAATTATTTCAAATTACGATTATTTTGTTAATCTCGTTGTTGCGATACTCTGGCTCCGGCGAACCCGAAGCGTCTGTAACGTGGCAACTTGAAACTATTACGCGTGTTACGGAGCGGCTGGTGTTTACATGAAATAAGTTCCGAATTAATCGAGCAGGCATAATTAAGAAAGGATATTTTTAGTTGACCCAAAGAGAAAAGGAAAAAGGAAGGTACTAACCTCTCATGTAGATGTAAGCGGTTCCCCGCATATTGCGTCTGGTGAGGACAACCAGGTTCAAAATATTCCCGACGATTCCCAAGCAACAGATGGCGGGAAGGATAATGCCGTAGCTGATCCGTCTCAAAGACGGCGTTCGAGGATCCTCCAGGTCTTCCGGGCGAAAGCACAATTCTGTCTTTGTTACGTTCACCGCGTCGATCATCATCTTGCCTCTCCCCTCGCCCTCTTCTCTTTTCTTTCTCTACATCCCTTCCAGCTACAAATTAAATCCTCCCTTTTATCAGCTACATCCTGCGAATGCGACGCTCGATTGGCCGCGCGTTTCGAACCGCTCTCTTCCAGCCGTTTAACTTCAGCCTGTTTTCGAAGCAGATTACGAGAAAAGCCGTTCGCGACGCAACAGGTGCAACGCTCGCTTCGCGTTCATTACGGCTGCCGTTTTGCACGATCAAAAAATCCTGAACAGCCGCCGCTTCAGTGTCCTTCTCCGTTTCTACCTTCTATTTCACCGACGAATCTGAACGCGCTCTTCGGGATAACGCGTACGTCGCCATTTTGCGTACCTGCCGCTCGATCCTCGATCGTTTTCACCTGTGGACAATAAACGTCTTACTTCAATACCGTTCAGTCTTTTCGTTTGAAAGTTTCACCGACGTAAATCAAACAAGGTTTCATCCTCGGCTGAGCCGAGAGTGCGAGGGTTTGCGCATCGCGGCGGCGGGACAAAAAATTGACCGCGAAAAGAAAAAGCAGCGATCGCCAGATGGAACGGCAAAACGAGGCGGATATAATTCACGTTTCGTTGTAATAAGAAAGTTTTGCTTTCAAGGAAAAAAGCACGACGAATACGTAGGTTGAATCGAGGATGTAGCGTCTGGCGCAAGCTGGGGGTAGAATGAGAAAGCAGTTTAGAAGCGGCCGCTGGTCTGCGGTTGCGGACAAGATTGAGGCGGTACCGATAGTGGCTTACCATCTTTCGATCCACTGTTCGTCCGACGAATACTCCAGAGAAAAACCGTTTTCCATCATCGATAAATAATTTTCTTCTTACGATGATTCAAAGGTTACGCGCAGCAAGGAAACCGTGAATTTCTTTCTTTCGCTAGAACGAAATTTTTCACTCGAAAATAAAGGAGAGAAATAAATAAATATAGCATCGAAGTCTTTACGAGTCTTGATAAACGCGTTAATAAATTTCCTCGTCGTAAGTTTCACGCAAGAAAAAGAAACCACCCTCGCGTCGCCGCAAACACCTGCTGCTTTCCAACTGACTTTTAGTCCTTATTAATGTAACGCGTCCAAGGTAGTCGGATTAAGTTTGCTTTCGCCGTTGAAGATTTATCTTGTTCCCTTGCACAAATTCATGAGCAACTTCATTAAAACGGAAGCGGTAAGAAGTTTATTCGACGTTGATCGTTCCCACGAATTGCAAAACACGCTCTTTTCTTCAAGTTCTTCTTTTTCTTTTCTTTCGATACACCCTTGATCGATCTCGTTTCGAAGATTCGTGTTCGTTGAACTCGATATTCGAAGAGAAGCAAGGTCGAGGGTGAACGAGACTGATAATAGGAATATTATGCGCGAGGGGAAAAAAGGCAGGATTTGCGAGAATGGGAAATCTTATGAATGGTTTCCCTTATGAATCGGACGTGAGAAGGTAGGAAGCGCGATACTGGAACATTTATCTAGTTTGGAAGGACGAGCGCGGTCGGTCCTCCGCAGGACTCTGGAGGATCGTAAATGGAAGCGTAAAGAGCTCTTCCTTGTCTGGACGAGGCGTTTAGTCCGTCGAGGATAGAAGGAGCAGCTTTTGAGCATTTTAGTTGGACAAAGAAGCTCCTTGGAGTTTCATCGGAAGACGAAAAGCTTCCAGCAGCGGCGTTTCGATTGTTTCCGACACGAAGCGTAACTTGTCAACGAAAGTTTCCGCGTTCTGTGGCCACGTGCGCGATTCCTACGAGTTTCCTCGCGAATTTCAAATACGTACCGTTGCCGCCGCTGGCGCCGCCGCCGCCGCCGCCGCCGCCGCCGCCGCGTTCCGTCGACAGCTGCGATTTAATATCGGGGCGAAAAAAGCAGCAATTGTGCACACGGAGTAGTACATTCACTGCACTCTCCTTTTCTTTCCTTTCCTCTCGAACAACTTCCACTTTTTCGATCATCGAAAACAACCGAATACGAGGCAAGGAAAATTTGTTCCGTGATCGAGCAATAATTTTCCTCTTACGATACACTGTTCTCGTTTCTGTCGTCGGTGTGTAAATCGCACCGATGAAATCGCTAGATCATTTGAAATCGAAAGAAACGACTACTTTCGACGCCGAGAAATAAAGCGAACAACGAACTTTCCTCCTTTAACCGCGAACTTACACGACACGCGGTGCTACGTTCACTTTACAGTTTCGATTCGAACAAGGAGCACGGTTTTCGATGTTTATGGCTTTAAACGAATCTATCGTTTCGCAAAGCGTGTATGTGGGACACGCGACACATTTGAAAAGTTAATGCCGCGTGAAACGTTGGAAGATTCGCGAAACGTTAACGTGTCCGACGAAATCGGAAAATAATGAGGACTCGTTCTCCCTTGTGCGCGTCCGCTGGAACCGTCGTAAGTTCGTATAAGGGTTAATTCAAAGAACCGGGGATAAAACGGCAGGAGAAGTAAATTCGCGGGAAAATTGGAAAGATTTGTCAGGGATTAGCGCAACGCGCGAATCGAAAGAATATTCAACCCTGCGCTCTGCTAGTTTTTTTTAGCGGTGCGTTTGGTTAGAAAGCCGTTTCGCGTACAGTATTTAACGGCCGCTTCGTACGTTCTCGACACAAATGAGCAAATGTGTTTGAACGAAGAAGGAGGGTTAGGAGGGAGGGAGGGAGGGAAGGAAGGAAGGAAGGAAGGAAGGTAAGAAAGAAAAAAGGGAGAGACGGTTTAGCGTGAACGGCAGCCCGGGGAATTACTTTTAAGATCATAGCTAATGAAACACGGCTACCTGGGGAAAAGTTTCGCGTCTAGCCACTCTTTCCACGGACGTTTTTCAAATCCTTTGCGAAATCCTGCTTAACGCGGCTCCATCTCAAAGGCCGATTAATTCTTCGAGATTCTCTCGATTATCCTTTCGCGTTCCCCTTTCAACGATTGCTTTTTTTGCGAATTGAAACGAAAGAGAGGGGGAAAAAATAGAGTTAATCGAGAGTTTTGGACAGGGAATTTTCACAATTTCATGAACGGTTTCGAGAGAAAAGGCACTCGGCTGGTAACAAGATCAGCAATTAATTCGAATCCATTTACAGGGAAATTTAGTCGAGTTTGAAATTTCGATGGAGTTCCAGCGAGAATAGGATCGTAGAGTTGCGCTTTCGATCGGATGTTTTCTCAAGCAGATGGAAGGCATCCGAGTACCTTCTAGTTTTCTTTTAATAATCGTTACAGGATCCTCGATGGGCGAATATTTTCCGGAAGATGCAACGATTCGAACCGGAATCTGGAGCAAAAGGATTCGGCTCGCGTTCTTATTTTCGAGCGTATCCGAGATTCGAATCTGACCTTTGGAAGCGACCGTTTGGAATTAGCACGTACGCTGCTGCGGACCCGTAGACGTTCGGCCAGCCGTATCGCCACAGAATTTCCTTCGAGCTGGAAGAAAATGTCTGGAAGAAAATTAACAGTTTCCCCCTGAAATCCTCTGAAATCTGCCACGCTCCTAAGAATCGCTTTAACCAGCGCGCCGCGTTCGTCCACTATATTGGAGGTTAACTTTATCGTCGCGATAGCTGGTCGTAACAAACGTTCATACGATACTTCAAACCCTAAAACACGACTTTCAGTTCAAGTTCAAACAGAAATTTTCTATTTTAATTGGGTTAATAACGGACGGTGAATTTTTGATCGCGCGAAACAGATTCCCTCTGGTTTTCTTTTCAATTTTTTTACGCCCGTTGACAAAGAATCGAGACGGTGACGTCGCGTTCCGTTATTAACGTCGAACGAGCGGTTTTACGGACAGTCGTATTACGCGACAAATAATTTACGCGCGCATCTTTTGCGAAAGGAATATCACCGACACGACCGAGTTGCTTTAATTAACGACGCTCTAATTCCAAAGCGAATCTTCCTGTTGCTCTCCCTTCCCACCTCCCGTGCCTAAGCAATAAGTTAACAAATTTGATGCGCATCGACTTCCGCCCGTCGAGTTTGCGCCCCTTTGTTCTTCTCTAACTGTAAATATTATATCTGTTACACGGTCGCTGATCCAGATATCGCGCGTTCACCGATACCGAGCGGCTGATTCGATACGATACCATTCGATACGATACGATTCGATTCGATTATTCGCGGCACGTCGCGCGGCCAACATTTTTAATTTAAGTTGGACGGAAAGCCACACTGTTTTTCCTCGGATATGCGGCTCGTGGTTGGATTTCAAATGGACTGGAAACGCATCGGTGATAACGCGTCGTGCCGTGAGATTGTACGTCGTTTCGTCGAACGGAACAAAACGTCATCGGCGATATCGTGCTCGATATCGACGTCGAAACCCTGAAGCCGGTTTCGATCTCTTCGATTTCTTGATTTTCATAACTTTTCCCCCCTCCCCGTCCAGATACGAACGCGTCGTGTTCTTTCAATTACATCAAAAGGCGTCGATGCGTCGAGTTGGTGAAACTTGTTTCGAAACTTTTCACGTCATTAAGCTCATCGTACTGCGCTATAGCGTCCTCAAAGTCCTCTCGTTCCTTCCTGTTTACACTTATTTACGGTAGCCTTCAACATTTTTACGCTCATTTTTAGAATCTTTCGCGTTCTATTTTTTTCGTCTAGATCAATCAATTATTGTAGGGTAATTTATTCGCCCCTTTGATAATAACGTCTGGCGTGCTTAAACAAAGAATCAAGACGTTCCTCGCGTATACGATGTAGTATCCTCGCTGACGGTCGGATCTTTTTATTAATGACTCGACGTTTTAAGAAAAGAAACATTAACGTTACGAGAATGTGTAGAATGTCTTCTACATTTGGAAGACGGATACATTGTTAAGGGAAAAATAATTATATTTGCTATTCGAACATTTGTAGCTGATATGCAGTTTAGAGTGGTGCCATTCGAAACGTCGATTCTACATAAAATATGTAATAGAACCCGGACGAGAAAATGTAAAAAAGCGACGACGGCAAAGTTTCGTGTGGATGCGAAACAGCATCGTCACAAACATTTCACTCGATGCTGCAGCTACGTTTACGTGCAATGGAATTACCGGTGTTTGAAATCCCATGAGAGAGTAGATTTCAAGTGGACGATGCACATCTCCGCGCGATGCTTTAATCTCGCGATTACAAGCCGTATTCGTAATTCAACGAACGCTTTCGATCGGAAGTGGCTCAGGTGGACCAGGCTGCTCTCGATATCCACTTTTGCGAGTAGAACCGCTCCTCTAGGAACGAGGAAGCCTTTTTAACTTGCTCGTTAAACTGTGTTTACGATACATCACGTTTATTCGCACACTTTCGAACCTCGTTTCGTAAAATAATCGAGCGATTGAACGCTCGCAACTTGGGCAAACTGTGTTTCGCTGAAACCCGTTGCACCTTCGTAGCTACGTACCTTTGTGAGCACATTTTCTTTCGCGTTTCGATCAACGTTTGTCACCTGAACTCGTATTAAAAAAAAAAAAAAAAAAAAAAAAAACTGTCGACTACCCGCCTAATTTTAGTTGTGAAACGAAAAAGCGAAAAGAAGCACGCGAACGAAAAGGCAGTTTGAAGCGCGTCGCGACGCCGACTGAAGAGTTTCGCGACGAGTTTCGTAGACGCGTCGGCCGGTCGCCGGGACGCCGAGTCGTCGGGACGCCGAGACGCATGCTCGAGGATACGTCGTGCGACAAAATGAAAATGTTTGATGGAATCTAACTGCAGAGAATTTATCGGAATAGTCGGTGCACTTGGTTGTCGTCGATTACCACGTAAACGTTAATCGCGCGAAAATTCTTCTACGAGAACGCAAACGTTTTCTTCGCGGTTGCAAGCTGCCGTGTAAAGTTTTAATCAAAATACGCGAAAAAGTTGTTGCGCGGAGAAAATTTATACTTTTTCCTCGAAGTTACAGGAAATTTTCTTCCGTGAAATAAAATGGACGATTTCCTATTTCTCTTTTAAATAGAATCCAGTATCAAAACAAAGAAAGATAGAGAAAATGGAATGGAAATAGTCGCACGAACACAGGAGGATCGGTTAACGACGAGCAAGAATGCGAACGGCTTCGTTTAAATGCGCTTTGCGATTCCTCGAAGATATAGATCGTTCGAACGACGCGTCGCTGGGCTGCATCTTCTCGATTCGTAGCCGCGGGACGCTTAATGTCAAGCAATTTATTATCCGCAGGCTCGTTCGTCGGCTTACGATCCAATGACGTCCTGTTAATGCGAGGCTGACTGCAAACGAGAGGCGTGGATCAAATACGACCGACATAACAATACATTGGACACGATGACCTCTTACAAAGTGGGTGGAATGATGAAACACGATAGGAAATGGACAAATCTTTTTCTTTTTCTCTTTTTTTCTTTTTTTCTTTTTTACGTTTCAAATTTCATTCAGCATTTTTATCGAATCAAGGTTTCGATAAAAAACAAAAATCATGGTAGCGCAGAAAAATGCCAGACCGAGACAAGTACAAATACAGGGTGTCCCAGAACTCCTGTAGGAGCCGGAAATGGGGGGTAGCTGAGACTATTCTGAACAACAATTTCCTTTGCAAAAAAATATCGGATGGGGCTTCGTTTTTGAATTATTAAGCAAAAACACTGACAGTGTTTTTCAGTCGCCCCGGGACAAGCGCCTCGGTAGAACAGGAAGCGTTAAACACAAGTAATATTGGACATAAAAGTAAAAAACAAATGGTAGAATGTTATGAGAGTAATCGTACCTTAGAATAAAGGGAATGACTGAATGGCTGGATATCCCAACAGAAGGAATAAGTAAAAATTGCAGAATATTTTTCGGTATTATAAATACAGTCCTGGGGTCATCTAATTTCAATAGTAGAAAGATAAAACATTGTATTATTATAAAATAATGAATTTAATATCGTTCAAGCTTTATTTTTCAATTTTTTTCAAGAACAACTGAGGACGGTACATGGGGTGTTACCGACGAAATTAGCGAAACAGAAAATTGTGTTTTTTCAAAAACCAGGCCACTTTTCGGATAAACTGAAGTTATAGAGACATTTATAACAACAAAATATTTTATGTAATGGTGTTAAAAAGCCGATTTTTAATAAAATAATTTTTACCGACTTTTTATTTTACCCCTGGCGCCACCTGCGAACAAAGTGCTGAAACTGCTCAAAAATTGACAGGAATCTGCCGTACCTACAATGATTATTTTTTAAGAAAATAATTTTTTGCTGTTTTCGCGTGTTTGAAGCATCTAATCGCTTCTATTTTACACTAATTATCGATTCCAATTGTCCGATTAATCCTAGAAGCCCGAAATATTGAAATATTAAAGATTAAATGTTAGACTTCTGGAACATCGTTAAAAATGGCGGGCTTTTCAAAATGAGTAATGTACTATTTTGATATTTCTTAATTAAATTCCTTATAAAGGTTTATTAATTAAACTTCTGCTTTAATTATTAAACTAGAAAAACTGGTGTATAATTTCTGATTGTTTCAATAAGAGAAAAACCTACATTTATGTCTTTTCTTCATTAATATAACTTTTAAAGTTGTATAATAAACGATTCAAAGCTATTAACATGGATATCGTTCTAATTTTATCATTTTCAATGCTTTCAGTACGATTGTGTACAGCATTTTATTAATTTAAGATGTTTTTTAAGCTGTAAAAAATTAATAACTTTGGGGAATACTCTGCTACTATTGTAAGTGCTCAAAAATCACTTCTGTAGTTCTTAAATGAAGGTTTTTCGTTTATCTAAACTATCAGAAATTATACACGAGTTCTCCTAGTCTCGTAATCAAGTAGGAATTGAATAAATAAACCTTTTTAAGGAATTTAATTAAGAAAATTTCAAAATGGCACATTTCTCATTTAAAAAGCCCGCCATTTTTAACGATGTTTCGGATTTCTCAGTCGGTAATTGTTGATCAGTTTCAGCACTTTGTTCGGAGATGGCGCCAGGGGTAAAAAAATACAATTATTTAAAAAATTGTAAAAATAATAAAAAATAGAGCTTGTACGGTGACAAATTGATACTTTTATGATAATATAAAGTTTCCCCTTCTTTTAGTTCAAATTTGGTGATCCTAGAACATCATTTAAGTATATAAATCGATATAAACCTGCGCTTGATTACGAGACTCGAAGACTACATTTCAGATCCTTTATTTATTATTTTCTTGCTTTATCGCGATTGTTAACTAATTAGAAACGTTCATGGTACTAAAAAGCTGCATTTATTCAATAAACTACATGATTCATACATTCAAGTAAACACACAACCTCGGGTTCTTTATTTTAGGAAGTGTTCGCACTGCACCCCATTTTTAGAACAACTTGTGTAACGTCGTTTTAATACAGAGATATTCCAGCTAATCATTCGACTGTAGGTATGCTGCTATTCTTCAGAATAATATTTTAAAAGGGAGAACAAATGGAATATGGTCCCTCCTCTTGATGGGTAACGCGATATACATACAAGTATCTTTGATATTTAGCTCGCGTATCCTTGGGTAGTTTAGATAGATACTGATCGAAACTGCGAGGCTAAGGGCATAAAATACGGTACAGAATATGAAGCATTAGCGACCATTCAATAAGTTTCACGAAATTCATAGCAGTTTATCGATAATTTATTTCACGATTTCAGACAAATTATTATCGATTGAAATTCATATTTATCTCTGAATAGACAAACTTCACCCATAATCTATCGATCGTCCGAACAAAAGTCATAATGTGTTAAGTCGTCGTTTTTTAACATTGAATTTTAATTAACGACAAATACTTTTGTCATTTTCATGATTAACACGAAACCTTTCAACCTTTGTATCCAGAGATTATATGGTATCGAGGGAAATGAGAAGTTTCATAAAAATATCCACTTTATTCGTTCAACTTCGTTCTTGCGTGTCCCTTTTATTACATTGTATGATAAAATACTAATAGTAACAGACGTAACAATAATTACGATATAACGCGTATACAGTAGCGATAATTGGTAATAATAACGATAATATCTCGTAATGGGACACATTAAACGTTTTAAAACATAGTACACCTTTGTTTTTTCTTGACACGGTAATTATTCCTATACAAAAAGGTTATCAAGTGCTTTACAAAAATGGATCGTGACACACCAGGGTTGGTGCATCGGTTTTATCACAAGATACTAAAACGCCGAAGCGCGGGTTCTTCGCTCGAAGAAAAACTAAAGCTTGTCATGGGAAAGAAACAAATGGAAATGTCTGAACGTTTCGCTAAATGCCTACGAAAAATCATCTAGAGCAAGACCCATATAAAAAACACGAATTTACTCTCGGATCGAGCTTTCATCCAAGTTTCATTTTAAATGTATTACAACATATACACGTACAATGTATCGCGTATTTCAAACTTTTCTTTTTATTCGATCGTCTAGATTAGTTTTATCTGCTATCTACGACAATTTTCTATCGGTAATTATATCTGCGTTAGAAAGAGTCTCTCGGATAGTCGCGATAGAGCGGGTATGGTCACGACAAAAAAAAAAAAGAGAAAAAAAAATAGTTAATCGAAAGAAAATTTGATACCGAGTGCCGAACATAATCTGTTCGATTAGATCGAACGCGACAATAAAGATAAATAAAAAGTATCCATTATGGTTCGAAGACCAACATGAATGCAACCTATGTTATACAGTGAAATATTAGTTTAGTTTGTCACCTTTTCTAAAAATAAATTCAGACAGAGCAAGACTGATGCTGCTACTTTTAACTACGTATTCCTGTTTTCTTTAGATGTTATTATTCGGACTGCTATCGGTGTTTTGAAATATCACAAGACCGAAAAACGAGTCTGTCATTTTCCTGTTACAACTGAAATCGTGTACGTTACGAAGACTCGCTACTTTATTCAGTCGTACTCGTGAGTAGGGTCTGCTTTATTAAACAAACAGTCTCTCTCTTCCTGAGTGGATGGAACGTCCGAAGTGGCGGGCCTCAAGACCTTCTGAACTTTGCCAACTTTGCTGAGACCCTCGGTGACGCCACTACCCCCGGAAACACTGGAAAAGAAACTGAGATCGTCACATTAGAACACACTTACCGATCGTTAGAAAGCGCGTGATCGAAGACAATGGAACGAGGAGAACTCACCATTCGTACAGTAACGCGATAAGATTTTTGCGCAAACTATCTATAAATAAACGGCGCGTAAAATCGATCGAATACTCACACGACGTCTATCTCGTCGTCCTCGTCGGCTTGGTTCGTCTCCTCGTTGGTCAATGTGAAATACGGATTCGCCGAAGCTGGCCGGAACTTGTACCCGGTGAGGACAAAAAACACGTACGTGGCCATTTCACGGAACATCTCGTCCAACCACTCGTATTGAAACGGTACCGTAATCTGTTCAGAGAAATTCGTGAAACGTACCGATTAAGAAAGCGACGCCTCGAGAAAGATGTCGTCGTAAACGGAACGAACGTCGTACCTTAAGTAAGTACATTATGATTCTTGTGAAGTAAATGTAACAAACTATCATGATATAGAAATGCCTAAAGAGCTTGAGCTTGCGTAAGTTAACAGCTGCTTTGCCATCTGTGTGCGCAGCTTCCTGAAGGTGCCTGATACTCCAAACTACTGGAAATAGAATGGCACCGCAGCAAAGTAAGTCCACCAGAATGAACACGTCTCGCCAAGTCTTGTGTTCGATGTCTCCCTCTTCGCTTTCTTCGATTATTATTTCCGCCACATTTGCCAATACCTGCCGACCAAAGTTTTTCATCAATTATTCGCTTTCTCGTCTATTACAATAAATATGTATATCTCGACGCTAACTTGCAACGGTATCACGATCATGAACAGCTTCTTATCTTTGTCGGCTAAGATGTGTTTAATGAACGTCCAGCCTGTGCCAATGAGCACGATGGTAATGAAGAGTACGGCTCCTTTCAACAGATGGGTGATGTAATACAAAATCGCCCAAGCGGCTACGTGCTCTCCTTTCGTTTGAATAAAGTGATAATTGATGCCGTGGAAGAGAAGCGACAGCGATTTCAAGTACACCAGAATCGCCATTAGATAATGAATCTTGAAAACAGGATACCTAACGGAACAAACATTTAACATTAAAGAAAGAAAAATAGAAAAGCCGTCGCGATCAAAATAGAAATCATGCAGATTCTTACTCGCTTTTTTTTAGTATAAACACCCAGAAACAACCCGACAAGAAAAACAAAAGCGCCATCATGAAATAAAGAGCCGGTAAAGGCATTTCACCCGCGCTCAGGAAATTCCCGCTGTTTATCTCCGATATTTGTATCTGAAATTTGTGTGATCGGTAGAACGCGATGTTCTAATGTAATTCGAATTATTCGCAACTAAATGTAAACTTACCGTAAAGTCTAACGCGACCGGCGTATCGTATTTATTATTTGGACAATTATGAAAATAAAGATTATAAAGGCCCTCCTCTTCCTTGCTGGCAATGTACACGGCGAAACTGGTGTTGTAATATTTCTCTCCTTTGATGGTTTGCACGGACATCGGAAGCTTCAGAGAGCAGACGCTGCTGGTCTCGAACGCATCCTCGACAACGGATCTTTCGATATCTGCGAAAATGATCATTCATTGAGCGAAATAACGTTTGGACGGGCATAGCGGGAAACGCTACTTTCACCGTTTCCGCCAAGTCCAACGGATCCGCTGAAACGGACTGATTAAACGGACTGAACTCGGCCGTAAGCTTAATAGCTACGATCCAATCGAGCAGCGAATCTCTTTGGCGCGAAATACACTACTGTAGAAGACAGTTACCTAACCGGACTCTCAAAAATATTTGAGTTTCGAGTTATTTATAAGATTGGGGACGAGTCACGTTAATTATAGCGACTCTCATCTTGGTGGTGTTCGATCACCGATGTCGCTTCCACGTCCACATTCCATAAGATATCGATCACAATCGGATTTAGTGCGGTACAACCGTCTCTCGGCATGATTAGGGAAACAGAGTAACGTGAAATGTTGTTTTCCGAACAATACTTAACATCGCATCAACGTATAACGCGTCTTTTTTCTTTCCTGTTTCTTAAACAGCACGCGTTCCCGATCTCTATGACCCAAATTCTGTTGTATTTCCGGATAAAGATTATAAAGGGTCAACCTTGTGGAAACGTTCGTACATTAAACGAAGGATCTATTGTTCGTAGGCCATAGCGGCCAATCAATGGATAATATTTCTTACTTGTATCGAGAAGTTATTGCCGCAACTGCGCAAAATGTTAAAAAATCGTAAACGATTTCGCAACGATAAAATGCACCTTCATCGAACAGTCAATTATACGTATTAAATGTCATGTGATAATACACGTACAAAACGATGTTGTACGTATGTACGTATAAATTGGAACGAAAATGTCTGTCACGATTCATAGCATCGATTCAATGCCAAATGGCAAACGGTTCAAGGCGAACGTAATGTAATCATTCGGATTAGCTGGTACACGTACCTTCGCGCTGTTAAATATTATTAAATAAACACGTATTAATGGATACAGTACAAGTAGATGCATAAATAATAGACATTGTAATAAGTTGTATGGAAAAATTTCTTTGCTGGAGGAACATTAACAGGTATATGCATATTGGAAGGACGCGATCGATGTCATTCGTGCCAACTTCTTGCTTTCCACCTGTTAGTGTACGTTACTAACCAATCTTCTAATATTAGTAATAGTCCGTGTTAAAAATAATCCACAGATGCAACCATGTGTATTTTTAACACTTTCTTATACACAGTATTAACAAGCACTCCAGACTTAACTGGATGCTGCTCGCACCACAATTTCATCTATCGTTCGCAAGAAATATGATCTTTCTAGTTTTCTACAATTCTTAATGGCTAACAACATCAATGGTCAAACGAGTACCAGTCCTTGACGCAAAATTAACCACTGTGGCGAACAAACTTGCTTACTGTGTAATCGTTGAAAAAATAATTACTCTAAATAACTCGTTTAATATCGTACAACGTTCTTTGATTCGATTATTTAGAGTTCAGCAGTTTGACGTTTTCTGAAAAACTCTTGTATTTGATGATGAAATGTACATCAGCTTCAACGTGTTCTGAAGCTATCCATTCATTTCGGGGGATGTTTCGCGCTACGGCTTCAAACCTTTGGATGTTTGCCAAAATCACGAGTACCCTACCGACCAACTTATTTCAAAATCCTTGTCCCTGCGTAATCGTCAATCCGTTGATCTTTCGGAGTGCATTTCCTCTTTCATAACACGTAATAGGAATAGTAATCGGAAGAAGAGGTACTTTTCTTTTCGTTTCTCTTCAACTGCCGAATAGAACTTGTTGGATGGCTTATTTGGTACGGTAGCGACCTTACGATAAGGTTTATTCATCGCGGAAGAGGAAAAAGGTCGAGAAGATTGGGAGAATCTAACTCACCGTACGAGGTGTAACGTTTCCGGCGTGGAAAGAGAACGGTATCGCTTAATCCACCCGGAAAAGAGTTTCTCTTCGAGCGAAACGCGAACACACTGCTCGAATCTTTATAGATATGCACAGTGCGTACGTTTCGGCTGCAGTTTACCTTCAATCTGAAACACGTTCGTTTATTGAGCTTCGTAGGGTAAAATTTGAAACTCGAGTCGACTATACGATACTCACAGATTATTCTTCAGGTCCATCGTGAAATATATGATCGTACTATCGTCCCTTTGCTCGAAATCGGGTTTTGCGTTCGTAATGTCTTGCAGTACGCATCTTTCTTGATGGCTGTCTAAATACGGGTTCATCATATCGCTCAACGTGCGATCCAAACTGAATCCAAACTAGATCGTAAAAAAATACAGAAAGTATATATTGTAAAAACATCGTTATCAAACACTACACGCATTGTGTGCGAATTTTCAAATTTTTAATTATCATTTCATTGTTTAACCGAAGGGGACAGTAAAAATCCGACTATAATCGATATCGGTTATCGGTTATCGGTTATCGGTTATCGGGTATCGGGTATAAATAGCACGAGAAAGTTCTAATATATTTATAACCTGAACTGAAAAACATATCAATTATGCGTGTCATCATCGACGTTAAGTTAATTGATAAAATCGTACGAGTACGGTGGTACGTTTACACATATGTCGTTAACTGTATATCTATTAACGGTTCCTGTTTGGAGGAGGGCGCGTTCGTGGTGAGAAATTCGTATGAGAAAATGATTGCAAGTATTTTTCTAGCGGTAGTTTTAACGACATGAATGACGTAAAATGGAAACAGGTGTCAGTGAATGGACGACGCTTAACATTACGCGACATCCACGTTACGATTACTCACCACGGCATTCTCGTCAAAAGGCTCGGCCTTGAAATTCGTTAGATTCACATCGAGAATGCCACCCTTGTAGAAACCAAAGCTGCTCAGGGAAATGTATCGCCTCACATCTTTCTGTAACATAAATCGTATTAAAAATATAGTCGTACGAGGATTCCGTAACGCCGTAACCTATGACTAAGCGTCGAGGATAAAAGAATTCTCCGGAAAATGATAGCCTGTGCGATTGATATACGACTATAACCTATATTTCCAAAATTTTATTTTTTATGGAATTTTTCATTGAAGTTTTTCGTATCTCTTTTATGGTGTTTTACGGTATTTGTAAGTATTTATATAAACGTAAATTTTCGAGTAAACAGTGATACAATATATCGTGTTCGTTTATACAATTTTTAAATAATTTTTTGTCAAATACTTAAAATTATCAAATATTACGAATAAGCTAGATAGCACGACCGATTGTATTGGCCAGTTAAACGCAACTGACGTAACAAATAAATTCCGATAAAATGATTAGTAAATATGTATACATTCGTTATTACTTAAGATATTGCTCGAACTAACCCGTATTTCAAGTTTATGAATTCTACCGGTAACCAGTACGAGAAGTGATATAGTCCAGAGACATTGTATCAAGAGTTGTTTTGATCGCATTTTTATTGCTTTTCACTGGAGAAATGTCACATTACGAAAACACAAAATAACACGTCTAAAATTTACAATGCTCGCTCGTCGATACGCGAGCAGAAACTGAGCTTGAATCGTAGGAACATGGACTAAGATCGGCGAAACAGATGGATTGAAACAACGCGCGATTTTTTAAACTTTTTGTCGTTGTAATATTTGTTATTTTGTTGTTTCTTTTGCATTTTTAAAACTTTGCAAAATTAATTATTAAGATTACCATCTATCGAAACAAATTTTCTTCTACATATAACGTTAATAAATCGATTTGAATACAAGCTCAGAAAGGAGTTAACTTGAATTGGATGTTATTGATTTACGTTATTGGGTGTTTCCATATTTTATCTTGTAATTGGAAATTAATATAGACTTAAAATAATTGATGTAAAAATAAAACATAAACGACATTGATATTTCCGTATTTTTTTTTTCCAAGAAATTTCAAATTGTAACGACAATTCGGCTCGTTCCGTATTTACGTACCATTCTATTCAATTCAAACGTTATCAACTTAATAATCCTATTGTATTAGAAACTTGAAGGTAGATATAATTTTGATAAGTGATTTTAGACATATACCGAAAAATTTGGTAAAAAAATAAACAAAATTTGGCAAATTTGAAATATCGTTAAGGTTATGTTCGTAAATTTGTGAATTATCGTTGCAGAGTCTAAATTTTCTTTGATGCTATGGAAAAACATTTTGCAGCGTTGAAATTACTGGATACGGATAATGATAGTAAATTAACCAGAGCATTTAGTTATTCTGAGCTTCCATTGTCTCAGCGAATCTGTGTAAAACAATCAATTCTTTCTGGAAGTCCATCTAATTTGGTTAGACAATGCAGTTACGAACAAATATTTGATAAAACTACGAATACCAGGTAGAAGTTCGTTATGTATACATTTACAATTATATCACTTCTATGAATCCCCTTGTCCATAAGAATTAAAATTCTGTTTCATTTTTAGACAATTTAGGATATCGAGGACAATCACAAATAGTGATACATGCAGAAATGAATGGCAGGCAATGGGACCTGTTTCTAATGTTTCTGAATCTTCTAACCAGCAATTTTATAAAAGTAATGGTATAATCCACACACCAAAATTTATACCGAGAAAGAAGTCAAACGAAATAGAAAATGATAAAACTGAAAATGTAAATCTTCCAATTGATGCCAATTTTTCATTGCGTTCCTCTTCAATAAACACTGATGTACCAGACACAAGAGAGCACTTATTGCGTTTAAAATCTACAAATCCAGAAGGAACAGACATTCATCGGAAGCAATTTAGCGTTACAAATGATAAAGATAAGAATAAGTACAATGATATTAAAAAGAAATTTAGACCGTTAGTAGCAAAGAACAAGAGTCCGGTGAAAAAGAAGGGAAAAGGGTGTTGCTGTAGCTTTTTATGTTTATCCGTATTTCCAATTATTATCGTGATACTTGCGTTATTTTTAAATTTTGATTCTTTTATGATTTGTAATCATACCACCCTTTTTTCAAATGCTAGTTCTGAATTACCACAAAAGATATATGGACAAGGAGAAGCGGTATCCAATGTTATCAAGTTTTTAAACACAGACACTTTTTACGTAAAAGTGTTGTGTCTTGTAGGTGGAAGCGGTGTTGGAAAATCTTACACCGCTGAAATTATAGCAAGAAATTTTCCATACCAAAACAGAATTTTTGTGTATGATCCTGTTATGGAGGATACTATAGATGTAAAAGTATTAAATTCGTCTCAATCAGATGTGCTGTTAATCATGGAAAATTTGAAAATGAAAGATTTAGATTTCTTTTCAAATACAATGAGTGCGTTGAGCCAGAACAAAAATAAGTGTATTACAGTATTAGCAATTTTCACTGTTAAAACGGATTTAATAAAAAGTGAAGATGCGATTAGCAAGGCTTTTGCCGATACAAACATTAATTTCTTAATCGTTCCGTATGAACCGTTAAACGAGCACATACTAGAAATGTGCATAACAGATGCAGCAAGAAATAGCAACATGACTCTTACATTGAGTCAAATAAACATGATTAAACAAGGTTTATTATTTTCTGGTAGCGGTTGCAAAGGTGCTTACAGTAAGGTACAAATTGTTGGTAGAGAATAAATTCGACATCTCTTTGTTCATGTTCTGTTAATTGTAAAAAAGACAAGTTTAAGACTGAATTAAAAAATTCAAGTGCTGAAAAAATCATAAATGTCGTACATCATTTTATGAACTAATTACCATCATATGCGTTTTGTTTTTGTAGACGCATTTTATATAAAATACGAATCTTAATTTTAAAGTTAAACTGTTTGCCGGTTGTGTATTTCAATTTGGTGATATGGTAAAAAGCAGTATTTATGCGAATTGAAGTGGTAAACGTAGTTATTATTTTTTTATGATAAATACCGTTTTGTATATTTTCTGATTACAATAAACGATATAAAACGAACAGTTGAAACGTTTCTTTTCCTATCTGTTTCAAAAAAGACGCACGAACTGAAATGAAATTCGCACGAACAACTTTGCTCTATGTGCTGGTAAAGTTCTTTCACGCACGTAATTTCTCCATCTCTGGTTGAAACATTCTCGCGGGTATAGTCGCATTTCACTTTCTGATTACAAGTATTCGGAGTGGTATTGCGTGTCAAATCTTGGTAAAAAGAAAAAAAAGAAAGAAAAAAAAAAACAGTACCATCGAAGCAACTGTTATGTGGATTTATACTTATGTTAGTAAGATCGCTATCGTTACGTACAACCGTAACAATCTATCTTACCTTATATTCCACCTAATACTTCCTCCTGTTAGTATAATTTGAAATTTAAATAAATTCCCGCCTTCTTGAGCCGTTCAAGAATTGGTATTGAAGTGATTGAAAATAAGAGTAAATACACTTTATACACGATACGAAAAGAAAGTAAAAACTTATCCAGAACTTTAATAGATGATATACGATTAATCGAATTATTGTTATAACGACGTTGGTGCCGAGTAAAAGTAGAAACCGCAGTGTTCATTTTTTACACGTTATCGTTAAATTTACCAGAGATTGAATCCAACAGAAAAGAAATTTCCTAATTGCTTGTTACGTGGACCGATGACGTAAGGTAAAAACAGTTGCGTGTAATACAGTGGTTATTAGAAAAAGAAAAGTATAATCACGCGTTTAGGAAACTTTGTTTCGGATGTAACGCGTCGCTTTCTTCTTCCGTTACCATTGCGTTAATCATTGCTACAATTAAAATTGTTAGTATTCGTTACCGAACGTTTTCGAGACGAAACGTTAATACTATTTTTTCAAGAGTAGATATGGAATAGTTCTAATGAATGATTAGTAGAATAAAGTTCCGAAACGGTTGTCGCGAAAAACGGTTGTGAACGAATTGGTTGGCTGGTTTCGTTGTTACACTGAATTTTAAAGCACTCCTGGAAAGTAACGCTTTATGTAAGCGTCGATCCCCGTCGAAAGTTTAGTTTGGCGATCGAATAAAAATAAAAATCTAATTACTTCATGATCGCAGAGTCGGTGTAAATAAAGCGTGGAACGTTGATACGGAAGTCGCGACCAAAGATATATGTACATAGAACGTTTCACGCTCGTGGATATAATAGAATTTCTGAAAAGTTTTGTAAGGGGAGCTCGGTGGCGTTCGGGAGGGAAAAAATGCTTACGAAATTGTCGTGCATCGTTTAGAGTTTAGGTGAACGACGATACCTGCCGCGGTATCTATAAAAGACGGGCAATTAGGTACACCGTGGTAGTCTGGTACCTATGCTTAACAGAGGTACCTTCGGGGTTTCGTTGAACAACGAAATTGTCGTAATATCAAAGGAGAAACAGTTCCGAAGAAGAACGTATCAGCTGTCCCTCGAAGGGACCTTTTTTTTCTTCGCCTCAGAAGAAGTACAGGCGATCGCGAGGATACAGAAGGTGGAACAAGAAGAAAGGTGTAACTGGAAATTATAAAAGAGCGCTCGACGGTTAAGAGGAGGCAGTCTCCTCCAAGTATTCAGCTGCGTGACTTCGAGCCGGGTACGTTATCCTTATTTTCATTATTTTATTAACTTGAAAAATTTAACGTTGACGATCTACCACTTTTCTTTTTACAAACAAAAATATTTTGTACGTTAAATATACGTAATGTAGAGATAAGAGTAAAAAATTGTCCAGAGAGTAAAAAAAAAGTATCCGACCATTTCTTCTTTCTACGCTTGCTTTTGATGGAGTAAATTCTGATCAAAATCTATCGAATTAATGCTGCAACGAGTTTTAACTATAATTTTAGTTTTAAGGTCAGAAATCTCACAAGTTGTGCAATTTTTTAAAGAATCAAATACGTAATTTGAAAATATACATTTAAACGATGACAGCAGTCGATGTAATTGACGTAATCAGGAAACAACAATTTGTATCGGTGAAAGAATTGTAGTAGTAACAAGTTGATAAATCAAACTTTCTACGCGGAAGATAAGTACGCGCACGATTCACTTCCCTGATTGTTCGGTAATCCTATCGCTAGTACCTATATTACGTTCATTGATTGAACGTAATACGTTTTTTGTATAGAAACATTGAAATTTAGCACATCAAAAAGTTCATTATAATCATAATGACTATTCGTTTATGAAATAGTTTGAGAGACGCTTACGATTCTTTTCCTAGATAAAGTATGATTCTCATTCCGAAAATAATACTATTACGCATAATATAAACATTAGTTGAAAGTTGTAAGACAAAGATTCGGATGGGGCATTTTTAATCCGGTACAAACATTATGTGATAATGACGAGATACTCGTCGATCCGTGTTAGTCGGCCGTACAAAATCGAAGAACAAAGATGGGCGCGCGACTTATGTTAGCCGATTGCATAATTGGAGAAAGTGATTGCGAAACGAGCCAGCCCCTTGGCGTGTACGCGTAATACCGATCTCCGTGTTGGTTACTGACCGAACATTATATCATAAAGCGAGAAAAACGTTATGTCACGATGGTTTGGTGGATGGTTCGGCGATGCGGTGGCTAAAAGGTTCTCACGCGAGTGTTGCGAAACCGAAAGAAAGTACATAATCGCGTATTTCAATCGGTATCGCGATGTAGGTAACCGGCATTCACGGATTGACTTTGAACGTTGCCGAGTAACTATGTCAGCGGTTCGTTAAAGAGAGTGCAGCCAAAGATCGAGAAGCCCCGGGAACGAAGTTGACCTCGTTTCTTCGAGACAGATCGGTACCAGCGATATTTAAGAGTGCGCGAAAGTAACGATTCGAAATAATATAAGACGATCGCAGAGGGTGCTCGGTACGTATTAACGAACGATGAATAATGAAAGCCGAATCATTTTTTAGAATTCTACTCGATCCGTAATCTTTTGGATTTTCAAAATTTCACGCTGCTTCGAAGTTGCCGTTCGTTTGAAAGTAAATCAGTGAAACAGCAAAAATGGGAGCGACTGAATGGGTAACCGAGGAAGACAATTACGAGTGTCCGCTTCCGGAAGAGACGCAGAAACTGGCCAAGGAGGAGCTCAGGGAGGACAAGAACACGAGAGATCAAGCTCTCGAGCAAGTACGCAACTGGATCAAACTGAATCCGCGTATCCAAAACTGTCGACTGGGTGAGAGAATATAGTTCACTTTAAATCCTATGCGAAGTTTCACTCGTTTCGCGAGCTACATTTAATCGATACGCTTCTCGTTCGACAGACGCACAATTCTTACTAAGATTTTTGAGATGTAAAAAGTTTAACGTACCAATGGCCGAGGAGGCGATCGAAAGATACTTATTGCTTCGTCAAGTGTACCACCCGGCTTTTAACAATCTAGACATGTTGGAACCGACGGTCGAAGAGTTGATTTCTTTGGGGTAAGATTCGAGAGCGATCACGTTCATCCGTGACGCCGAGTATAACGGACATTTGATTTCTTATTCTTCAGGTATTTGTTTGCCGTGCCCGGCCGCGACAAGAAAGGCCGTCGTGTCATAGTTGCCAGACCAGGTAAACGATTACGCTATCCAACATCTCTCTCTCTCTCTCTCTCTCTAGAAATTAACGACACGCGATCGCGACGAAAGAAGAAAACTAGTAGCACGCACGACCGGCACTATAACAAGCGTTTGTACTTTCCCTTTCCCCTTTGTTCATGGAAGAAATTTTCCAGGCGTTTTCGATCCTCACAAGTACACGAACGTCGACATGTGCAGAATGCACGCCATCACCTACGAAACTCTAATGGAAGACGAGGAGAGCCAAGTACGGGGTTTCGTTCACTTCGCCGACGGAGCTGGCGTCAGTTTCCCGCATCTGACGCTTTTCACCCCGAAGGAAGCTGTTCGCATCGTGAAAAATGGCGAGGTACTCTTGTTCAACCGTTCGAACGAGAACGACTAGTTTACAAAATCACGGAACACTTCCCTTACGTCGGATGCTGTGTGATACTTTCGATTCAAGGACGGTGACGCAACGACGTTTCGTAATGTTTCAAAAAAAAAATAGGAAAAATAAAGAGAGGGAACAACCGGTTCCTCGAACCTTGCTCTTCCTTTTGCGTCGCGCTTAGTTTAGCCGAAAATTGGAAAATCAAATGAGATATTCATGAGTTGATTACAATTTCAGCGTACCATACCGATGCGGCACAAGGAAGTTCACGCTATCAATACACATCCGTCCCTGAAATTCGCCCTCGATTTCGGCATGTCGTTGATCTCCGAGAAGATTAAAAAGCGCGTCAAGATCTACACCAGCCTCGAAGACGCAGTCAATCATAAAATGGACACGAGCATGTTGCCTAAAGAGTACGGTGGTACGATGCCGATGAAAGAAATGATTGGTAAGTTACGAGCAACGTATGTACACCTTTTATCGACGATAAAATGATTTCTTTAACGCGCCACTTTCGATAACGTTATCGTTAGCGATAAAACAATAAGTGCTTCGACGTTTTATAATCCGATTTTAAAAATGAAAGCGATTAAAAATTGATGCGTTTGATTTCGATTCATTTATTTTCGGTCTTATTAAACTTGTGAAATTTTCAAGCGAAGCTTAAAAGCTTTTTCCTTTTCAATTGTTTGCGTAGACCTGTGGAGAAAGGAGTTACTAGAAATGAGACCAACGTTGTTGACTCACGACAAGATGAGAGTATGTTTGGAACTGTACTCGGACAAGGCTCGGGAAGGCGCAGTGTCAGCCTTGAAACAAGGCTTCGGCTGCTCCGACATTGGCTCCAGCGATTCCACCATGTACGGTATCACTGGTTCGTTCAGAAAACTCGAAGTGGATTAATTCGAAGCGATATGATAGGTAATTTTTCGCAAACAAAAAACGGCGAAACTTCGATCTCGGTCGACGCAAATCGCCTCTTGCGCTCGACGATCTGTTGATATTTACAAAATTGCGTGGAAAAAACGGTATTTAACGTAAGAAAATTTGTACACGCATGAGTTGGCGAAAATCGAAGGGAGTTCAATTAGACTTTAAACGTTAGGGTTGCATTTTGATAGTTCGTAAATTACATATATACCTAATTTGATTGTATTACTGGTCGCTTGTAAATAAGACTGTGTTCATGGAAATAAACGTATAGGTACATTTGTATACTATTTTTTACATCTACTCTCGCGTCTCATTTTTTCCGCCAGCCAATCGTATAATAAGTTTAGGAAGCGAGCCAAGTGCCGATAATTTTCCGCACGTTTGCTCGAGCATTAATAAGATCCTTTCCGTCCGTGTCTAGGTCGCTGTATAGATCGCGACAGTGCGACGACCCTAGGAAATACGAAATTTCATTTGTAACATTTCAAAAGGGAAAAAAGACTGGTTCCGTTACCTTTGATAAGCATGGCAGGCGTTTGCGGGTTCAGATCTTGAAGGACCGAAAGCTTGTGCCACGGATCGATCTCCCCGTTGGTGAAAATCACTTTCAACAAATCTGCTTGTCTACCACCGTACATTATGTTTGATCTTCTGATTCTCCCGGTCAAGAAATTGTAGTTGTAACTAGAAGAAATTCGAGGAAACTGTCTGATGGCATCCGATGGCGATATCGCGAAATCAATATGTGTATTATCTTTCTATACGTACTAGTCTCCGTAGAGATCGGTGCAGACACCCGTGAAGTAACTCAACGGAAACAGGGATCCGAAGATGGAATGATTCGAGTTGGTCGTTTGATAGTAACCGAATTCCGTGCAGGTTTGATAATACCACTGCCTCACTGAAATCATTCGTTCGTGAACGCGACGGAAAAGCGAAACAATTCGATTGTTACTTACTGATATTGTTCCTCCACGTCTCGTTCGCGTAAACTTTCACGAATTTCTTGTAATTGTTTTCGAGGCAAGATTTGTCGTTCGAAATAAAGTGTGCCAGTCTTTGAAGAGGACTGCCCAAGTTCTTTGCCGTCATTTTTTCACAGCAAGCAGCAATTTTCGTTTGGTTCTTCTCCACCTTATCCGTTTGAACAACACCGGCGAATCCCTGTCAACAAAAATGAATGGATTATTACAGAATTGTGTAACCACACCGTTAATTCTTCCTTGTTACTATACGAAATTAACATCGTCTTTTACTAACTACGTGGTTTCATAACGAACGTACACGTAACGCAACAAGAGGGGAGATAGTAGTTTAGCTTTGAAAAAAAGGCGTTCGTACCTCCGCTAACGCGTTCATAAGGTGTCCGATATCGCTGGGAGACTTCGCGTCAGGCACATCGCACAAGCTGAAAAACGTAAAAACTTTTATTCTCGTCGTCGACAGATGTTAGAGTAAAAAAACAGATAATGAATAAATAATCACTTGAAGTAAGTTTTCAATTTGTCCGGACCATCTTCGGAGAAAAGTAATTCTTCGACCGAGTCGAACGCCAGTTTAATATCCTCCACGCATTTTTCACTATGTTTGCGGATGGATTCGGCCACGGTTTCGTAGTATTCTGAAAAATAACTTTTCTTTTGTTAGTGAACAATTCACGAGGTTTAGCGAAACGCAAAGAGTTTTCTTGTTTACCGTAAAAGTCAGCCTTCGCGAATACCGGAGCGCTGCTCGCCAGTGCACCCTGTATTCAAATCGATATTACCGATTTTCTCGGAAAGACACAAGAAGCGGAAAAGAAGAGAAAAGATGTGTAAATACTTGAATAAGATGAGGGTACTTGAGTCTAGCCCAAGCTGCCATGTTTCCTGCGTAGGATCCACCGAAAACGATCACGGTACTGTTTCGGAGATGTTCCTCTTCCTTTTTCGTTTCGATAAAGTACGCTAAATCGGCCAACGCCTGGTCCACGCTCAGGTATTGCAAGTTGTTCGAACTGATGTTGCTGAAAATGTTCGAACGATGCAAAATTCGATCTTAATTTCTTCAATTACAAACAGACAGAGCTAAATTGTCTTGCAGACAATATGCTTGCACAAATGTCTTACCTAGTCGGTTTACTTTGACCGTAATAACGATGCTCGGTGTAATACATGGTCGCGTTGTAAGCGGAAGCAATCTCGTACATTAGGCCAGTTTTTAAGAAGCCCGTGGATATTTCCCATTCCCCACCGATCATGATCAATATTGGTCCGCCTTTCTTATGAAAACCTGCATTTTCGTAGTACCGCTGTCGAAATAAAGCGCGAGTATGTAGAAATTTGACGAAGCTAGCCGAGAATAAGTTTGGGCTTGACAAATACCATTAGCCAAGTACGATTATCACGGGGATTGAAGTGATCGACGGGCTGTCGAATCCAGGCTTCGATCACTTCCTGAAACGCCGTTCTGTTCGAAGGAACCGGCTCTTCCAAACCGTGGAAATGGAATCCGTGAAGACCAACGGCATCGGCCGATCGAAGAATGGCACACAACGACAATAAAACACTTAAAACGATCATGTCGAATTGTTGAAACGGTTGCTCGGTTAGCGTTCGAACGGATCGTTTCAATACTCTTCGACGCCGGATGGACATCGAATGGTTTCCTATTGACTTTCAGACAAATTAATAGAATTTATCTGATAAGCTGATCGGATCGGTGATTGCAGACACCTTAATCCCGATAAAAAAGTGTGCAATTGAACAATCGAAATATATCGAATACGGTACTGTAACTACGGAGGTAAGTGCTAAACAGATAACATCTATTGCTCTATGCGCGTTTAATTCACGCGAACGATGCGTCCGATTGAAAGGATTGAAACGTATCGAATATAAAACATTTTATTGACAAGTTCACTTTGAAAAAATGAATTACGATCTTAATTAGAATAATTACTTTACACTGAATTAGAGTTTGTTGCACGATCGCTAGTGCTGTTTGACTTTTGTTTCGCCCTCGGATTCCGTGGTGGCCCACTCGTCGTCAGACATTTTTCGGCAAGCGCTACGTTTCTTGGTCTCGTCGGATGAATTCGAGTCCGAGGATTCCATACTTTCGGAATCGAATTGTTCGGAGTTTTCTTTGTCCCACTTGGAATTCACGCGCGCCACGTACTTTGCGCCTTCGGTTTCCCCGACGTTCAACTTCTCGGCTGAATCGGTGGATCTAGTTTTCGGAGAGTCCTCGTGATTTTTCGATTTTTGCCTAACTCTTTCGTCATCCTTTGTATCTTTTCCCAAATAATTGGCCGAGGACCAACGCGTTTTCGAACGATGACCTTTGTCGCTGCTTCTCGAGTGCCTTTTGCTCGAACGTTTCGGCGACTTTGACGTGTCGTAATCGTGCTCCTCTTCTCTCTTCCTTTGACGCCTCGTCGAACGTCTTTTGCAAGACTCTAGACCGTTCGATACGTTGTCGTCTTTGCTCCGCTCCTCGAGACGTTTCCCAGAGTTCGATCGACGATGCTTAGCCGGCGTTTCTCTGTCGGATGGCTCGTGCCGTTTGTCGCGCGAACATTTCTGTCGAGAATCCCTCTCGTCGGAATAACGATGACGTTTGTCGCTGGTTCTCGAACGATGTTCCACCTCGACTTCAGGAGATTCGGACCACCTCCAATTTTTGCCCTGCTCGACGTCGCTGCTATCCTCCCATTTCGATTTGTTCCTGCGAATAAGACACGATGACGGGATTAACGTAGAAAATCTCGAACATGCATCCACCTGAAAACTAAACGTTATCCGATTGTCGTATAACGATAATATCAGACACCTGTGTTCGCTTCTTCTGCTGCTAGTAACCTCGTGAGAAGATGCGAGCATCTGCTGTTTTGCCCATCTAGGAGGGCTTTTGATATCGTACTCGTCGTAAGGGTTGTTAAAAGTATGCAGAAAATTGCACGCTCTGCCTTTCGGGCATTTCGACATTCCGCATACGGCGCTCCTCCACGATTTCAAATTGACAAACTCGCAATTTAGCTGCCGTCCAGCGTACCAACGACCCTTCAACCTTCTCAATGCTCTGGCTGCTTCTCTTTCGGTATAGTACTCGACGTACAGATTCCCTCGCAGGTGAACCTCCGTGTTGCAACAGTACTTCAAGGTTTTTATCCTTCCGAACGATTCCAATTCTGGAACGACGTCTTTATAAAATTCACGGAAATGTTGTCTGGTCTCAGAAGTTTCGAATTCGAGCGCGACATCGGTGTCGTATTCGGCGGAATTCTTTTCCAGAGAAAAATGCGTGTAAAAGCCAGGTACCAATATCACTTTGCTCAAACACACCCTTCGATGATTTCTGGAGCAAGTGTCGCCGTATCTAAAAATATCGTGATATTCAGTCTGTCTTGTCACATATTCTTTGACACGCTAACGTTTCACTTACCTGCAAGCACCCGTTTTACTGAAAAAAGGGCAAAGCTCCTTTCCCGGTTGACTGTCGATGACTTCGCGCAGAGCTTCTGGGGTCTTGATCCCGTCGTCGATGTAATCATCGATCTCCTTCAACAGCTGTTCCCGCTTTCTAATATCCTCCTCTCTTTTGCGTTTCTCTTCCTCCTGTTTCTTTCGAATCGCTTCTTGTTTCGCCTCGAATTCTTGCCTGATTTTCGCCTCCTGTTCCAGCTGCTGTTGCCGAGCTTTTCGCTTTCGCTCCTGCAAAATCTGCCATTCCTTCTGGGCTCTTACCTGAGGACATTGAACAACCAGTGAAATCTGTTTCGTAACGTTTGGCAAAGGGATCGATTTCTTTATCGAGCTTACAGGAAGCATGTAATAACTGATAGGTTTCGGTATCCACATGTTTGCTTTATTTTCATGGTTAGAACCGGTTGTTTCGCATGATCTTGTAATTAATCGAACGCGTGCCATCGATCTCCGAAACAAAGGAATTTCAATACCGATGTATACATATAATACAATTGCGACGAACAATAGTTGGCTTCTCAACATATTTCAAGCGAAAGAAAGATTTGTACAGTGCAAGGATTAACTTTACCTCCTCTTCTAACCATAGTCGTTCGCGTTCGTCGTGCTCCTCTTTTTCTCGAGCCTCTTTTAATTTATCCTCGGCTTCGCGCGCTTCGATCCATTTCAAATATTCCGCGTTTTTCTCCAGTGCTGCCCTCAACCGTTCCTCGTCCGCTTCGCGTTCTGCGGCTGCTTTACGACGCAGACGCCTGCGACGCTCCTTTTTCGCTGTTCGACGCCACTCTTTATGGCTCTTTTTCGTTGAACACCCTTCCATTACCATGCATTTTTCACGAATAAAAATGTCTCTTTCACTTTCGAAAACGTTACGAAGAATTCGGTAGTCGCGAAATGACACTCGTTACACGTCCGACAATCTAGTGATACGCAGAGACGCGGACACCACGTGCACGACGCCATATTATCTTCGAAACAAACAGCTTCGGTCAAGATTATCCCCATCTTTTGGAATTACATGAAATCACGTCGTGACGCGTAACAATGGAAAAAAAAAAAAAAAAAAAAAGAAAAAATATACCCGTTAATTTTGTCAATACCCTTTACGTTGTCGAGTGAAACCAGTAAAACGTAAAATACATTTGAGGTTTCGTCGAACCACCAACTGCGGAATGTCTCCAACTACATACGTAGTTGCATTTCATCTTAGACGAATGAATTTTCTTTTTTACTTTAACACAGTAACGATGCTTTATAGTAGTAGAAATGATCATTAAAAATACATTACTATTACAAGAAAAATTCATTGTCAAGCTCGTAAACCCACACATTTTATTCGAATTAAATAATTCGACTGTTGGAGCCATCTGTGGTTAGTCGGTGTCTTCAACTCTGAAATGTGACAGATGGCGCAAATATTTGATCCGCCAATAATTCAATTTGCCAACGATAAATTCAAATGTTGCGTCAACACAACATAGATTGTCAAACGAATTTTTACATTTAATAACGTTATAACTTTCAGATGTTTATGAAATGTTTTAATTAAAAGATGCCTATGGTATTCCATAACTATATTCTATGATCACAAGAAGAATTATTAAGTATAAAAATAACATGTCTAGATACATGATCGTTGGTAACGAATGAAAATGATTTACAGACTGTGAAACGTTTGCCAGAGCAACCGAGCAAAAAGCAAACAACACGTTGCCGACAAATGGGATAGCGATACACGCCCATGTTAACGTTTCGTCGAGATCGCTTTACTTCGTTCGCAAATAAACGAGACCAGACAATTCAATAAAATGTATTTTTCGTGTATCGCGCCAAAAGTTGAATAAACCATCGAATATAACATTTTGTTTTGCCATTTATTTTGTATCTCACGATGGACATTTATTACTGCGAAACGATAGAGCGAATTGAAATATAGCAAATCCAACGGAAAAGTTTCGTCTGGAGCGTACATCTAGTGTACTTTAGCGTTATTTATTTCAACGAAATTTTATTTTTTTACATGTCTGAATATTTATCGAACAAGTTATTATTGCCAGCAGAAAAGTTTATTTCTATTTTATGCTTTTAACTTGTTCTTTTTCTAAGCACAGGCCGAATAATTATTTATTATACCTTACAACAATAGTTGAGCGATTAGCTCTGAAAGATTTGTACAAAATCAACTTGGACGTATCGTAAAATTTGCACTAGGAGAGGGTGGAACAAGTATCGTTGATTAAGGCACGTTCACCCTGTTGCATCGAAGAATCGTTCACGATTCTCCATAGAATTCACAAAGGATGGTTTCGTTGGTACGGTCCTGCGAGGGTACCGTTATACCTGGCGGAGCGTTGAACCCTATATGGTACGAACCGGCGTGGTGGAACTACCTTCGGCATTTCCTAAGCCGCCACTGACAAGTGCACTCGGATCTCTTCGCTAAACAAACCATCGGATCGTGTAAAATAATCGTATAAATCGCGCGAGAATTACGACGATGAAATACAGTGTGTCCGTTAACTTAGTGCAATCGTAAAACAGTCGAAGGTAAAAGCGCGAAGGTGAGAAGAACGAAGATGGAATTGAAAAATGGCCAAGTCGAAGAAAAGGATAAAAAGGCAGCGAAGAAACGGAAGTCGACCTTCTTCGCTTACCTGTTGTGGCTGTTTGGGGGCCTGATTGGAACACACCACGTGTACCTGGAACGAGACTTGCAAGCCTTCGTCTATTTTAGCACTTTTGGGGGATACTTTGGTCTCGGATGGCTTCGAGATATTTACAGGATCCCCGCATACGTTCAAGACGCGAACGACGATCACGCTTTCCTGACCGAATTCAAGCAAAAAGTCAGAAGCAATAGCAAGGTATTCGATAGAGCAAGTTATTCCCTTTTGCAAAGCTTTCGACTGTAGTCGTGAACGAAACATGATTTCATTTCAGCCGCCGTTTTCAACGGTACGATTCGCTGCCGAAAGTGCAGTGGCATACTTGTGGGCCGAGTTGTTCCGCAATGCGATACCGGAGGACGAAATTTTCGGGATCAATTTTAGGCACTTGTTAATCCTGACACCTTTGGTAATCGCTCTAGGTAAGAATTTACTTAGCCACAAAACAGTTAGGCGCATTTTATTTTTGTTCGACTTATCTTTCGCGCTCGTTAACGATATATGCTTATTCGCATACAACAATTAGCCGATAATGTCCCGTAAGGCCGTGAAACCGAATACACCTTTGAGCTCGAGTTTCACTGCTGATAATACGTTTATGTATATCGAGCGTACTGACTGGAATGAAAAAAAGAAAAAAAAGAAAGAAAAAGAAAAAGAAAAAGAAAAAGAAAAAGAAAAGAAAATATTATATTACCAGTTCGCTGATAAAATGTAAGATACGGTAGGCGAATCTAACGTTTGAATTGAATTTAGGTGTCTGGGCGGTGGGAAATATCGGCAGGGAACAAGGATCCATATGGCTTGCTCTGTGCTCGGCGTATGCGTTTTATCCAACGTTGTACTACATCGGGGACGACACAGTGTGGTTGTTTTTGATGGTTGTAGCCGCCAGCCTAAGCTTCGACACTTTCAGCAAACAGTGGAGGCTAAAGCCGAGGAAGAAAAGAGGCTTCGTTCGAAGGATCGTTTACCTAAGCCTGGCCGTCGCGATTTTCGTGTCTTTCGTAGGATGTTATCTGTATTTCAATGCGGTCATTACCGACAGCGAGGGCGAAGAGATTAAACTATCCGAAGCGATCCAACATTTCTTAACGTCTCCTATATGGTTGGATCTTAAGGTTCGTTGGAACGACGATATCGAGTATGCTCGATTAAGGTTTTCAATGTTGTCTTTTTCTCGTATAACAGACAAGCCTGGAAGCAACGTGGAATCAAGCGAGGCATCAGGGTTTTTGGGCGACGTGGGCGCAGCTGGTGGATCTAACGGATCCTCGAGGAGAAATAAACGCTTATAAAGTAATTGTCGAAGCTCGTTGAGAAAAATTTGTTCTTTTGTTAAACGATGCTTCGTGTCGCGCAGGTGTTGGGGTTGTCGCAAACGGCCACGCAAGCAGAGGTGACGGCTCGTTGGAGAGCTCTCTCGAGAGACAATCATCCGGACAAGATAAAGGGCAGCGAGGAAGAGAGGAGGCAAGCTCAAGAGAAATTTATGGAGATACAGCAGGCATACGAGATCCTTTCGAAGGCGAAGAATCGTAGGCAGCGTCGGAACCGAAAGTCTGAATGATCTGTGATCGGCTTGTTAGTTGTGCGTAACAACCCTAAGGGATTGCAATTTTTCTACACAACGTGTAGAAAACTTAATTGGCGTTTTACAAAGCTCGTGCTATTCGTAGGGGGTATTTCTTATCCCTTGCACGTTTAGCATAAAGATATTGTAGGTACACGTAATTATACATAGGTATACGGTTTTTACTCGATCGTTATAGATTTGTGTTTATACATGTAAATACAAGAGCCAACTGGTGTAAATATGTTTATACGTGTAAATATAAAACGAACAAGACGCAGTAAAATCGAATGTTGACCTACCTTGGCAATCGTTCTGATTCGCAGCAACGGGAACACTTGATCGTAAAGAAATGGTTTTAATATCAAGACGTTTATTTCAAAGTTCGTTCAACTATCGTTATACAGAGATATAAAATATCGGTTTATCCTCCGTTTAAAGCGCTTAGAAGTTTGTAAATTTAAAAACCGTGGAGCGAACGTTTCTCGTCTCCAGATGCCGACAGATGATTATTTTGAATCGCTTTTCAAACTGTTACATCGATTTCTTCGCGCGATTCTCTCACTCACCGTAACCCTAGTTCGTTTCTTTGGTATTCTTGGCATTCTTGGCATTCTTGGCTACGTAATCCAGTGTTTATCGACCATTTGTCGAGGTCGTAGAGCAAAAAACACGAGTTTGACGCACCGATATCACGCTGATTCGATCGACGATGATTTCTCGGTAGCGGGGTCTGTTTGAAAATTCTTCCAGCGAACGAGTCGGATAGGAACTGTTTCGGAATCGAACAACGAGGAGGGAAACAGGGAAGGAAGTTAGGCTGACAAGTATCCTATTTATTTTTCTTCTTTGATCGCGAAGGTTGCTTTGCCGCCGTGTTCTCGATCTTCTCCGTGAAATTTGCTCCGTACTTGTCCTTCGATTGATCGAGGAAATCCTGCGGTGAAACCAGCGTTACTCTGAAAATTTGCAAAACCGTTACGATTACCGTTACGAATTTGTAGGAAAGTTCGTAGGGGTGACAGTGCTACCTTAACTGAGGAACGCTCAAAGGTCGGAGAAGACTTTTAACTACGGGAGGGACTTCGCTGGATTTCGGCAAAGCGGGACTGCTTGCGCAAAGGGCGGCGCTGGTCAGTTGCGAAACCAGGGAGAAGTTTCGATCGGGTCCAGAAGTGGTGCGGAAAACTTTCCTTATCTTCGACTTGAGTCCCGAAGACGGTGGCGACAAAGGTGTCGGAGGGATGGGCATCACCTGTGTCGGAGCGCACACGTTCGTTATTTAAATTTCGTTGGTCGCGCGAACGCGGCATTTACCTTTCCTTGCAGTACTTTGGCTGCAAGCTCGGGTTCGCTGCCCCATCGACACGACGTCGATCTTTCCAGGAGTCGATGCCTGGCGAATCTTTCGATCACCTCGGCGCACACGTATCTCCCGCAAAATCTGGCCCACTGTTCCGCCCTCAGACCTCTGCCGTGATCTCTCAGCGTTGGATTCGCGCCTAAAAATAGCTGGCAACGTTACCTTGTTTTACTCGTAAAGAGTAAAGAAAATAAAATAAAAGAGAAAGAAAAGCGCACACGATTCGAAAGAAAATTGACGTTGGAAGAGCGGCAACAGACACGCCTCAGCAGGGTAATACTCGTAAATTTGACTCACCGGCGAACAACAGAATCTTGGCGCACTTTGTTCTTCCTTGGAGGGCGGCCTTCATCAGCGGGGTGAAGCCGGACGCGTTTCTAGCGTCCACCTCGATGTCAGGACACCTTTGCAGCAGTGTGTTCAAACACTCTGTTTGGCCTGAATCGAACGAAACGGAATTGAAACGGAATTGAAACGGAATTGAAACGGAGCGGGACGGGACGGTGGTTAAATCGAGCAACGTAAGCGTAACGCTCGACCTACGTCCTTCGAGCAGTCGAACGTCCGCGTATTTCGAGTATCCTAAGCGCGTTTTGGCTTGAAACGTTGTTCGACAGGCGTCAATGCGAACCACGCGGTTTTCCTCTACGTACGTACATGCTGTGATAGCTACCTACCGCCTACATACGTATACCTCTAACGTCGGTTATTTCTAGCGTGGATGACGCGTTGGAATCCTTACGGCATCGCCGCTGTAAAATTTGACGTTTACGCGGCCGTATGTCGACCGCTCGACATTTTCTAACGACGCGAGCGAGACTTTCGAGATCCCTCGCGTTCACGAAATTTATATCTACCACGTGGACGGCTGGACGGAATTCTCTTGGAATCGCGTACAGCGTAGTACGGCATCGCGTAGTACGAGATACGAGAATGCAAGAGGGGATGAAAGCAACTGTCCTTGAACGATTCGACTCGAACGAAGCGGCATTTTATTTTCGTAGCAATCTGTTTCTTTCCCTCTGCAAATATTTATTAACCAATCCCTTTTTCGATCCGGCGAGTACCAATAAGCCGCGCGCGAATCGATGCCACGTGCAACGCAACGTGCCCCTGAAAAAGGGCTGCGAGAAACGCAAAGGAACAACGACGCTCTTTCTTCTTTCTTTATCTCTCCCTCCTCTCTCTCTCTCTCTCTCTCTCTCTCTCTCTCTCTTTCGTATTTTTCTCCTACTTGATTAATGTTTTTCAATGCATAAGGTGGTCGCTTACCCGCCTGCGCGGCAAAGTGCAGGGGCGTGTTGCCCTCGTTGTCGGGAATATTCGGATCCACCCCGTCGAACGACAAGGCTAGCTCCAGCATCGTCAAGGCCCCGTTCCCTGCCATGTAGCTTATGGCGGTCTAGCATCGCAAACAAACCATCTCAGAAAGCGCGTCGATTACATAAACCGGGTTTTCGAAAGAACTCGCGATTCGTTTGTTCGATCCGTTGCTTCTTCGCGCGTTCCATTTATTTTTCGAACTATCGTTTCCGTTTTATTTATTCGTTTGAATCCAAACAGAAGCAGGGCAAAGTTCTTTTCGAAAATGGAAGAAGAAACAAGAAGAGGGGCTCGTTCGATCGGCAAGGCGTCTTGTGGGGCCTGCGTTATTCTTCGCGTTAGATAGACGGTGCCCGTTAAGGATCAATTTATTAAGTGGTTAGTGACGTTGAGGCGATAGTTGAAACTCGCGTTATTGCTTTATACGCGTACGTCAACGTGGCGAACACGCGTCACAGCCGGTTCGTGGTTGTTTTCGCGCGAACAATAACGCTCGCCGCTCTTACAAGCTCGAAACGGCCAGATTTGTTTATCCTTCGTGCATCGAGAAAGATGTTCTGCGGTACGAAGAAGCAACGTCGGTGTTTAACAGCTTTTTCTTCGACCGCGTCGCGCAGTTTCGCGTATCGAAAGAAAAGTTCGATTTTACTCGTCTTTTTTTTTTTTTTTTTCTTCAGGTTTTAGGTGAGTTGAACGGCGAGCACTTACCCTGCCGCTGCTGTCGGCTACGTTGACATCCATGTCCCCGAATCCGAAGGTTCGCACCCGAAGGGCAATCTCGTTGAGGGCTGCGTCGTCGGCATCCCTGGCGGCTCTGAGCAGGGCCGTTCGGCCCTCGTTGCTCCTTTCCCACGAGGACGGCACTTTTCCGACGATCGTCGCCGCTTCGTTGCGATCTAACACCGAGTCGGTTACAGTCGTTAACGGAATCTTAATCTTGGCAACGCGTGAAAATAGAAATAACGATAAATAGGCCGTCGCGTTAAACCGTATATCGTATACCGTCACCGGCAAACTCTGACGGACGCGTTATTTCAACTTTCTAACGCGTGTAATATCGTTACGAATGTCATTGAACGTGTAGCAAGTTTGTAACAGGCGGCGTTCGGTCCGTCGAAGCGTCGCATTGTTCTTCGATTTCTATTCCTTTTGTCCACGCGTTTACGCCTCGAAACGTGTACCGTGTGTTTAGTGTATTTAAACGTTCCCCTTGAAGAACTTTCAAAGAAAATAGCGGCGATTTGGAACGACGCGGCACGACGCGGCACGACGCGGCACGACGCGGCACGACGCGGCACGGCATTCTAAATGTAGCCTTTCAGAGAAATCGCGAAACTGTTCGTTTTTTTCTTCGCTAGTGAACGGCGCTAATTTAACAACGAGGAGAGGAGCAATACCTTGCAGGACACCCTTGCGATAGGCCTTGATCTCGTGAACGGCGACCGTTCTGTAAGGCGCGCGTTTCTCCTCGAAGCTCGTATCCGAACTGAAGGACACTGATTTTTTCACTCGAACACCGTCCTTCTTTTTCTTCCGTTCGACCGGCAGCGTCTGAACGCTCGGTGAACGACGAAGGGGCTCTAAATTGTTGGTTACGTTGTTCAAGATCGTAAAGTATTCCTCGAAGGCCGTGGATTTCGTAGAAAACAGGCAATCGTACGGGCTCTGTTCCGGCCGCTTCGAACGATCCCCGTTCGACTTCTTCTCCCTATTGCTAATGCGGCAGGCCGATTGAGCGATACTCGCCAGAAACGCGGAGGACCTCTTCAGAATGCCGTCGTCGAGGGGTCTTCGTCCTTTTCTCTGCGCGCTGACAAGTCCTGAAAAGGATCTCTCCTCGTGACGCCGCCCTTGTTCTGCGTTTGACAAGTGTCAAAACGATCCCACGTCGCGTCTCAAGGCCGATTTATATTATTCGATCGAACACATTGCGTTCCCGTATCGGTTCAAACGAGTATTCTTGTAGTCGTTTAAATAAAACCGTTTATATATAGCGTAGTGGCAACAGTTCAGACAAAAAATTGATTGACACTCGTACACGTCTCGTACATGTTTTCAAATAGGAAAATATTTCGATCGTTAACGTACATTCACTTTTATGTTTGCAATTATCTTTTGAACGAACGTTTTACGCGATAAACGGCCAAATAATCTACAAGGAAATTCCGATTTCTTACATAATTATGTTAAAAACCCGAGCCGGCGATATGAATTTATTCACTGGAAAAGATAATTATATGTATACGGTAGGTATTGTTGTTAGAAGAACGCAATGTATTCGAAGTTATCGCGAAAGTAGAGGAATTCAGAAGGAAAACGTTAACGCGTTAAACGCTTACCTTCTCGTAGATCGTCAGGTACGGAGAAGGACTTGACGATAGGTCGGTGAAGCTTGTTGAATCCCGTGGTGGATCTAGCCGTCTCCTGGGAGAACTCTTGTTCGAGGAAACGGTCTCGCTGTTTAACGCGGTAGCTCGCGTCGACGACCGCGTTGCTCTTCTCGTTAGCGACGCACGGCGCCGGCGTCTCTCTCCTGGTGCAGTTATTTCGAGCGAGTTCTCCCCTAGAGGCAACTAGACTGTTGCTTGCGGTGCAGCCGGTGCCCTTTACGGACGGATTGCACTTTACGCGCGTCGCCTGGACACCGTTCACCCGCCAACTGTCCTCGACGATTTCGCTCGCTCCCTACGATCGAATCAATCGTATATAGTATATACGCTTGTAAGTGTAAGTTGTCGGTGACCGACTCTTCTTATCTTAAACGGTGACAGCTAAGAGTAGCGAGCGCGTAAAAACGCGAAAACAGTCGCGACGCGGCGCGGGTGACGAGAAACGCGAAAATGTGCTCGATGAAAGGCAAAGCCCGGTGAAATCGTAACGAGATCAGCCGTATCTGCAAGAGCAATGTCAACAAACCGATTTACGTTCGCGACGCGATACCAGTGTTTGTTTTCGTTGACGCGATCGCGGATTTAATCTGGAGAAAGAAAAAAAAGCGATCGAACGCAGACAAGACTTTGATCGATACGGTAAAAACGCATACCGGCCAACCACTGATCTGTGCTCGTTCTCGTTCTCGTCCTCGTTCTCGTTAGCAGAAGAAGGAGTTCGCGCGTCGAGCATCGATCGTTGCCGCGTAAACTCTCGGAAATCACTGAGGACGAGGTGTCGTGTATCGCGATGCGGCGATGCGACGATGCGGCGATGCGGCGATACGGCGATGCGGTGTTGAGGCGAATAGCGAGTGGCGAGAGTGGCGAGTGTCAGTGCTCGCGGGAGTAGGAGAAGCCTTCCTTGAAAAGAGAATCGTGCCTTCCGGATCGCCTCGCAAGACGTGCACGCGAGTTCTACCGCATCCGTTTCAACTAAACGCTATTTATATGTCGGTTAAGTCCTCCTCGTGTCGGTTGCTCGACGCCCGTACACGCGCATCGTTCGTCTCTTCTTACGTTAGTAGCGCCGCGAGCTATACCAGCCTACCTCGTTTTCGTCTCCGCGAGTTAGGCTCCCTCTTCTTTCCAATTAATTACCCGCCGTTTTCCCTTTTCGAAACAACTAAAATCGCGTTCGACTGCTGCCGCGGAATATTCGCGCACAAATTCATCGATTTCGAATCACACGGCTGATAATAACGAAGCGGAAGAGGCGAACGTAAACGAGAGGAACTTGTTGCTTACTTGGCCGGAGACTCCGATGTTGCGTCTCATCCCGCTGCTCAAACAAATCTTCCTCGAGTACGTCTCGTCGTTCCTCGCCAACCGGTTGTCTCGCTGATTCTTCGTCATTGTTGATCCAGACTCCATGGAGCACCGTTCGAAACCACGAAACGATATTTCAATTTGATCGATTTAAACGATCTCTTTGCATCCTAGCACGAATAATCGTACGCCGGTATAGCAGGGATGTTTCATTTTCTGGAAAACACCGAGGACGTAATCGTAGAGAGCGTTTGCTACGCGACGACGCTCGTCTTTTTGCTGGGCCCGCGTGCTTATTTTGGCCACGTTACGTTTCCCTGCCTTCGTCCCTCGTGTTCTCGCTTGTCGTCGTCACCCTTTGGCACGAGGCCAATATTTTGAATTCTCTTATGCACGACAATCTATCGATTATGCCACGCTCGGCTCGCACCGGATCCGTCCATCGATCCTACCAAATCATCGCCGTATCTACGAATCGAGCAATCGTAAGCTCGCATATGGCTCGCATATCCAGTTGTTTGAACAGATGTAGAAAGGATCGTCGTGGAAACGCGCAACTGGATCCAGTCGTTAACGTGATCCAGTCGTTTACAAGTAAATGTCCGGATGCGATAATAAAGTGCTTGCCAATAACACAAGGAAACTTCTGTCTTCCGATAGGCGTTTAAACGATTTGTACTTTGAAAGCGCGTTTTTGCTTCGAATCGATCCGATCGACGCGCTGAGTGATTACGATCCTCGACGTTCTCCGTTTGTTTGTAGAAAAAGAAACGACGGGGCTTGGTAAACAGCTGCAACAAGAAAGGAGACTATGTTCGAATTTCAGCAGATTTTTTCAGCTTTGCCAGACATCGGTGTTTTTGACTCGAAAGCAATTCTTTTTCTCAAAGACGTTGATTAAGGAACCGTGTTCTCCAAGTACATACAACGAACGATTGATGAAAATTCATAAGGCGGTGCTCGACGAATCGGTGAAGGTTATCAATGTCAATAGCAGGCACGCAACTTCGATCCGGAATAATAATCGTGTTTCGTTGATAATCACGTGCACGAACGTGTCATTGACACATTTCGAACGGGGGATATCACAGCTGGTCTCGACGAGCACATTCGAGCACACTCGTTAAAAACGTCTCAGCTAATTGGGGTCGTAATCCGCGTAAGAAAATACTTTTTCTACGCCGACTGGCTTCGGTTTAATTTTAAACTACGTCGAACTGCTCTGAGAATCGTGAACTTGTCGCTTTAGCCCCGTGGCCCTGATTCGTTAACGAGCTCCGTTTTAAACGGACAACCTTTTCCCGTCTCTTACGTGTACGTTGCAAAATCTTTCCAAACGGTACAATCAAATTTCTATAATATTTTCACCCGAGAGCACACGTTTATTTAAAGAAAGTTAAATAAACTTATCGAACTTTTGAAACAGCCCGTTTCAATTTTTCAAAAGAAAGAAAAAAAATACCTACCTCTTTCCATCGCGTTTCTCAAAACACACTAGAAACTAAAATGTTTCGCGAATTCCTTTGCATACGTTTAAACGTTGCGAAAGGTGTACAAAGTTCGCGAAGAGAACTGACCGAACGCGAATGCGTTTTTAAACAGCGTACGTAGAAGGAAAAGTTACGCGGCACCGTTGCTTCCATCGAGAAGCTTTTCCAACTAATCTACTCGCGTAAGGGTTGATTGGATACTGGGCGAAACTTTAATTCGCACCCTCGCCCTGAAAGTATCGCGAGAGTCGCATCGCAAGCTCCTCCGTGCGCGCAGCCGCGAATTTTAGCCAGGTGTTGTACTCCTTCGATGACCAGCCGACGAAAAATTATCCGCGCTCGCAAAACAGTTTTACAAAATTGTGTTTACGATTTTCATCGGGAAGAGTCGCGCTCGACTTTTCCAGCTCGCCTGTTTCTTCATATTTTTTTCCTCGATCTATTTTCACGCGGCAACCCGCTGCCGCGCCGTTCGATGGATACGCGCACGTGGTCGAAAAGCTCGATGATTCGGGATCAATTAGAAAACTGAAAGCCTTAAAAATAGAATTTGCAGCGGTTCGCGTTAACAGCTTGTTGGCTATTCGCGAAACGGTATTACGCGTCGTATGTATAAATATCGTTCGATAACGCAATCTGCCGAAAACCAACGTGTACCGGCTCGATTCCTCGTTTCTCGTCGGCCCTCCGAGGTCTTACGGATCTGGTTGCGTTCAAATGTTCAATTATTTACAAGTTGCGCGTCCATGGCGCGGCGGCGAACAGAAATTGCTCGAAATTCGAACAGATCGATAGTTTACGTTATCTGTTAACAACGTACTAAAGATATCGCGAACGCACGACTAAAGAAGCGCGAAGCGCGAACGTTACGTGTGCACGTAGGCGCGCGTGTTTGTAAATCAACGTCTCGCCGATGGATGAGTTGCGATTCCGCGAGAAAATTACAACCGCGAAAGAAAGAAATTTTCATTTATTTTTCGTTTACGATACGTAGCTACGCTACGATGAAAAGTCACGAGGCGAAATCACGCTCGGAAGTTATTCGATTTATTGATTTAATTTCGCGTTTTGAAAGCTTTCTATCGCAGAAGCGTTTGCTTCAAGGCTGAACACCAACCAGCTAACGTTGAGTGTGCACGAAACGAGTGCACGAGTTTCGGGTTTCTGCGCGTGATTCACGAAGCGCCGTTAAAAACGCCTTTGCTCCCCTCCGTCGAAAGTGATTAGGAATGAACGAGACAGAGATACGGTAATACGTATTTCAAAGTGTAATGCTATATTTCGGTAACATACAGAGTTTACATCGAGGATGAACTATTTTGTTGCAACGCCGACAGGATCGAGCGCCGTAAATCTTCCTCGCGGTGGCAGCCCTTAATTATGAAAAAAATAGCGATATCGTGGCAATGCTGATCAAGTGGAAAATACAATAATCGCGAGACGATTCTTATCGTGTTTCTATAGGTACGATACTTATTTTGGCAACAATCAACAACAATTGGGATCAAAGGTCACGAGTGGTAGCAGCGTTCGCGTCCTCTTCTCAAAGTCGCCTCTATCCGTCTCGCCTTTATTCGCCGATCGGATACCATTTATAATCGTTGATCCCAAAATTACGTAAGAGCTTTGAACACGGTTCACGTGTTCTTCCTACTAATCTCTCTTAAACTTCGCCGCTCACGAACCCGGGGTTCGTGAGGGTGGGGGTTCGCGCGATAACACGCGATTTAATCGGAGAACGTTTTCTCCCTCGTCGCGAGACGCTTCCTTCGATCGCAACGAAAACGAAGGCGTCGACGTCGCGCATCGAACGCACGACAGATCGGAAAACGACGCTGAACGAGGAAAAGCATTAAATCGATCGTTCGACATCGAACTTTGTTCGCGACATAGAAAAGAAAACGTACTTCGATCGAGACAAGATTAACGATTCGACGTATCAAACGTGTACGTAGAGCGGTAGGGTGGTAGGAAGGCATCGGGAGTACTCGGGGTAGATGCGAGCTGATTCGAAATGCCGTCGTAAAGTGGGGGAGGGGAATAGAAAGAAACACGCGTTACCGAAACGGTACAGCAACGCGGTTGCTTTCGTTAATTCGCGGCCTTCTCCCTTTCAAGCGAAACTTATTGAACCCACGAAGCGGGTACCCAAAGCGGTTCGGACTCCACTCGATGAACCGCGTTCACCAGCTGCTCGAACGCCATCGACAGGTCGGCGTTTACTATCACCTCGTCGAACAGATGAGAATAAAGAAACTCTATCCTGGCCGCGCTGTGCAGAATTTCGTGAAACTCTTCGTCCTGCAAGTAGGTGCGTTAGGCGGAAACGCGAGATTTTTCCTTTACGAATAAAACGACTTACCGTGAAGCCTCGAGAGTTGCTTTCGTCGAACGTAGACCTTGCCCTGGCGTCGTTTCTCGTTTCTTTCAGTATCTCGAACCTCGGCGGTTTTATGTATATCACATACGGTTTCGTTTGTGGCGTACGAAGCATCTTCAGGGCTTGATAGTGCGGGTTCAACAGACAGACGTAGCCTGCGTTTATCAACGAACTAACGCTCTCGGAACTGGTACCGTACAGATTACCTTTGTACTCGCCGTACTCTATGAACTTTCCAATCTCGATTTCCTCCTCCATTTTTTCACGGCTCACAAAGTGATACTCTTTACCGTTGATCTCGCCGAGTTTCGGCGGTCTCGAGGTATCTGAAAAAAGAAACGCGACAGACTCGAATCTGTGTGGCTCCTCTTCGAGAAAAGTGACAAGAAGATGGCTTACAAGGAACGGGTGTCTTGTACTTATCAGGATCCGTGGCCATGAGCCGCCTCTTCAGCTCGTTCCTGCCGACTCCCGGTGGCCCGATCAGAACCACCGGTCGGTAGAGACCCGGCCTCGGATACAGCTTCGCTACTTCTTCGTAGGTCGGTATTTCTTCCCGGTCAAAGTCGTCGTTCTCTGCAGCGTCATACATGATTTTTTTAGTTTTTACTCCCTGCAAGTTGCACTTTGTGGGCGAGGCGTGCAAAGAGGTAGTGGGACGGGGGCACAATGCGGGCAAAGGCACTGGAACAGAACACAAGCCTAACCGACGGTTAGGTCGTCAGGCCATCATCCGTTGAGAAGAGCAGCCATGGCCGGTCGATCGGGTTGTAAGCGAGATCGTTCGTTAGTCGTCGTTTTTGCGTGCCCCTCTGCGCTTACGCTCGTAATCGTGACAACGAGATTACGAGATTACGAGATTACGAGATTATCAGATGATCGATATCGAAATGTTATTATACATACGCAGACGAACGATTAAATTGCGTTTAGACAAAAGCGTAAATCGCAAACTTCGTCACTTACTTATATTTTCGTCGTCGGTCTTTTCCTTTTGCTGTCTCTCCAGAATAATTCGTCTCTCCTGTAGGGCCCTGCTGGGAATTAAACCGGCCCTCATGTTCCGGTCACCCTCTCGTCTCGCCTGCCACCTAATATTAAACGATACATGAACGCTTCCGACGTTTCTCGCAAGCGATAACGAAATAATTCTCGTGTCTCGTACCAGTAAGCGTCGTCCTGACTGACGATATGGAGAACATCGCCCTTGGAGAAGTCTAAACCAGCCTCCTTGCAAGGTATGTACGGATCGTCGGAGGCCTTGTACGAAAAGTGCGCCCTCACCCGAACCTGTCGGCGCAAAAACCCTCTCAAACTTACGAATCTTATTTGACCAAGCTCTGCTTAACTTTCGTTCAAATTGGAAAAGTTTTCGGAGCGTGAATCTCGAAACGAGACTTATCCGCGCGATGCGAAATTACTCCGCTGTGCCAGATTCGAGGAGGAAAATCGAAACGTACCTTGCTCTCCCGAATGCCCCCCTTACTGTCGGCTGGAACTATTTTAAAGGTAATCGTACCCTCAGAGTTTTGCTGAAAAAGAGCAGATCGTTTAACGACGAGGCGACGAGGCGACGAATCGAGTGGAAGCTGCGATCACCTACCAGTATCTTGAGAACACAGTTCGGAGTTTTCCCTTCGACGCTGATGCCGTTCACCTCGCAAACCTCGTCGCCGACGTGTATCAGGCCGGATCTATCGGCCGCGCCGCCGTGCATTATTCGCGCGATCACGATCTTGCCCGTGACCTCGCACGTTTTTATGGTCGCCCCCTATTGTCAACGTGTAAACTAATATTTTCATTGCGGTTGCGAGGTGCGCGCGTTAGGGAGCGCCTTCGTTTTTCTTAAAAAATAAATAAAAAGAAAGAGAATTGATCGCGAAGGCGTTTAAACACACGCTCGATCGAAGCGGTTGGTCGCGCGACAACGTCGTCTTCTTCGTTGTCTGAAGCGTCGGCCACGCGATCCTTCGAATCTCTCGAGACGGTCTCGGACCTTACCTCGAGAGATTTCGTCAACACGTACACGCAAGGACATGCGGGACAGTGATGACACAGGATACAATTGGTACCACAGACGAATCCTTTTATTTACAAGCAAAAATCATAAAAAGAAAACAGAACACAAATGAAAAACAGCGTAAAAAGTAAAACGTAAGGGAATGCAAAACGAGTACAAAGAAATTGGCGAACAAGAAAACGAACAGCAGTCTATTTACAGCTCGTCGAGATCACAGAGATAGAATAAAGGTGAGATTCTAAAAGGACTATGGACGAAATAACGGAACCAAAGCGTAAAATGCGTAATTGAAACGAAAAACACGAAAAACACGAAAAAACGAACGTGCCAAGGATCGATACTAATCAACGAATCAGTTTACAAGCCTGTTAATTGTACAGTGAGTTCGGCTTGAAGTCGACTTACCACGATCGGTTCAACGCCAGCGCCACACTTCGAAGCAAGTTTGACGATGAAAGAAACACGTGATTACTTAAGAAATATGTGGACGCGAGAGAGTAAGTATTCGATGACTACGATTTACTTATTACGGGAGTACACACGAGGTGCCTACTACGTCGATACGAAGGATTAATTACGGTCAAATTCCATGCAAGTAGACATAATTACGCCGGTCGAAGTCGCACGTTGCTTCTATGTATATGCGTTATCGTCGTTCTTCTCGTTTGTTCGTGAATAGCGATTTTATACTACGTTTACCGACGACTAATCGAGCTCGTTCTCTCTGTCTTTATCGTGTCAACCGACTGGAAAGCTCAACAACACTCCGAGCACTAAACGTGCCGACCATTTCACGTACCAAAGGCTCGTTCGATTTCACCAACTGCACGATCTTCACCGTCTCTTCGTCTTCGTCCACTTCCAGCGGAATTTCCGGCAGTCTAGGATAATAATCCTTTTGAGCGACCGCATCGTGAGCGCACAACAATCCCTGCAACGACAAATTCTCTCAACGTACGCTCTACGATTTATTGTAAGACGAGCATCGTGCCGTTCACCTGTATATGCGGTTTCTGAAGAAGATGGAAAAGCTCTTTGCAGTCCTTGGACACGTGCACCTTGGTCGCCAGCAAATTCAGAACTTCGATGTCGATATCCATAGAGTTGGACAGCACCGGAAAGAACTTGTCGTCCTTGACATTGTTCAAAATCTTATTGTGCACGTTCACCAACGCGTTCAGTTCCTTTGACTGTAACAATTCGCTGAGGAATCCAAATTCCTCGTCGGTGCAACTCGGTATTTCGTTTTTATTCTCCTGCAGAGAATTCAGCAGCTTGGATAACGCTGAAAGTGAAACGACAACAATAATATTTAACAGCTGAGATTGTAAATTGATTAAAAACAGGAAATTTAACGGAAACAACGGAACGGCAGTTGCTCTTTAGCTGTCGCTGGAAACATTCGGTCGGCGACGACACATTTAACTGCTGATCGATAAATTAATTTCCTACGAAACGTTCGAACGACGCTTGATTTCCGTTGAAAAGACGAACCGAGACCGTTTTCGCGAACGTTTTTACACGACGCGATTAAAGGTGTGAGTGACGCGCGATACAGGCCGGGTAACGTGGATTTTCGTTTTAATAATAGCGCAAAGTTGACTCGGCTGTTTCGTTGAAAAACTTGATAGCAGGTAAAAATAGAACGCGTGCAACACTCGTACCCGACGCAACGTTATTTTTCCAAAGCGTTCGATCGAACCGGTGAAAAAAAATAGGAAGATCGTATAGTAGGGATTCGAAAATGCGAACGTGGGTAGCTACGGGGTGGTGTTTTTAAAATCGGCTGACGTTCGGCTCGGACCGAATCCGAACGAATGACCACCGACCACCGACCACCGATAACCGATAACCGATAACCGATAACCGATAACCGATAACCGATAACTGATAACGGGAAGAAGAACGAGGGTGAACGAAAACAAAACGCGTACGGTAGCCAAGCGTAAGCGTTTACTCACCAGCATCCCAATTCGTATTTTCCATGACGAGCGCCGCTGTCATAATTTCATTCGACCAGTTTCGATACGGTTTTCCAGCGTGACTGGAAAAAGGAAGTCAGCACGGGGTGGCACGATGCGCGGCTTGGGGCGGCACAGGGCGGCACAGGGTGGCGCGGTGCGACGGGGGGTTCGCGTACAGTGGCGTGGTACAACGATATCAAAACGAGAACTGAGAAAATTCAGGTCAGTCGCGATGCGTATTTCTAGCGTATTCGTGCGCAGCGCCGCGAATAACCTGGTAAAACAGTTTCTTGTTTCGCATTCGCGACTGGAATATCGTTATCATAGCGAGAACAATCCGTTACGTAAGCGTAAACCACTGTCACTCGATACGGGGTAGAATGACCGCCGCTAGATTCGTCTGCTCCGCATCTTCGCCGATTCGCCGCACCGTTTCTTTAATCGGTCGTACACTTTCCAACACCAAACATATCTCCTCCTGACTCATTGAACGATCGTATCAGATATTTCTCCGTTCACCGCGCTACCCGATTTAACAGATACTCGTAATTTTGTACGGATTTTCGACCATTTTTTCGCTTAGACGCGACACAGCGCGTTTCCTCGGGAAGCCATCTTTAAAGGCAGCACTGTTTCCTCCACTGTCGACGGTAGAGGTTTCTCCCTCTCTGCCTTCCAACCTGCTTTCTGTACTTGCCACGATTCAACCCCTCTTTCCTCGGTTCCCGATTCGTTATTCGTTACTTGTTTCGTTTCCTTTATTTCTCCCTGATTATTTTTATCTTTTATATTTATTCTTTCAGGAATTTTCTTATCGAATAATTAATACTTTATTTCCATACTTTTTTCCCTTTTCTTCTCCCACCCTTTCTTTCTCTTTTGTATCTGTTTTAATCTGCATCTCTAAAAGAGGAATGGAACAGAAGCGAGAAAAAAAATATAGAAGTCGTTGAAATTGTATTCGTGCGTCAATGTTTCTATGTAGAGGGTATCTGAGAAACATTAATTTTTTCGTTTTCGAACAACAGATAAAGCAGAAATTACAGCAGCGTTTCTCTTTTAAATATTTCAAAGAATTATGCGTATAGATTGATACTGTGACTAATTCATGAGATCGTAACTCATTTTAGAAGCTATTTTAGAGAAAACGTTTATAAAGAGGTTCGAAATATCGCGGTCGTAAGGTTGTTTCGCGTGCTCGTCGTCGTTGAAACGTAGCAGCACCGTCGACTGTGTATACATGCAGTTGACTACACGAAAGATCTCGCCGCTAGCTCGCAGTATTTTGTGAATTTTGTGTTGTTTTTCGTTGTGAAATTTTCATCGAAGATCGTTGTAAGGAGGCCGTAATCCCCTCTTTGAACAGTTTTGGTAAGATCGTCGATTTCTTTTTACTTTTCGCGAGCAACGCTACTCAAAACTTGACATGGCGTTGACACTCACGGTTTTCGGTCGAAAATTCTGTAAAAACCCGCAGCCAGTTAAGCTCGTTCGGTTTTCTGCTTTTCTCGAATATCGCGTACCGTATCTGAATATCTCGGTGTTTTTCAACGTTCGACTCTGTTATTCGCGAACGTATTTGCAACGGAGACCGCGTTCGTTGACATTCGCACACGAACGTGAATCTCTCGTGTCTATGATCCACAAGTGGTTGTATAGCGCAACTTCTCAACAAACTCGAACTTTCCAAATTTCACGCTGACTAATTTGTCCAAATTCTATCGACGACCAGTGATGATTTACGAAACGATCTTTCACGCATCCCCTTCAAACCCCGTGAACATCGTAACGCGTAAACATAAAATGCTTCGATTATATGAAAAAAGAATTAAACGAGTTTGGATAACGAGGAAATTGTTCAAACTCAACGTGGAATTTATAACGAGCTTTTCGTATCGTACCGATTCGTAAGAACGATTGTCACGTGTAATTGTACTTCCCAGGGCAACTTTTGTAAACTGTTATGAATCATTAAATGGAATAAAACGAATGATACACAACAAATGTACATTTTGTATTTATTAAAAGAAAGAAAAAAAAAGACGAAAAATGTTTACTATGCCATCTACAATTGATTTGAAGTGCACTTTTTCATTTGTTACAGTTACTACTCCCGTATCCCTCCTGTTTATTTTTCATTCGTCGCTTTGGTAAGTTTTTTCATTTTTTTTTGTTGCTTCTATCACCATATCCATCTTTTTTCATCCCCTTCATTTTTTTTACCTCGCTGTTGTTTTCAAAACACACCCGTTTACCGATAAGCGAAAACAAAACCGCGGATAAAAAAGCGAACGGCTTGTCTGCATTATCGATTGTAGTCAAAGCTGTAACTTCTCCGACAGATGGCGGCAACGAGACGATTTCGTTGCAACGCATCGATGCGGTTCGCTTTCGAACAGCGAGGAACGCGAATTCAAAAAAAGGGATAGATCGTTTAATTTAGTAGATTACTGATTGAAAAATAAAAAAGAAGAGGTACAAAGATTGTTTGCAACAAGGAATCGGGACGCCAAAGGGAATAAAAGGCTAGTAGGCGCGAGACTCTGTTTAAACAAAATTTGTAACCATAGGTATAACAACTTCTTTGCTCTTGAATCTGATAAATTTAAATAAGATGACGTCAATGAAGATAGTTGCATTGAAAATATTTTAGACGCGAGACGTTTACGTAAAGACGCAGGAATAAACCTGTATTTAGAAGTACGTACGAGTTGACGAAGATCGATCAATTAGTTGAATTAGATTGTAATAAAAAGAGAAGGGGAGGGGGAATAAAGAAAAACGTAGGAGTTGTTTCGTGTTCGCGTTCGTCGAGCAAAAGATGGGAGGGTGTTAGGGTTTGTAGGGCAGGGGCGAGGAGGAGGAGGAGGAGGAGAGGGGAGGGGGCGGACTAGGTGTCAGGAAAGTGTTTTACTAGCCTTAATTTCGTGTGCTTTCGCAGCCAATATGTCGGGCAGTAAATTCCAAAGTTTCCGGCGGGTTTCGCGTTTCGGTGTTGCGCGTTTTAGCGCTCTCGCGGTTTTAACGACACCCCGTTCCTTCCCGCCGGCCCGCGCCCTATCCACCGACTCAAGGAACGAACGCTCGTCGGATATTAATCCTGTAAACAACTAAACTCCTTGCCTGGCTCACCTAGTCGCCGTAATTTTTCATCTCTCCAAATTGCTTCCGTTCTCGTCAGTTATCTCTGCCGTCCTCTTTCCGCCCTTTTTTGTTTTTCTCCCGTTAACCTCGGTAAACGCGGCGACGCGACGCCTATCTTCGCGCGATCGTTCTTCAACGTAACATTTCCCACCACGTACAATTTAGATGTATAGATTAGACGTTAACGTTGTACAATTATAGAAGGAAAAGTTGGATAGGGATACGTTGGTCGACGACGAAAGGGTTAATGGAAAGTTTGGCGCGGCAAAAGCAAACAAGAGACGGAAGACAGGAGAAGAAGGAGGAAGGCGAGGACGCGATTAAACATTCGCGAGGAATGGCGCGTAAAAATTTACGATATCCAGAGAAGTAGGCGCGTGTAAAAGACAGAGAGAGAGGGAAAAAGCAAAGCGACGGTGGAAAGAGAGGGTGTCGGAAGAAGAGAAGCGCAAACGAGGGTGGAGAGGAAAGGGAGCGACGAATCGATTGAACCAACATAAACGGTGAAGGACTAATAAAAAAAAAAGAAAGAAAGAAAGAAAGAAAGAAAGAAAGAAAGGAAGAAAAAAATAGTAATTTAGTTAGTAAAACATAAAGTCGTGTCGGTGGCCGGAGAAGGAAGGCAAACACACATTAAACATTTAGAGGGCATAATAACCCGTGGCATACGTAATATGGCTGGCGCCCTTTTCACCGATGGATATGAATAATGTACATACGCCAAGGTATGACGTAGGCTTGCCGGGCTGTGTGTATTTCACGGTGGGGTAGATCGACCAGACTATTTCCAATAACCGCCACGTAACGTTATCGCGAGACCCCGAGGACCCTTTTGTGTCCTTTTGCCACGTTCCTCTCGCCTGCCTCGTTGGCCCTGTTTCTTCCATCTATCTACTACCATCTAAACGACACGGTGCCACGCGTCTCACTCTTTTGCCATCTATTTCGATTTCGAATGATTTTCGAACGTTCTCTACCCTTACCTTCGAAATCAGTTACGGAAGCAAAGAAGAAACGAGGGAATCGCGGATCAGGGTAAAAGGGAATGATCGCGATGATCGATGCGCCATCGAACGCGACGTTTATCGTTTCGAGTTTCTGCGAAACGAAGAAAGATGTTTATTGGTAAGGTAGCGGGCGTTGGGTAGGGAGCGAGCGTTGGCGTTGTTTTCGCTTTGCGCACAATACCCACGGAATTCCAACGTCTCGAAACAAATGCTCGATATCGCGTGTTATTATTGAAAATCGTAGCGAGCGCGAGGATGTTGACGAAACAAGGCGACGGTGGTTCGCGAAAACAGGCAGGCAGGCAGGCAGGCAGGCAGGCAGGCAAGCAGGTTGGCAGGCGGGCAGCAGGCAAGCAAGCGATAAGGATCGAAAGATTGGAGTTGGTTCGGGTGCGTTCGGGTGCGTTCGGGTTCGTTGGCTCGAAAACCGAGCGTTGACCGATCGTATTCGCGGACGGCGAAAAATTGAAGGGAAACGCGTCGCATTCGGTGTCCTTTGTCCGAGCAGGTTGACGGGAACATTGGAAACGGTCAGGTATCTGTCAGAAGGGATATCGAGGAAGCAGCCTGGAGCAGGCTTCGTTGACGGGCTAGGACCGAGCGAAAAACCGGCAGGACACTCGCGTTCGTTTCCCGATAAATCTACTAGAGGTGTCTAGGTGGGATGTATCGGCGAGGGCGAGGAGGGGTTTCGCGGAACGAATATCGCCATAAAGGCCGGCTCAAAAGTCAATCAAGCGGGCCGAATTACGTGGAAAAGCGTGGGGCGCGAACGGGGCGAGCGCGGCCGCCACCGATATACAACAAAATGAAAGCTATCAGAGGTGACAATCCGCGGACGACAAATCAGCGTGTATATTTAATGCCCGTGGTGGCAGCCTCGCCCCCGGAAAACCTCCTGACGCTCGAGGTGGAACGCGTTCGCGCCCGCTCTCCCCTTCGTTCTCTTCCTCTCTCTCTCTCACACCTCCCAAATCGTTTGTCCGTTTCTTCGTTGCTTTTCGTTCCTTTTCGTTCTCATTTTCGTCCCGTGACTGCTCGTCTTCTTTCTCCTCTCTCTCGATTCGACGCTTCGTCCCTGTCCGTCGCGTTGCGAACAGCTCGCGTTCGCGTGATCGCGTCGGTGCTCTCGGATATGTCACCGTGCTACCGACATAACCGACATAACCGAGGACCACCCCTGGCCGCTTCCTCTTCGCCCCTATAGCCCCTCGTTTCTCGCCTCGGCCGTCTACGCTACGCGTCGCGCGTTATTTGCAACGCGTTGTTCTCCCTCTCCCCGTATTCGCCCTCCCGCCGTGCCGCCGTGCCGCCGTGCCGCGATCTAGCGCAATCAGTGCTATTATATTAATATTTATGTACCCTGTCGACCCTTCTGTCCACCCCATCGCTCAGTTCCGTTAACGCAGCGCCTCTGACGACGACGACGACGTTTCACGAAAGCCTACCTGTCGTCCGCCGTTCGTCGTCCGTGTCTTTCTTCGAAACGCATGGCTCGTGGCAACGCGTTATATTTTATATAATACATTCGTTTAGCCTTGCTCGTAGACGACCCAGTTGCTCGGTTATGCAAATGTATGCGCGATAGATTCGATTGTATGGAAATATCGTAGTAATAGGAAGTAGAAAGATTTGCGCAACATCGCGACCGGTGACGCGGTTCCTCGACACGGATTTCGGCGGTCGGATGCGACCGCGAGCCGTGGGCCGCGAGCCGTGGGCCGCGAGCCGTTAACCGCGATTGTTCGATTTGAGAAGGCGCGAATTTTCGACCCCTTCTGAGAGCTTCTGGTCGCGCGGTTTTCACGACTCGACGAGTCCAAAGTGAACCGCAAAGCTCGGTTTACGCCCGATTACGTTTCCTCTCGTCTCGTCCCCCTCGCGCCGTTCCCTGACCGCCATCGTTACACCAGCCGACCATCGATCCATCCGTCTAATCGAGATGCGTGTGTTCTTTCGTCGCGTCGCGAATCTGATTTATCGTTCGTTGCACCGGCGCGACGTTATACCGTTTTCGAGAACGACGCGACAAACTCGAGTTTCGTACGATTTTCGATCGAGCAGCGGATCGGAGGCGTCGCGATCGCTCTCTTAACCGAATAATCGGGTTTTCCTCTTATCCAGCAGGGTTCCGACCACCCGCGGATTCACCTCCCGCTGAGATTCGTTCCACCGAGCGTCGGCTGAAGTTGACCGAAGTCACGAGTAGTCACGAGTATACTTGCGAATGTCCTTACGACGCACGATTTAATCGAAATTTCTGTGATTCGCGGATCGAACGGTCCCACCGAAAGTTTGGGGAAATCGAAAGAGTCGGATGGGATTCGCAACGCGGTCGGATCTTCAGTGGCTTTGTGTTCGAGCGGCAAACACCCCGTGGTGCAAAAATTGGTGCCTAATCCGAATTACAGGTTAGATTTCTCCGGGCGGTGACGAGGCTGTTTCGTCGATCGAAATTTCATTTCCGATCGTCCGAATTGGCCGCCCGGGGTTCCAGCCCCATTCGACACGCTCTCTGTTCCTTTGAAATTAGGTTGTAGCCGGTATTAGAAAGATAACCGTGGATTTTATTGTGCGCGCAATAAACGAGAGTACCGAAGGGTTGTTCCCCCTCGAGTTCTGGGGAAACTTCTGGGCCGAGCTGGTTCGCGTTTACGATGCGTTTGCAATGCGTTTGCGTTCAAAGTTTTTCGGCTCGAGTTCCAGAAGACGAGATGCCGTTAACATAAGGAGGAACGGGTGGCAGTGAGGTGGCAGGGGGGTGTAGGGGGAGAAGTCGGAGAAGGAGGAGGAGGGAGGAAAGGAGAAGCCGTTTTAGAGAGTAGATGATTTTCGTGATTTCACGATTCGCGATATCGATGGGGATCGTCGTGGGGCGGCGGTAACGAGCCGATCGTGACTCGTCGCTTTCGTACGGTAGCTTATTCCGCGAGCCGTTGCGGCAACGAGCACGATGGAAGCCTGATATTCGAACGTTCCGGTGCACCGTATTCTTTGGCGATCCTTTCTCGAGTCGAGGAACTGCCACTTATCCGTTGGCAGACCGCTAAATCGCTAGCAAACGATACACCCCCGAAACCTTCTTAACGTTATCTACCCAACGAGTATTCGCGCTTGTTCGATCAAAGCCGCGGTAGAGGCAGAGGCAGAGGGAGAGAGAGAGGTGTGTGTAAGTACGAAGCGGCCCTTTCCCTTCGTCCCACCATTCTCAGCGTTCTCGTTCCCCTCTGTCCTCTTTTCTGCTTGTTTACACTGTGCAAAGCAAATCCAAGAGGCCTCGACGGCCAACGATGCCTTACGATCGATCGACTCTCGAGTATCGCGAAGAATGGAAAAGAAGCAGAAGAGCGTCGTGGGATCGCGAAATTTCAGAAATTTGTTGCTACGTTGACTACGACGACGACGACGACGATGACGACGTTGCGTTCTGAAGGAACAGAGGCCAAAGGAAGAAACGATCGTTTCTCGTAGATCGGCTGGCCTGATGATACGTTGCCTCGTCCGGGAACGGATCGGTAGGGAGAGCAGGAAATCGGATCGCATGTCTGCCTCGAATCTTTCCGCCATCTTGCGAGAATTCTTTCCACGGTAGCAAGCGACGAGCGGCGAAAACCGAGCTCTGCGATTACATTCCCTTATAAATATGCAAATATGGCGGCACGGTGCACGTAGGGAGAAGAAACGGCGGCGGCGGCGGTGGCGGTGGTGGAGGCGGAGGCGGAGGCGGTGAAGAGAGGGAGCAAGAGGAGAAGGAGGAGAGGAGGAGGAGAAGGAAGAATAGGAGGGAGCGGCCGTGTGGGTTCGCGGGTCTCCGTCGAACGAAGGCTTCGCCGAGAGAAACGCAAAGGGGGCTAGGACGCAAAAATAGAGAGTATCGCGGTAATAATTATTGATTAGGTATTCGTGACCGACTCGCCATCGCTAGAACCGTACGGTGCATAAGCCATGCTAGGTAGACCGATCTCTTTCCCTTTCCTCCCCTCCCCTTCCCTTCCCTTCCCTTCCCTTCCCTTCTCTTCTCTCCTCTCCTCTCCTCTCCTCTTCTCTCCCCTTCTCTTTCCTTCCCTACCCTTCCCTTCTCTGTTTGCCCATTTTCCTTCGGTCACGACGGGAAACGACAGGATAGCTCACCGCGAGACGAACCGTCTAAAAACGATGCGATCGAGATCGTTGCTCAATCTTTTTCACGCTATATTTCTTAAACCGTGTTCAAGAAGGTGATCGCGAAAAGGGAAGAGAAGAGAAGAGAAGAGAAAAGAAGAGAAGGGGAGGGAAGAGCAGGGAAGAGTAGGGAAGAGAAGGGAAGAGGAGGTTAGAGAACGGGGAGCATAATATCGCCCCTCGCGTCTCTGTCGGCCGAGCGGCGTGTCCATAATTTTCGTAATTCTGGGCTTTGAAGAAGCGGCCGATCGTGATCTGGCTACCAGTCTTTATTCGATCCATTTTATTGCTCGTATCTGTGGATTCGACGCGTCCAAGCATCAAGGACGCGTTCGATCCCGAGGGATAATTCGTAAATCGGCGCTATTCTCGAGAAAAGTCTGGAGAAAAGCGTCGCGAAACGCGAAACGCGAAACGCGGTAACAGCGCGACGCTTTAAACAGCCTGTAGAGTGACGCGGACGAACGGTAAGTTACAATGTGCACGCGGTATTATCATTCACCCTGCCCATTATCCATCAACCGACACCATCCACGAGCCAACCCTTATCCACCGCTGGTCCCTGCTCGACTATCCCCTTTCGCATTCGACGAGATGGAAATTTAGCGGAATCATTCGCGATTTACGATGGGGCAAACGCGCCACCAGCCCACCTCCTCGCCTCTCGGTACTTACCTCGGTTTATACGCGACGAAGATGAACAGCGTGGTCTCTCGCTCCCTCTCTTCGCCTTTACCTCCACCCCTGTCTGCCCTTCGAGCCTCTCCCACCCCCCGGCAATCATACCATCCGGCATCCTAGTTTATTCGCCGTGTACACTCTCGTCCCTATATCTCGGCCTTCTTCCAAGATAATTATCGCGATAATCCGGGACTAACTGAACGAACGAACGAACGAACGAACGAACGAACGAAACGAGTCCACGATATTGTCAGCCAATAACTATTGCGCAAAGATTAGCGAGGTGTCGACAATTTGTAACGAAATTGCGAACACATCCGACGAATAGATTGTGCAAGCTAGTTAAACGACGTTCGCGAAACATGGAAAAATATTTTGACGCGAAATATCGTTGCAACAGCGCGTTTAGGATTTTCAGCATAGTTTCGTCGCGGTGGTTCAGACGTTAACGAGACGGTCGCGCGAATCGTTGTTTCGTTTATTCGCGCTCGTGCTCGTCGGCTGCCACGGCACGCTGCTCCGCGACGCGCGAACCCAGCTTCACAAAGACCGAACGTGTGAATTAACGTATCGCGAGGTGTAATGTAACGCGGTAGCGGCGCGGTGAAAAGCTCTCTCGCTCGTACTTTCGCGTGTTATCGCGTTGCGTCGCGTAGCGTCGTGTAGCGTCGCGCCGCGTCGATTCCTGCCCTCCTACGCCGTACGCAAACACGCCGATGGATCTCGCGCCTATTCCTGCCAGTTAAATTTCATTCCCTCGTTCATTTGTGTACGACTTTATATTTCCCATTAGCGGGATAAACCGACCCAATTCCGGAAGCGTTGCCTTCGCACTGGGAATTCCGTCCACCAAGCAAAATCTCGCGCCACCCCCGCCATCCTTTCGCGTTTCCACGCTGAAACCTTTCTGGAAAAAGTCGAAGGCCGTAGGCACACGAGCGTATAAAACGCGTCCGGTTCGGTTCGACGTCGGTATTCGAATCCCGAAGGAAAGCCGAGCATCGCTATAATTGTAGCTTTTTGTTGGACGCTCGATAGATATCGGCTCGTTCCGAAACTTTGCACTATTTTGAACAAAATTTTAAGCACACGCGTAAAAACTGTTTGCAAATTTTCCTTTTCAAATGTTTCCAGCAAATTCATCGGCTTTTTTCTTTTCTATCGGGGATGGAAAACATATGTTTTCGATGCAAATAAACGAGTGTGAAATTACAAATTATCCGATGAAAACGGTCTGTTCGCGGTAAATTTTTGTTCAAAGGCAAATTTCGGTGCGATCATTTAATTTTGTCCGTTGACAAACACCGGTGTACCCGTTGATAAAATGACAGTATAGAAACGTGGGTTTCTTAAACCGTGTACGAATCGAAAAGACGATTAATCGGCGTTGGAGCGTGGAGCAAGAAAAAATGGACGATGACGATCGTATACTGGCGCTCGAGCATGAAAGTAACTAGTTTCCGGTAAAGATTTGCGGTTCACGCGCGTTCTCTGGTAGCGCGTGGCGAGTACAAAGTGCGAGATAATTAGTTTACATCGCGCAAAACGCGTCGATTAAACGCCGTCGCTGACGGTGTACCGAACGCGTTCACGATGAGTTTCGTCTTTTTCAGCCAACGATTTTAATCATTATCGCGTTTACTACGAATCTACTACCGTCGCTCAACGAGTAGTATCTCTGTGGAACAATTACATTGAGAGAAGCTTGGATGTCGGAAGATAGTAGCCAAGGTTTGTGCACGGGTGCACGGTGTAAAAGGGTGCGAACGAACGAGCGGACGAACGGGCGAACTGGCGAACGGGCGAACGGGCGAGCAGGAATAGGCGGGGCTGCAGATGCGTAGCAGCGTGCATGCCTCGCTTTCTAATCAGGCATAGTAGTTCTCGGAATCCCTCTGCCTATAATCGATCAGTCGGGTTATAAATTTTTCCGTTGAACCTTCTCTCTCTCCTGTTGCTCCCGCGGCTCGTCTGACCGATCGATTTGCTTCCCGTTCGCGGAATCCACGAATCCGTGCTGCTCGAACCAGCACCACCGAGACCTTTGCTCGCTGCACTGCTTCATTGGCGGGAAGTAACAATGCGACCGACTCGAAAAGCTTCGAAGGCTCGCGGTACGCATTACGATTGCATAACCGTGAAACGTGGTCGTGACTGCTGATACTCTGGAAGAGAAGAAAAAAAAATGGACTCGCGAACTTTGAGTCCCAAGCCGAAGACTCGAGAGACGCAGGTCGGTTTAATTAAATTCTGCGCGAGCAAACTGCTAAAAGGCCAGTTGTTACAGTGACGCGTTGTACTTTGCCGCAAAGGTACCCAAAAGCTTTTAGGCCTTTGCCTCGCCTCGTTAAAGGGTTAACGCGCGTACAGGCGTGCGGCCGTACGCGCGACCAAACGAGATAGAAGTCCCAAGAATGGATAAAAGACGCGAATAGCAGCGGTCCGTTCTCGTACGCGCTCGACTCGGCTCGGCTCGGCTCGGCTCGGCTCGGCGCGGCTCGTTTTCTACCCTTAGTTATAACCCCGTGACGTTCCCATGGCATAAACAAAGCGCAACCGTCAATTCCGACGATGAAATATTATAAGTAATAACATATAGGTATAGGGAGAGCGAGCTACGTGTTGTTCGGCGTGGCCTCTCGCGGGACTCGAAGAGAACGGGATAATAACACGGCACTAAACTATACGCTCGATACGCCGTACCTATATATAATTGTATAATTATTATTAATGATATCGGATCCCTTACCCGTTTAAACGCGCCAACATACCCGGGGTACCGATCGAGCCGTACTCGTGCTCGTTCGCGTCTTACTTTGCTCCTCGTCCCAACTGGTCTACCTCTTTTCTTTTACTCTATTTCGTCTCTCCGCTCCGTCGTCCCGTTCCTGCTCGATCATTCGAAGAAACGCGACAATCTTTTGAAAGCGTAAGCTGTTCGATTCGTACCGTTTCCCGCGATTCTTTGGCCCTTGCGAACCTTCCGAAGCGATGTTACCGGACGCATCGCTGCCCCTCCTCCATCGCTACTCGGCCAACCTCGTAATTTACGCCGTTATTTATTGCCGTTGATTCTCTGGCTTCGTTCTCGCGTTCTTTTCAAAGAAGAGAAACGAGGCGAAATCGAGGCGAAATCGAGGCGAAATCGAGGCGAACCGCGGGCACGCGGACGACAACCGCGTGACTCAGCTAGCCGATCGACGACGACGCCTTCGGAATAAAGAAATTGCCGCGTCGCGTCACGTTGTAACCGTCGCGCGACTACTTTGCGTCCGGGGATTCATTTTCGAGCGTAATGGCAAACATTAACGTAAGCTGTCGCTCGGAACGCCAAAAAGTCGACATTACAACAGGAGAAGAAAGAAGAGGAGAGGCGGGAGAATTGGAGTGGGCCAGGAGGGAAAAAGCAAGCGATGACGAGTACAAGACGAAAAAGAAGGGAAAGACGAGGACGAGGACGAGAACGAAGAAGAAGAAGAAGAAGAGGAGGACTGTGTAAACCAGGAGAGGAGCGTGCGCGTGGAATATTAAAGACAGATTAACATAAGGGGACAGAAGCGTGCGTGTCTTTACGATCGTGACGACGTTATCGATTGTGTCGCGGTCGTCGGTCGTCGTCGGTCGTCGTCGGTCGTGGTCAGCGTAGTCGTCGAGTTCTAGGTTCGAGCACGTATCGCGTACACGCACTCGCGAGCCGACAACGAAGAGGACGAGGTTAAAGACACGCGTTCGCGACGAGTCAGCTTCGCGAGAAGCTTGAGAAGGGGAAGTCGTGGCAGGCCGAACATAAAGAGAATCGCGCGTGGAAAAGAATCGGAGAAAGGACGAGTCGAACGACAGAGAAGCGGAGACGCGCGGGGGATCGCGAAGAAGAGAAAAGAAGAGGAGAGAACTCGCGGTATTGTCAACCGTGCGAGGCCATATACCGACGACGTACCGCGTTACTGCTAACCATAACTGTACCTGCATTCCGATCTTCTGAATAACGCCGGAATAATACGCTTGGAAAAAGAATGCCCCCTACACCAACGCCCCCCCCCCCCCCACTCCCCCTCCTCCCGCTCCCGCTACCGCGTCCGCACCCGCACCCGCACCCGCTCCAATGTACACCGACTCGTTTCGATAACAATTTCGTGGACGTTTTCGTTTCGATATTATTTTCAGCGTCGCCACGCTATATTATTTGCAGCGGTGAACGCGGAAACGATTTATTTGCACCTGTTTGTCGTCCGATCGGAGATCGGGAGCGAGAGCAGCAGGCAGGACCACCGGGTAAGGTGCTCGAGGCATCATTAAGACGAATTTTCCGGCGAGCGGTCGCCCGATTGCCTCACGTACGACGGTCACGCGCGATCATTCGGTTCGATGATGATCCCTAGGGTAATCCGACGCGGCACCTCGGTCGGAGCTGGTTGGGGCGGGAGGACGCACGAAGGAAACGGACAGAGCGAACGGATGCGGACCGAGGGAACGATCTCTGCTATGATCGTACGCAATTACATGCTGAATCTTTAATGGAACGTTTCGACTCTGAAATTACTCGAGTGGCGCGGAAAGCTATCGCCACGTAATGCAGTCGTGCTGCTTTCTTTCGTTTAACTCCGTGTCCCTGTCCCTGTCCCTGTCCCTGTCCTCGTGCTCGTGCTCGTGTCTCCGTTTCAATGCATCGCGAGTTCTCGTTCGCGGTGGCCAGCTCGCGGCCAAACGAAACAAAGGAAGTCAGGATCGCTTCGATGATCCGTACTCGGCCCGACCATAATTCCTCTACCTTTCCCCCGTGTAATCGTCGAAATACCAGAATACGAGACTTGATTACAAACCAGTATCGCGCAATCCGATCGAAACTCTTTCTCCCGTTGGTTGCGCGTTGGAAGATTTTGTTGGCCGAATTGCACGCAAAATCGTGGAAAGCGCGAGACGCGACAGGGTAAACGGCCGAAGCAAGGGGAAGAATCGGCAAGAGAGCAGCCCGAAGCGAACGTAAAATGACTTTCCAAAATTCGAAATTCCGTAGGAGAGCCGAGCGATAAAGCGGCCCGTTTCCAGCGGCCACTTAGATACCACAATTTGCTAGATGGTCGCCTAGGGCGAGCCATCCACTCGAGCAACCTTTGCTTTGTGTCTCCGCCGGACAGGACAGCCGGAGAATTCGATTTAACTACCACGTGGTCAGAAACGATTCTACAGGGTACGTCCTGAACAACGCATTTCTTCCTCTGGTTCGTACGCGTTTCGAAATTCCTAAACGTTTTAAGCTCGCGTCAAGAGTTTAATCGTCGAAGAGGAATGAACGGAAGAGAAGAAAACCGCGGAACGGTCGAATCGGAAAACTTTCGAAGGAAAACGGATAGAGTTCGCGGGAGGAGCGATCGAGCAATAATTTGGAAGAAAATAGGCTTCGCAGAGGGACACCCGTTACGCCGTGGCGTTTTACTCGTCGGACAAAGGAACGGTATGCATATGCGGCGTGTCCCTCCTCGTCTATTCACCATGAAAATACGATGTAATTTAATGCAGGACTTTCGACGTTGCTGCTCGATGTCTTTGCGACGCGTGTACACGCGCGTACACGCGCGTACATCCTGCGCGCTCTCGTTCTTGGCGTGCTCTGCTCAGCGGTTCCGAAAGGTCTCATCGAATCGAAATTGCGTTACCTCGCGAGCGAAAAGAGTAGCCAGCGCTGCTTCGAACCGGCCAGAGATGAATCGTTGTTGTAAGGTCGAAGCGAGTCGAACAACTGTCGGCCTTATTCTAGGAATCCGTCTGTCCGATGGAAGACGAATAGAAGGATCAAGAGGGGAAAGGTTGGTCGGGAGGCGCGACCAAAGCCGTGCTCGAATTTATAAAATATCATTAATCTTCGTGCGTTCGGACTGGCTACGTAGCCGAGGCCCGATCGAAACGTGTGTTTATGCCATCTCGCGGCACCGTTTACGCCTGATTTATCGTAAGAAATTATCGGAATGCTAGAAATACCGTATCATTATCGTGCATCTTCCATCGTCCCGCGCCGTCTCACATCGTCTCGCATCGTCCCGCATCGTCTCGCATCGTCCCGCGCGCATCGTGCACGGACAATTTACAGCTGGCGGAGAAACGATCCACGAGGTTCGACCGGTTGGGAACGCGCGATGCTTTTTCTACGTTCACGAATTCTCGTTCGCGGCTGAAACGCTTTTTCTCGTCGGCCGTGAAAAGAACGCCCGACGAAACGATTAATTTCGAAGCTGGCTTCGTGATCGTTGAAAAACCGTGTCCTCTTGCGAAATTAACCGTTCCCACGATTATTACCGGAGGTGTATCGCCGGAAAATTTCCGTGAAAGGTACCATTTGCCGATTCGCGTTCGCGAAACGTACTCGCGTTCCGTTGATTTATTACTGGCGCAATACGGCGGGTCAGAAAGGGCGTAAAGTTGATTTACAATTTTAATGGGCGACTTTTCGTTTCGACGACGACGGAGCGCCGACAGAGAGAGGGAGGGGGAGAGGGAGAGAGAGAGAGAGAGAGAGAGAGAGAGAGAGAGAGATCGAAGGAAAAGACAACGTTACGTTAGAAGAAGCATCAACGCGGAGCGTCGAGGGGAGTTATCTGGTCTCCACGAGCGGGTACAATGCTCCGCTGTTGTTGCAATTGTCTCGTTACAACTAACAATACACCTTGGCTGACCTAGAATTCCTGGCCGGTGTCTATTGAAATCTGCATTCGCGAATCGAACCGCAATCGCGGGGAACATGCAAATGCGCTGTCGACGAGCTTGTGAAATTCCTACGATCGCAATTAGGCCTGTCCACGCGGCGCGCTATGCTGCGCCACGCTGCCCCACGCTCCACGCTCCACGCTCCACGCTCCACGCTCCAACGCTCCACGCTTCACCGAGCGGATCGTTCGAAACAGAGAAAACCGAGCTATCTCGCGAAGAAATTCTGATCGATATCGAACGTCTGTAGCCTCTCGTTGTAACGCGATCGATGTTTCCTGTCTCACAGGCGCCGTACGACGACGTTAACGGTAATAGCAGCGGGCTTTGCCTCGAAAACTTGCCGAGTTCGAGTCCCGAGCACGCTGCTAAAGTCTCCAGGCTATAAAACAGAGAGGGAAAAGGATACGGTCGGTAAGAGGGTAGTCGTCAAGGGGGGAAGGTTAGAAAAAAGGGCGCGAAAGAAAGAAAGAAGGTAAGAGAGAGAGAGAGAGAGAGAGAGAGAGAGAGAGAGAGAGGAAGAAAGAAATAGAGGGGCAGAGGGGATAATTTGGATATTCGGTGATTCGGTACCCGGTAGCATGATCGGTGTAACGCTTATCCGGAGGGTCTGGATAGCGGTTGCCTCGGGGCACTGATATTACCTACCCTCGTGATCAGCGCCTACATCGAAAATCGCCGCGCGCCACAGACAAGCAGCGCGTTTTATTCCGACAGTCGACGTCGACATTTTTTGCGTCTAGCCGGTAGTAAATGCAGGGTGTGTGCCCTTACACACGGGAGTAGAGCGAAAAGGAAAGGAGGATAGAATCGCGAGAAAGGTAGGGGACCGAGAGAGCTACCTATCGTTTGCTCGAGAAATTCGGAACCTTGAAAAAAGGAGCGAAAACGTTCGAAATTGCACGTTGCGAATGCAAATTCGCTTTCTTCCCTTTCTCTTCGCCGCGGCCCGCCGCGGCCCGCCGCGCCATGCCGCGCGGAGAGCGGCGCGGAGAGCGGGATCAGCTCGCGTCCCCGCGACTCGCGTCCACTTCTGCGCTTTCACTCACAGCGAAAACAGAACCGTTGTTAGAACGTATCGGTCGAGCAACCGGTAACGCCGGTACGCTCTTGGAATCTCGTATATTTTCTCGGTAGCTATCCCCGCTAGGAGGACGTAACACAGTCATTAATTTTTTGCCAGGCTATCGGCCACCGGATCGAGCCCGCCGGACATTTCGTTTCGGTCGCGTACAACTTGCGCCAGGTTCTGTTTTCGCGACCTTCAACAGATTTTCATATAAACGCGCCTCTGGATATAGAAATTCCGCGAGGCGGATACGCGCACTCGTTTATACGGTTAAACGCGGCCGCATATCCTGTTCGTATATGTAAACGCGGCTACATATAAATATACTATACATATATATATGTATATACGTATATATGCGTACATCTATACATGTATACATATACATATAACTAGGAATATATATGTATATGTATATATTCGTCGGGTGGAAGCGCGGAGGGTAGGTAATGCAACAAGTGGCGGTTTTCACGGATTTTCCAGGGGATGAAACGGAACGGGCCGTTGCCTCGATGGAGTCCCACGCCACTTCCACTTCCACTTCCACTTCCACTTCCACTTCCAGCGCCACTTTCACGGCAAAACCGCCGACACTTCCACCCGCCTCGGCACCCCGTGCCACCCCGTGCCACCCCGTGCCACCCCTTAACGGTCGCACAGCTCCTGTCTGGAATTTAAGGGTGGAAACCCTTACGGCGCCTCCTCGTCCCTTCGCAGCTCGCGTCACGAATTGAGATAGGTCGAGCCGCGATCGAGCCTCTCGACCGTGCGATTAAGGGATCGCCGAGCATCGTCGACTATCCGTCGCAGCGGAATAAACGGGGCAATATTAAACGAATGGAACGAGCAATACATACATCCGAGATAGCGAATGGAACGAAACGTAACCGTTTCGTTTTCGAGCCGCGATTTTGCAATTTCCCCGAACGAGAGTAACATGAACTCTCTCTCCGCTCGAAGCTTCTTCTTTTCTTTCGTTTTCCAATTAACCGTAATTCAGCGAATGTAGATGAGCGGTTACAGTTTCATCGCGTAGTCGAGCGATGGTATGCATTTCCGAGTTTAGCGCAACGCCGCTGGAAACCATTATTTGAAATCGACCGACGCGATTGGCCGGAGCGAGGGCACGAAGAACGGTTCGCATGATTAAGATCATCCAATGATTCCTTCTCTATAATGATAGGCTCTGGCCTGGCTTCTCTCCTGCTTTCCGGCTGGTGGAGCAACTTGCGGACGGAAGGGGGAGACATTACGCGAAATTGCTAAAAAGAATCTTATGCTAATGAAAATATCCCTTTTGTCTGCCTCTGTCTACGCGAATCTTGAAACTAAGATTTTTTTCCTCGAAACTCGTACGAAATGACAACCTTCGCGGACACGGCTACTGCTTTTAGAGAAATCGATACTCGAAACGTTTCATTTCTTCCCTCGCAATTAGCCCCTGAATCTTCTGTTCGGCTTGTTGGTAAGAAAAAATGGCAATTCGTCGTGTTGCATGAGAAGCGAAGAAGGGGCAAACAAAAAAGGACGCGAACTCGCCTCGTTATTTTCATTACGCGATCGTAACGATGCATCGCCGGCGAAGCGGCTAGAAGCGAATCGATGCAACCAGGTAGGTAAGACAAAATGGAGTCGTACAAATTGAAAAAAAGCATTTAGCAACTGGCCATTATAATAATACGTGATTCGTTTATCCCGTCTCGGTACAGTCGCGTTCGATCGAATTAGCCTTCTCTCTCGAGGAGCTTGATCGGAATCCTTTCTACCTTTGAATCTGACCGAAAGACGAAACCGGTCTTTCGTTGGACGAGTCGCGCGCTCTTCCGAAGACGACTCGATCGTTCGAAATTATTTTCTACCGTCTCGTGGCTAGTCTTGTAAGAGAGGAGGGGAAGAGAGGAAAGGTAAGATCGAAGGGAAGAACACGAGCACGAAGATTCGAAGGTGGTGGGCCGGTGTCGAAAGGAAGATACGGAGGCCGTGTAGTATATCGTTCGCTGTCACCGAGCAGATCGAGCGAGCTTCTGTAGGAAAGCTGCTTTCGTGCCGGGGAGCATGATCACGGAAGTAGCGTACTACTGTCGCGGACTGTACGATAATGCATCAGGATGGATACCTCCGCATTACAATATGAACTTGGATCGGCTCGGTCACGTTCCCTCGACGTGTGTGTGTGGTCCACCTCTGGCTCCCGTCCTCTCCTTCGACCTTTTCTTTTCTTTTTTATTTCGACTCGTTCCTTTTTCTGTGTTTCCCTTTCCCCTCGGGTTGTTTCCTCTTCTCTCGCTGCTATCTGCCTTCCGTTCACCCTTCTCCGCCTCCACCTTTGCCCTCATCCGCAACTTTGTTTCTGTTGATCTTGTTGCAGCGCAAAAATACGCGAGAACTCATTATCTATGGGAGTTCATTATTATATGGGAGATTCGACGAGCGAGCAATTCGCGCGGCGCGCGGCGCGCAACACGAAGTAGTGTTTGCTTCGAAAAGCATCGTCGAGTTCCTGTTGGTTGCGCGACAACGAACCGAACGGAACAGAACGGAAGCAAAGAGCACGCGACAGGCATGAATTTTTGTTTGTACGCGACTTGAAATTGACGTTTACGTAAGGATGCGTGGCGCGTCGCGCGTCGCGCGTTGCGCGTCGGTTTAACGGGCCGGGGCGTTCAAGGATTCTTAGCTTTACGTTAATATCATAGAATCCGAGTTACATGGCACGGTTTGTTGACTGTAGGAAACCGCGCAATTCTCTCGATACTTTTGCCGCTCGAGCGAGCGTGTTTTTCAAACAGGCCGTACGCGACGCTTTCGCGTTTTTATCGTAGCTGCACGATACTTGTGTAGGTGCTTGTCGTTCGACGAGAACATCGATTAATTGCGCGATAAAAAGGTTTCGATCACAGTCGTCCAATATCGTTATGCGATAGAAAAACGTAGAAACGATTGAATATTCAACCTTGGCGTCATTCAAGATTATTGGTGTAAAAATTCCACTGACGGACGTATAAATATAAATTATTAAGTACGCAAACAGGTCGTAACCTGATGGGAAAGGTCGAATGGCTATTTAGAAAAACATTCATTATATGAACATCTAATAGCGGTAAACCGCTGAGCAATGTCCGGTCTTTTTCGATTTCATATCGATTTAAATTACTCGCTATTTGTCGTCGCCAGTTTCCTCGAACCGCGGAAGCGCGTACCGTCTGACGGAAGTAGTTTTTCCCGAGTATCGTATACTTCTGTTCCTTCTCGACGTCGTCTACCGTCGTCGCGACGCTCTTTTTTGCCCGCCGCCTCGATAAACAACCGGCTAGAATTCGCGAGCTTTTTGCCCGCTCGCAACAACGTTCTACTACGAATATCGAAACTTAATCGAGATTTACGACGGCGAACGGCAGACAGATAGGAGCAGCAGCAGGAAAAATGTAATCGCGTAATGACGGCTCGGCACGAGTGACACCTCGTGATTGGCGACCCTCCGCTATTTTCGAGCTCGTCATTGTTTCCCGCGTCGCGTCGCGTCGCGTCGCGTCGCCTCTGTCTCGCCTCGCCTCGCCACACTCGATGGTCAGTTTCACCGTGACAGCGATACAACGGTACGCTCGTCGGTCAACGACATCGACGCGTTTCAGCTTGTGCCGTTTCTCGCTTTCAGACTCTTCGCCTTTCGCGCGATCGCCAAATTCAAATAATAGATGCTGCAAATGAAAGTATCCGTGGAAGAGGCGAAGCCGAGCGGGAACAAATGGTGAGGCGATCGCGAAACTATGCTACGCTAAGGGTATGAATTAAAACGCGCGTGCTGAGTTACGCCGGGGTGGTCCGACCCCCGTCGCGAGTAACGTCGATGAATTATACCCATAAGTCTGTGCCAATGTGCGTGACGTGTCCTGCGGGGAGAGGGTAGGAAGCAAGAGCCGGCGGTGATGTCGATTCGTCCAATCAGGCTGCGTACCGTAAATGGAAATTCAAAAGTTCCTCCGCGTATCGGAAACGCACCGATGCCGAATCTCCGTGCACATTTTGTATTCGAGCCGCGGCAAAATCGTTCTCCGACCAAATTTACATTCGAAATGATATTTCGAAGATGGACAACCGCGATGGACCGAAAAATATTGGCTTCCGGAGTGTCGTTTCGCTTCGGAATCGCGATTCGTTTCGACGGGAAAAACGCGGTCGAGTTTGACGGCATCGGCGAACGTGGTTAGGATCGCCGCGTTGAAACGCTAGCGAGTGCTAGCTATGAAGCTGGCAATGGGGACGAGAGCAGGGGCTGTCTCGTCGGTTAAATTTGTAGCGCGAGAAGTATCGCGTCGAGAGGGGCTGAAAGAAAGAGCGAATTCGAGGGTGTACGCACCCGGTAACCCAGTCCCGTGACCCAGCGTTGAAAACGCCGAAACCCCAGCCGTGTTTGCAATTGATTCGGCCGACTACCCCTCGCTTTTTCATCCCTCGGTCCTTGGGCTGCGCCCTATCCAGAGGGGAGTGCAAACTCTCGAAATATTATTGCGGTAGCGAGCAGAGAAACGGTTCGATGAAGTCATAAAAGGCTTCGACGAGACGACGACCGGTCCAAGAATTTTTACGAGTGGTTGGCTTAGAGCTGCTCGTTCCGCTCGAATCTTTGCTTCGATGCGACACCTTCTTTTCTTTCGATTCCTTTCAAGAGTAAGTAAGTAAGTAAGTAAGTAAGTAAGTAAGGAAAGAAGGAAGGATGGGATAAAAGCGATTAGCGTTTCATTGTCGCGAGCACAATGAAGATCCTCGGAACTCATTGCCCTTTATGATTTCCCACATGCAGAAACAATCGATGCAATGACGTGTGCGCGATGCGCGCACACACATCGGCTTCGGTTATCAGATTAGAGACCGAGCGGGAATAATTCGTCGGATCTTTGTCCCTAATCACAATTGATACACCAACAACGTGGCAGAATGGAGGCGTACACCCGGTATACATAGATTTTACCATTCGCCGCGTAACACGTCGGGGCCCCGGTTGTTTATCGCTCAAATAGCCGCGTATAGGCGCGATCCCACACGTTGCCTAGTATATTTAGGCTTTCGTTAGGTGTGTGCATATAATATAAACATTCGATATGCGTTATACGCGCGCCCTCGCTCGCTCTCCCTACGTAAATAGCCGTACGTGTGTATAGCGCGGTGTGCCGCGACTCCCCCCCGACTCCCCGCGAAACCCCGCGACCCCCCGCGACCCCCGCGACCCCCGAGCGACGCGTATACCGATATCGATGGACGCCGCCTCGAAATCGATGGCCGCTTTATTACGACGAACGATGTATAAGCGGTATTCCAAACGCTGAATCCTATTATTATACCGGACAATTATAATAATTATTTGCCTTTCTCGTCGTAACAATTAATACCGCGCGGACTGGACGCGATATCGGCCGCGTATGTGCCGAAACGACACGGACGTACCTGCCCGCTGCACTCGTGTTTACCATCGTCCGTGTCCGTCGCACACGCGTCCACCGTTCGTCCATCCACTTTCTAACTATCGAGCCGAATATAAGCGCGTGTGCGTGCACGCGCTACGAGCTACAAGCTACGAGCGTAGGCTTAGAGTCGGCTTTCCCCGCGCGCGGCTATTTCTCTGCGCGCGTGCACGTAACAGCACGCGCTCGCGTGCTCCCGTCGCAGCACGGCGAACGCTAATCAACTGACACAGGATCTGCATCGTGCCGGCTCGTTTGTTTAGATGGAGTTCCAATATTATCGACGGTATTAATTAATATTACCGTGGCATCGGTAATTAACATAAATCGACCGAGCGACGTAACAAATTTCCGGCTGGGCGGCCGGTCGGTCGACCGGTCGGTCGGCCGGTTGGCAGAAAAATTCGTCGCGGCAATTAGGATTTCAATTAGATTTCGAGGATGCGCACGCATCGTCGTTCGATTTACCTTGACAAATTTAACCCCCGCCTCGTCCCCGATCTTCCGTAAGTGGCGAGTTTTAGAGGCGCGCTCGCTATAAGCGGCTCGTTTATTTCCAATGGTTATTTACCAAGTATATTTAACCGGTGCCCCTATTAAATTATACCTTGTAATTTCGACGATCGACTCGTTAACGAAATAGCCGGCGTTGCTACGCGCGTACCATCGCTAACGTCGACCGTTTTCGACGACGAGATCGTAATACATCGTATTCGACGCGACGAAGACGAACGAAATATACACAGCCGGTCGATGTTAGCGACGATAAGTTGAAAGGAAACGTTCTGCGGCTGGTATACGAGGTAAGTGGCGGCGAGTTTAATAGTAAAACGGGTAGGGAGACGAGGTAGGCGTGAGAGGGTGGAGGGCGAAGCGGGAAAGGGTAGCGGCGGCGAAGCAGGCGTGTAAATAATTTCTGATATAATACGGTTAAAAATTACCAAGTTTAAAATTAAATAATTCATTTTAATACTGGCTGGCGGGTCTGGTCGGGGGTCGGGGGTCGGGGGTCGGGGGTTGGTGGGAGAGTGGCGACGCGGAGACGGAGGAAGCTAGAGGCGGTAGCTACGGGGGAAGGGGTTCCGGGCAGGAACGTACCTATTCGCAGGGGGTCCACGGGGCCCGCGCCCAGGAGGCATCTATAAATTTCTAAACTTAATAAATACCTAATGGCCAGACCTGCTTTGTAGCATAGCGCTCTGTAGATTTTACTTTACTGGAAAGGTAGCGAACTCATCCACCTCTACGGTTCACCCCCTCGCCTTCTCTGTCCCTTTCTCTCACCCCTTTCTTCTTCTTCTTCTTCTTCTTCTTCTTCTTCTTTTTCTTCTTCTTTTTCCTCCTTCTTCTCCTATTCTTCTTCTTTTATTTCCCCCGACTTTCGCCATCTCGCTCAACGTTGGATTTCTCGATCTCGTGAAATTTTCATCGTCGAAATTTCGACTAAGATTGTCTCTCCCTCGCTTTCTTTGTCTATCCGGTGTCCGGGGGTAGCTTCTTTTTTCCCGACGCACGACTTTTATCGCGCGGCAGTCCAACAGAAACGAACTTGCCTCGTTTTCGTTTCCACGACACGGTTAGCCCGATCTCGTGATCGTTTAAACCGGCGCGGTGGCGTTACATCGAGGAGGAGAAGGCAAAAACGAATTGGCGACATAGGCTCGGGGAAAACGATATCGTACATCCGCGAAAGGTCTCGGCGGAAAGAGCGAAAAAAGCGGAAAAAGCGGTAAAAGCGGTAAAATGCGAAAAACGCGAAGGTTTCCGTTTCCAAACGAAGCCCGTGTCTGCCGCAAGGACTAAGAGGCTCAATAAAGATCGGGCGAGCGCGAACGAAAGAAGAAAAGAAACATTAGTTGGCATTATCGCAACAACCGAGGCACGGTCGAATTCCTGGAAAAAGAATGCAAGCAGCGTAGCATGTATTACGATAGTACACGGTACACGCCGCTGGACTTCCATTGTTGCACCGAGTAATATAAACAATTGGCCCTGTCCATCTCCTGGTTTCCGGCCGTCACTCGGAAGCCCCGACATTTTTATGGATCGCGGCACCGTGCCCACCCGCTCGCCTTCTATATACCCACTTCTTCTCTCTTCCTTTCCTTTCCTTTCCTTTCCTTTCCTTTCCATTCCTTTCCATTCCTTTCCATTCCTTCCCATTCCTTCTCATTCCTTCCCATTCCTTTCCGTTCCTTGGCTTGCCTCGCTGCCTACCTGCCTGCTCGACTACCCGCCAGCCTACCGCCAGTTTCTTCTTCCTTAAGACCTCCGCGAGCCTGAATATTAATGCGATTCTCAGTTTACATATTCCCCTCCACCTACACGGATGGGATGTATTCCTATCCGAACCGCACGACAAAATCCTTCGAGATTTCGAACTTGTCGACCCCGCTTCCTCCGTTACTTGAACGCCCTTATTTATTATTCACCAATTTCTAAGGAGTTCCGAGAAATCGAGAAATCGAGAAATCGAGAAATCGAGAAATTAGTCGCGAGACTCGATGTCGATTCTCGTTTTCTTTCTCCCTCCACCCCGTCGAGACGCCGATCGATCGGCGTTCGTTTGTTCGTTTAAAGCCGCCAAATGTTTCCGTGTTTCGATTAGACGCGCGAAATCTCGGCTTTAATGCGCGCTGGAAGGTAACGCGCGGTGGTGAAACGCGAAAGGTGTACAGTGTAAAGAAACGAACAGGATCGTAAAGAATGTATTTCCAGTCTCGAGTTTCGCGTATCCAACAGCCATTCTCCGCGTCTCTCGATAGGATCTACATTGTAAACAAGACCGCGCAAGCGATATAATTAATTTAACGTCCAACGTTGTGAGCCGGTAAAGTTAGCCGTTAACCATTTCCCGATTATAATCTATGAATATCGTTTCGTTATGACACATTGAAACTGCAAACAAGTAGAAAAAAGTCGGCAATCTATGTTGCAACGTATGTAAATCGTATATAAATATTCCATAAAATACGCGGAATAATTGCAGGAAGGAGAAAAACATCGTTCTCGATCGATTGTAAGTTGGCTTTTTCTACAATTCGCTTGGTATTTGTTCGATATTCGTTCGCGACGCTCTTTATCGCGAGATCTATCTTTCTAGTTTATTTACATGAAATGGAGCGACGGAGCGACGGAGCGACGGAGCGACGGAACAGGAGTAGTAAGCGGGCCCCCTTAATTTTCGCTAGGAAACGAGAGGTATTAATTTCACGGTGGGTGATAGGCGCATCGCGGCGACGCGAACGCATGTTTCTCGATAATTAATTCTTGGTTCTCCAGGCCGGTAGCCATTCGAGAACCCGTAACAGCGCGGCAACGCGGCAACGCGGCAACGCGATACGAGAAGGATCTTCTGGTTCGTCGCGATCGAAGCTGCGCCTATCGATCTACGGGCGCGTACGTACACAGAGGAACCCCGAAGGTTTCGTTTCTGACAGCCTAAAATACAGAAAGCGCATACGCTTGGATGCTCGCGCTATGTAATCCACGAGCCCCAGAATACGAACGTACCAATTCGAGCGGCTGTACCATTAGCTATCGATTGCCGTTCCAGCTTTGCTATTAAGCCGATCGAACGACCGACGACCGACCGGTCGATCGACCGATCGCGCTACGATGAGTCCAGCTTTCCGCTCGCGCGTCTCAAACTTTTTTAAACGCGTTTCGTTTAATCGATCGTCGAAGAACGAGCAGGACAGCCTGCTCGGGAAGAAGGGAAGTAGAGGAGGCGGAGGAGGAAAATGGAAATGAAGGAAAAAGAGAAGTTTGCCGCATGTAAACGAGGGATTAATTTAGCCCCGATACGATATCGAGGCAAGCCAACATGAAGCAAGTATCGTCGCTCGATCTCCGGCTAGCTGGCCTTTCTTTCGTTGTCCGTCGTCCGTTGTCCGTCGTTCGTCGTTCGTCGTTCGTCGTTCGTCGTTCCCGTGGCTACGAGTCAATCACGGAGTATACACGAACCTCGCGCATTGCCGTGGAACAGGCTGCGGCATACATTAATCACTGATGCTAATGGTATCATAGGCAGCATAGCTGTTTCGATCTCGCGCGCACCCTCTACTCTCTACTCTCTACTCCGAGCTATGTGTTCCGCACGGTGGAAGAGAGACAAGCGGATCCACGTAAAACGCGTGCTTGCGCCCGTGCATGGATGCACCCGTGCGCCCAACCGAGCACTCCTATCTTGACTTTGCCACCACGATATTCCTTCGTTACGCGCGGATTGTTTGGCAAAGTGACGCGAACGGGCTACGCGGCGCGTTAATTAAATTCGAAATTCTATTCCCGGCTCGACGACACGCGTTCCATTGTTCTTTTCGCGCGTTTGCCGATCTCGTCCGAGAAGAACGCGAAGAAACGCGTAGATGCACGAACGGGGGATTAAAACGGGGAAAGATGAGATTCATCGGGGGAGGAGAGTTTATAAAGAGCATGGGTGGGGTGTACGGAATGGACAAGAGAAAGTCAGAAGGGCGCAATGGCCGCTCTCTCGAGGGGTGGAACGTTCCACGTTTCGAGGAGGCACGGGCAGAGATGGATGCGGAGGTGGTTGCGGAGGCGGCGGTGGCAGCTGGGGCGGCAGGGGCGAGTTGGTAGGAGGTTATGTGGTACGAGGCAAGGGGTATCGGGTAGGAGGTTGTAGGAGGTTGTACGAGAAGGTAGAGATGGAGGTGGAGGCGGAGGTGGAGGTGGTGGTGGAGGTGGAGGTGGCGGTGGAGGTAGAGGCGAACGAAGAGAAGGGAACGGGGTTCGTCCTATCAATCACGGTATTATTATCGAGTCCGTGATTAGCAAGGCATGCTAACGATATCTCTGGCCGGAGGCAGAGGGCAACGCTAGGCCGTTGCCGTTGTGCTCTCGCATATATGCGCGTGTATGTACGCATCGTTCGCCGAGTTGCTCCGTTCGATGGATGTGCGTACCTCTCCGTACGTATTTCTCTGGGTACATGTGTCGACGAGCCGGACCTCTGTGTTGTGTGCGGATCGGTGTTGGCCGCAATGCAACTGGAGTGGCCGCGATGCGATTCCAGAGTACTACCAGAGTGTACCGTGTATACGGTACCTACTGCTGTTGCTGCTGCTGCTGCTGCTGCTGCTGCTGCTGCTGTTGCTTGCTGCTTCTATCGATGGTAGCCAACGATGGTGGTGGTGATTTCAACGACGATGGTGGAGGAAATGGTCGATGAAGAGGGACGAAGAAAGGGAAGGGAAGGGAATAGAGGAGAAACGGGAAACCGAGAGGTTAGGAGAAAGATAGGTAGACGGGATGGTGCGTATAGGGGAAAGCAAATGGAGAACGAGAAACGAGAAACGAGAAACGAGAAGCCTGTGGATGCTGTCTAATGGCTGCAGGCTACAACCGTAGCTTGCTGTTGCTGCTACTGGCTGTTGCTTGTCTCTGCCTATCCATCTGCTTACCTAGCTACTTCCTGTCCGTTTACTGGCTGCTTCGCTGTTGGCTTCTCTCGTCCACGATGTTGCTGTAGCATCGTTTCCCTGCTCGCAACCAGCTACCCGCTGGAGAATATTTCGCGGATGGGATGTAGTTAACCGGTCGCCTGCTATCGTTGGGAGCGCTCAACCACCGATGTCGACTATCTGTATGCGATTAAGACAAGATCTAGCAGAGAGCGGTGATTTCGTTCAGTCGATACAGCGGAATCGGGGCGTGCGTCGAAGAATATATCGTGTCGAAAGGCTCGGTGGACGAGTGGACGAGTGGACGAGTGGACGACGGTTCGATGGAGGGAGAGATCGATCGCGAGAATGGAGTGTGAAATTTATCATCGATGGGTGTAATGATCGTTCCTGGACGAATCCTTCGGTCGGTCGATCGGTCGGTCGGTCGGTCGGTCGGTCGGTCGGTCGGTCCTCTGGCGTGCGGCCGATATTCGGGTTATACGGATCGCTCGCAATGCGATTCGCGGCTAAACGCGTTACGGGGAACGTAATTTAGTCCCGGTTGCATAGCCCGTCGTGCACCGTGTTCGCGCGCAGCCATGTGCGAGCTCGCCAATGTGTTTTTCCCGTGTACGTACACGCACGACACGAATCTACCGCACGTTGCTCCCTCGTCTCTTTCCTTCTACCGCGCGTCCCGTGCTTCCATCGGTCTCCGCTCGACGGATCTCTTCGTCGCGCTACCGCCTCTTCTCTCCTCGTTCGTCGACGCGTCCGTCCGTCCATCCCTCCGTTCGTTCGTCCGTTCGTCCGTCTGTCTGTGCTGGTAATATTCGCGAAACAGGGAGAGTCACCAGCAGCGAATTCACGAGGGATGGAGGAACGCGGGACGGTTGGTTGCGATGGAGAGGCGGGGGGTGTCGCACAGGCGGCAGGTAATGATATTTCGCGCCCATTATGAAATATTCGAAATGATTTGTCGGGATTGTGCATTTTGATTTGACGTACATCCGCGTAACAGCGAAACTCTCGTGCGTGTACGCAATACGCGGTGCACGACGACACCGTGTTCGAATGCCGATTCCTGGATTTTTTACTCGATCGCTCGATCGTTTCATCTGCCACCACCCTTTTTTTCTTTCCTTTGTTTGTTATTCCCGGCCGTGTTTATTCGTTTCGCATAACCGAGACTTTCCAATCCGAACGCGAAAGAAAGAATCGTGATCGCGGTCCGTTCTTCGTCCCGCTCCATCCCTCGATCGCGAAACAATACTTTGAACGTTCGATGAAATCCGCTGAAACACGAGTCCCCGGAGCATCGTTAATGCCGTATTTGATATGCAATAACGAAGCAATAAATATTTAATAAAGTACTGAAACGTATAATTATAACGTGATTACGCGGCAATGCCCAAGTCGTAATAACGCTAATTTAAATCGTAATCTGGCGCTTTTTGCGCTATCCACCGTGGCGGTTATTTTTCACGGTCTTGAAAATTCGCAGGGTGTTTTTCGTTACGCCAGAAAGTAGAGAGCGGCGAAAAGACAGGTATAGGTGCGAGGAGCGGCGATTCGAAAACGGTCGCGGAAAGCGATGGAAGCGAGGGTAATCGGAATTAGATGTTGCTCTCGGGGCCGAGCGAGAGCGCGAGAAGTAGAAAGAGAAGGAGGCGAGAGGATAGATCGGAGGTAGTTGGTTTAAATTCTCTTCTGCTACCGCAAACATGCATAATGCAGCCAGGCGGCGCGTGTAAACGCGTGAACACCGGCCGGTGCCAACCGCTAAATACAAAAATCCCCAACCACCTGTGAAGCACGCCGTGCCGAGCCGCATCGTCCGCCGCGTCCGCCGCGTCCGCCGCGCCGCTGCTCGCTGCCGATGCGTCGCCGATGTGTTGGCTACGCGTTAACGATGTGTGCGAGCTTAGCCCCGCGTTCCTGTGTGCGTTTTTGCCGCGTCGGTGTGCGCGGGGCCGGCATACGACAGAGAAGCGTGCACGTTTCCAACTTAATTACAGCATAATTGCGGTCGACATTTTGTTGTTGCTCGTTCGTCGTAGTTGTCGGTCAGTTGACCCGCGAATCCGATCGCTTTCAGATTTTCTCGTTGGAAAATTCTTGCGATATCACGCGCGCTTATCGGCATTATTGGCCCTGCGAACCGGCCGCGTCGATATTCGTTGCATCGAATTGCATTCATTCGCGAATTGTTTCCGTTATCAAGATTTCCTTTTTCCTTTTTTCCTTTTTTCACTCGCCCTCCGATCCCCCCGCCACGCCGATGAACCGCCCGCAGGCTTTTCCTTTGTCGCGAAGAACCGCGAAGCGCGATCCTCGAGAGATCCTCGAAAGATCCTCGAGTCGCGATCCCGTCAACGACCAGCTGCACTCGCGGTCGAGGTCGGATCACTCTTTCGGATGTTTCGAAAGCGATCGAGAAGACGAGGAGGGGCGAGAGGAGAAGAATGAATCGAGAAGCGAGAAGCGAGAAACGAGAAGCGAGAAGCGAGAAGCGAGAAGCGAGAAGCGAGAAGCGAGAAGCGAGAAGCGAGAAGCGAAAAGCGAAACGTAGACCACGGGAAGAGACGGGAGGAGGAAGCGTACGCGACAAGATAATGGGAGAAAGGAACGAAAGGGGTTGAGACGGTGTGGCGAGGTGTGGCGAGGTGTGGCGAGGTGTGGCGCGGTGACGAGAGGATCGACGAGAATAGCGGAGACTCGTTGAGAGAAAGACGAGCAGAGATGGGAACGAGGAGGTGTAGATGGGCACAAAAGCACGAGATATTCAACCCTATCGGATCGTATATATCTGCTGCACCCTCCCACCCCATAAATTGATGCCAATGTACCTACGTGGCCCCGGCACGTTATACGTCTGAATATTACGCACACTCGGCCCTATGGACATCGGGGGTGGCAAGAGGTGGCAGCGGGAGGGACTAGGGTAGCAGGGAACAGGAAGAGGAGGAGGAGGAGGAGGAGGAGGAGGAGGATGGGAGAAGGGCAGCAAAAGCGGCGAGGTACGGCGAGAGGGGTGTAGGCAGCCGCGTACCTACACGAGTCGCACACCGTACCTCGGTTATACCGTATAGAAGACAATTAAGTAAATGAGCACGGGTTGCGCGCGCTATAGATACCCTCTATTATGTGTATTGATCTCTAGCACGAACTCCAGTTACACGTAATACGTGTTTTGTCATTTGCGCGTTCGTACGTAGCTGCCTGCCGATCCTCGCTTTGCACGGCACGCCGTGTGTGCAAGTGCGCGGAACAGATGCATCGAGGGCTACGCGGAGAAAAGAGAGGCATCGGGAATCGGATGAAATCGCGGGGGCTATCGGTGGCGGTGGCGGCAGCGGGAGTATTGGGAGCCGGATGCTACGTCGGACGTCATCGCGCACCACACGCACCACACGCACCGTACATCGTACGTTACAGAATTCGTCGAGCTGCCTCAGTCCTTAGCTGCTGCCAATCGAATTTTCGACTACTGCCAACGCGAAACGTCTTTACGACTTCCTTTTCATTTCGCGAACAAATAATTTGCGTTGGTTCACGCGTAGCGCGTTCCACGACCGGATGCACGCTCTCGCTGGCATCGTCCGACTCTTCGAAGCTTTCCTTTCCTTTCTTTTCTGTTCCTTCCCTTTTCGTATCGGATGCGGAACGGCAACGTTTCTTCGATAGATCGCAATCTTTATTGAAACGCTTTTCTGCCTCGACGTATCCTCTGGTGTGCACGACGCGGTTGCAAAAGTATCGAGCACGGCAAGAAATACGCGGCAAGAAGAGCGCGGCGAAACGATCGGCGATAAGGAGAAATTGGAACAGCGCGAAAAGCTGCAGGTTCGCCGGTAAAAAGAATCGGGGTAGCATTAGTTTCGTTGTTTCTCGATGCATGCATGTATTATACTTATGTGTCTGCGTGTAAAATCACGTAGTTACCGCGACCCGTCAACAGGAAACGGAAAGATAGTTATCTGGCGAATAGGTAAAAACGGTGAGAGGAGCGGCGAGAGGCGGCCACGCAGACGCCATAGTTATTTATTTCCCCGAGGCTGATTATAATATTACGCAAGCGGACGGTATACGCGAGGTTCTCGTAACGCGGATGCAAATGCGAGGCAACTCGGCAAATCATCGGCCGGAGAGACCGTATTTTATTCATACGTACGTCCAGTGCTCGCTTTAAAGAGTGGCGCGTATTCGAGCGACTAGCGAGCGACCGCGAGATTCTCCACCTCCGGCTGCTGGTAACTTTGGCAGTCGTTTAACGGAGTAACGATACATTTACAATTTAAACGTTCGTCACCGAGCCGAAACGGAATCACGGCGATGACGAGGGGGGAGCTGAAGTTGCGAGAGAGACGGCAGGAGGAACACGAGATTCCGCGTCAACCACGTTTTCAAACACGTGAGAATTAAAAGGCATTATGCGTTGTAAGATTCGTCACGAATCTCGTTTGTAATCGCGTTTAATCGTCGTCACGTTCTATCGGGAATATGCAAATCGCTGCCGATATCTCGGAGGATAGCGATCCGTCGCGAAACGATGTCGCGAAAGCGAACGACCTCCGCCGATGCCGATGTCGACGTAGCGCCGTCCCAGAAACGAAATTACAAACGCGTTTTCTCCTCTTTTTTTTCTGTAACGACGCGACGCGCGCGATCCGCGCCTCGGAAATATCCTGCCGCAGGGTCGAACGTTTATGTAAATTTTCTCTGTTACTCGAAGCGGCGTGCAGCGGTGCGTCTGTGTGCCGGTGCGCCTGTGTGACGGTGCACCGAGCTAATAACGGAAACGCAGCCTCGTAAAAAGAAGTTCTAATTTATGCGTACGACGGAACACCGGTCGCGTTGATAGAAATTATTCTTAATGTGTATCGTACGCGTATTATATGTATATCGTGAGAATTTCGCTCGCCAATTTTCCTAATAACGGAAACGCGTACCTACCTCCCCGCTTGCCGCCGCGCCGCCGCGCCGCCGCGCCGCCGCGCCGTGCCTCTTATTTCAGTTAAACGTCGCGTGGTGGAAACGGTTGCACGGATAAAGATATTATTCTGGTCCGTAACGTCGATTTCTTTAATGACGGAAACGCAGCGTCACGAGAAGATCTCGTTTAATTCGTAGGTCGCATGGAATACCGGTTATAACGATAAAGACATTATCTATTGCCGCGGCAGTCGTGCGGAGCTCATCACGAGAGCGCTATCCGTGTACCGATTTCCTTCCACGCTGTGCACCGTGCACCGTGCACCGTGCACCGTGCACCACTAAAACGTACACACACGCTCGTTACGCGTGTACGGGACTCGCTTGCGTAACCGGCTGTAAAGACACGTGCATCGGACGAGTCTCTTCTCCTCGCTGCTCGCTCGCTTATGCGCTATTTCGCGTAACGATATATTATTTATATAAGCAGTCCTGCCCCGGCGAATCGTTCCTAACGCGCGAACAATGGCCGTCGTGCAGCCAGTCGTTCGCATCGAAATTTTCTCGAAAAAACGCACAATCTCCGCTTTTACGGCTACGTCGTATCGACGAATTCGACGAGAATTTCCTTTTATTTTCTATTTTTCTATTTCTAGCGAGAAAATAGCGGAACGTTCTGGTGAGAGGAAGGAGATGCGACGAAGAAGGCGATCGCCTAGCTTGCAACGTACACTCGGTCGAACGGTTCGCGAGCGCATTCCCCTCTTCCCCTTCCGTGCACGAGCTGTCCCTGCCGGAAGTGCGCGGCCTCGCGCGCCACGCCGTAACGTTATTTTCTGATTTCCCATTCATGGTCTACCGTTTAGTTTCGATTTGCCGGTTCGTTACGACGCCCGGAGATTTACACGGTCAGATAGGATTGTTGCGGCCTAGCATCCCCTTCCGCCCCACTCCCCTTCCTTGATCTCCTCGCCTTTTTCTTCTTTTTCATTTTCTTTCCTTGTCTCTCCTCTCCGTAGCCGCTAATATTCTCTTCTTTCGCAGCGTAAATCGTCCTCCCCGCTGCAGACCGAGTACCGCAACCACCGTAACCACCGCCCATCGCACGCACCAACTTTACCATCGTTTATATAACAGTCTTACATCACTACGCGCGATCTCCCTCTCGTTATCTCGCCCCCAATCGCCTTTTTTCTCCGCCGCTCGATCGATCTTTCTTGCGAAATAATTTCGCACCGTTCGTCGACGGTGCTCGACATTTGCATTTCAAATGCATTCGCATAGCTGGCGGCTGTTTCGTCTGATTTTCGAGATTTTCGAAAAAGTCGTACGCGTAGATATCCGAAAGAAGTCGCGACGACACCGAAAGGAAATTTTTCTAGCAGTCTTCGGCCCGCTAGAAAAGTTGGTCGAAGGATGAAACGCGTGGTCGGAAAGGTAAAGAGGGCAAGAGAGGGAGGCAAAAAGGAAGGCAGAGAAAGGAAAACGGGAGAAGGAAAAAGGAGAAAAAGGAGAAAAAGGAGAAAAAGGAGAAAAAGGAGAAAAAGGTGGAGAGCATGGCGCACCGTGCCCAGCGAGTAATAAGTTAGTAATAATATTTTCACAATATCTCTCTTGGATTGGATGTTATTTCATTATATTTTATTGCCTCTTACTATTACTCTTGCCGGTGCGCCAAGCCCCGCACCCTCGCCACCCGTGCTCGGCCACCGCTACACTTACTACCCACCGCCGTAGCTCGCGTACTCGCTCGCTCGCAAGCGTTCCCGGTCGCTTCGTTTTATTATCTCGAGCCTCTCCGCGCCGTACCGTGCCGCGCCGAGGGAATTCACTCGCGGAACTCATTATTGAGGGGTTTATTCTGCTGTAACCATTGCTACCCGTACCCCTTCTTTTCAAACCCCCCCCGACTCTCGTCTTTTCTCCGATTCGCTTTCCGTTCTCTGACCAAAACCTTCTCCTTCCTCTTCCTTTTCCTCTTCCACTTCTATTACAATCGCGTAATTTCTTCTAAATAAAGCCGATGAAACGACAACTTATCGTTTGTCCTGTTAGCCGCGCGTCGATCGAACGGAGAGAACGGAGAGAACGAATACTGCGATAAAAGTGAGATACGGGAAATCTTTTAAAAGCGTCGTCATTCGACGGATAAATCGTAGTTTCGTTTCCGAACGGCCATTCGATCGTTGGCTCGGCCCGCTGTTTTCACGTTAATACGGCAAACGGAATTCAAGGATGCAAATCGCATTCGCGAATGGAGGCCAGATTCTTGGATCGTTCCTTGCGAACGACCCCTCGTAAAAGCCGTTATTGAATTCGTATCCAGGACTGTTCGATGTTACCTTTTCGTCTGCGCGTTTTCGCTTCTAGCGACAAAACTTTGATGTTTTTCGATGTTGCAGCAGGTGTTGCGAGAAGAGGCGGCCAGCCCGACGCATGGACACCGAGGAGAGCAATGTACCTGTCGCGGAGGAAACGCGAGCTTCGCTGTCAACGCTACCGACGACGCCCTAGCTCGCGTAATGTACAGGTAAGCGGTCAACATACACCGTTCGTACGTTGCAATATCCGTGAGAAAGATGTCCCGATTCCGGCTACGTTATTCCGCTTGTCAAGAAATCGATGCCGACGCGTTGTAAAATCGAACAGACCGGGCGAAAAAGATATGCCGTGTATCGAAATAGCACGAGTTGTCAGCGAACTCGCGAGAGAAATTGCAGCGAACGATCGTAAAACTATTACATCAGAGGCTCGTAATGCCGTTCTTGCAAAGCGTGCTATTTCACGCACGCGACACGCACACGACACGCACGCGAGTATCGCGTTTTTACCACGCGCCTATTTCGCCTCCCGATTTCGCCGCCACGGCCAAATAATCGACGTTCGAGAGCGTTGCCTCTTCTCCTTACGTTACAGAACGTGACGAGCGTTCCAACTCGAAAACCGTACTCGAATGTCTCGAATCTTCGTTCTGAATTGTACGCTCCCATTTTAGTAAAACCAAACTTTCTTTCTAGGGAATTACGCTCTTTAAACCAGACCGATCGGTCGGACGTTTGTCGACTGTACAGAATTTAATCAGAATATATCAAATTTTGTACATCGAGTTCTGATCGAACTCGAGTTGCAGATATATGGAAAAAAAACGAGCCCGTTCTTTTCGTTCGACGCGTACGGCGATCGGTCAAGTTTCATCGTGGAAAGTAAACGCCTCGGCGTGTTTGCTCGTTGATTCCGCGGAAACGTTTTTATATAGACGATGTAACAAGGCTGGATTTTCTTGGAAGAAGAAAACTTGGAAATATCGTCAGGCCGTTCGCAGTGGATTATAATAAGCAAACGTGGTCGGAGGGCGCGGCTGAACGACGAACGACGAGTAAACTTGGCATCGGAAGTGAACCGTCTGCTCGCATTAATATAAACTTGCCGTGACTAATACAACAATTTATCCAACGACGAGCATTTAAACGGTTACGGGCTGCTCGCACTCGCGTATCTACTTACCGTTGCAGTAAGTCGAACCGAGCAGCCGGTTTCGGCTACGTCTCCGCGTTAACTCGCACGCGTTTAATTCGTTTCGCCGCTTTCGCGAATTAACTCTACCGCCCACGTTTTCTTTGATCATTCGCCTCTCTCTTTTCCTCTCTTTCGCTCTTTCCCTCCCCCCCCCCCCCCGCTTGCCCGCTTTGCACGCACGCGCTTCCCTTTAATAACTCCATTCGACCCAGTTTAATCGAATTTAATCTAGTTTAACTTTGCCCGATCCAATTTAATCTAATCTTCGTCCTACTATGTCTCTCCTTCGAGAGCAACGATTTTATAACGCGTTTATCCAAAAAATGTTCATCCAGCCACGCGCTTCGAAGAGAAGCGGAAATTTTCGTCTCGATTTTTATCGACGATGCCGAACGTTCCGATTAAATTACAGAAAACTATAGCCGTGTAATTTCTTGCAAAAATCGACACCGACATCGATCGATCGGAAAATTTTGAAATCTTCCTGGCTTTCGATAAGAAGCGATAAACCTTTTGGCAAAAAAATACGGACGAACAACCATCGGAAATAATAGTAGGGATATTCGATGGTTTCGTCAACTTTTTGTTGTCACGAAACAGAGTGGGTGGTTAATCGTTGCACGGAGCGATTCCCCAGTTTCTCAGAAGAACGTGCTATAAAATGTGTTAGCTTAGAAACCCCGAAGGTTTATTGCGGGGACAAACGTACCACGGAACGGAATGTTCAAAGCCTCGAACATCGAGGATCGAGTCTCTATAATAATTACCTACTACTTGGAAATTTGCAAAGTAAAATTCCGTATTGACTTGTGAGAATTTTTTGAAAACGCGGAGGCCGTGTTCTTTCGGATAGATTTACCGAGGCGAAAGCCGAGTCTCCCCTTTCTGTTTGACGTTGTATAAGATATATATTCTCGTACGGATCGTTTCAGCACGGCGTGGCGGTCGTACGCACACACGCTGTTTTTCTCCCGTCTGCTCTCCCCTGGCCTACGTTTGCTTCCGTCTCTGTCGTGCCGCGACCCTCATACGTTTAATTGTTATATTTATAAAAGGGGAGGACCGTATACGGCGTACACGTCGAAGGGATACGAGAAGAGACGAGACGAGACGAGACGAGACGCGCTTTTTCGGACGAGAGACCTCGCGCAACCCCTCGGTTTTACGAATCGATATTAACACTAGATTTACCAGACCAGTCAAAATCACTGGTTATAAGTATTTTATTTTAAATGACAAAATTTATTGAGATACTTTTAACAAAAAATATGTTAGTTTTTATGAAGATAAAAACTTATTGCATATGCTGGTATATGTTTTCATCTACCTTCATTTATTTTTCTACTTTATTTTTAACTTAGAAGTAAAGGTATATAAAACTTCGGTAGATCTAGTGTTAACCCGGACACGAATGTTACTCGATTTTCTTCGAAGGGCAATCGTCCGTCAGCGGTAAAAGTACGCGCGAATTTGCTCTCGTCTTCGTTTCGAGCTTTATCTTCCGGTATAATTTGACGACGAACGACAAGGTACGGTGGAAAGGTAACTGTGTAGAACGATCGGAGAAGAGGAGACGGAGGTGGTGGTCGAAGAGGAAGACGAGCGAATTGGAAGAGCAGGATGGCTCGAATATTGGACAACTAATTACCTAATCACTCATTATCTATCACAGAACCGGAGACCGGTAGATCGGTGCTACATACGCAGCTAGAGGTTGCTGGGTCGTAGAATAGGTTGCCCAGAGGGCCATTGTGATACGCGAAGCAGAATCATGCAGGATCGTATATTATCGACGAGAGAAGGGGTTGAGGCCGACGGACCCTCGATTCCCCCTCACCCTGTTGGTAGCACCGATACCGTCAGCCAGATACGTCGTCGACGCTCGACGGTCTACGTTTCATCGGGAGAGAAACACGCGTTACACCAACCTTGTACTTTTCTTCGTTTTTTCATCTTCCTCTCGTGCCTCGCGTCGTCGTCGACGTCGTTGTCGTCGTCGCGATTCTAATACCGACGATACGATCAACGTTCCTCGAGAGACACCGAGAACTCGTTATTAAACGACGTAACGAGTCAAGATTGATCAATATGGCATACGTTTCCGTCTAGCAAGAACGCTTTCTCTGCGATCTATTTCCACCCCAGTCGAATCGAGTATGCGAACGACCGTTTCGAAACACAGCCGCGTTTCAGAAATAGATAAACTCGCCATTCGAATCGCGTTCTCCCTATTTTAATCGCGTCGCTCAAGTACGAGCGGCGAGGCTCTCCCGAACCTTCAATTTTTCAGTAATCGACGAATCGTTTACCTCCCGCGTTGCCTTTGCCTTCCTTCGCCTCGGTGACCGCGACGCAGTCTTTTCAATACAAATCTTTAGAATAATTTCGACCAGAGTAAATCCCTCGAATCCTCTTACGGTTAAACGGTGAACAAGTATCGATGCGGCGACAGTGTCGGTATCGATTGCGCTCGATCCGAATCCGTTTCACCCGTTAACCCGCGTTCGCTTGTACTCTTTTCGTTGCTCGTATCGATCGTTTTCGAGACTAACGCCTATATACGACTTGTATCCCTGCTGGGTAATTGCATCCGTAAGCGCGGGGCCGACGAAACGGCGAGCAGACGAAAAGTAAACACTGCGAAGGCTCGAGAGAAGGGCAAGATTTAAGGTCCCGGTCGGAACAATGCCGCTGTTTAGTCGGTTACCTCTCGACGAATTACGTCTTTCTTTCAACATCAGCTTTTCCAGGAGAAATATCAGCCATTCGACCTATCGTATCTATTCGCGATGGATACTTGGAACATCGGTAAACGCGGCGACAAGGGCGACCAAATGATATATTAAAGAAATAGAAGAAGGGGGAAAGGCAGGGGAAGGCAGGGGAAGGCAGGGGAAGGCAGGGAAAGGCAGGGAAAGGAAAAGGGAGCGAGCGCGAATAGAACAACGGACGGTCGAGCGATCGGAAATAAGTGATACGATCGGGCTTTCGAGCTTTCTAGTAGCGCGTTTCACCCCAACACGGGGATGACAGCTGTTGAATAATAGAAAGAGCCACGTCGAGGTTAGATATTCTTACGATCACCGAGAACCCTTTCCTTCCAACGATACACAGCTAAATCCTTAATAATTCAGCCTTTCGCTCGAGCATTTTCCCTGTTTCCGATTGCATACAATTATTATACGCGAGCAGCGAACGGTGCCGCGTTTTCAAAGTTTCGCGATTAATCGCCGCTTCCGCGTTCCCGCTTTGCCGCAAAGACGACGCGGAGCGAGATCGCCGCCGTTTCGATTGCTCTGGCGCGGCGTAGCTCTCCGGACGAACGGGTTAACGAGATCGGCGGACATTTTAAAAGGACGGAGCACCGCCGTCGAGTGGTGTCTCCGTTCAATTATTCAGGCGCAATTAACACGTCAATAGGCCCGTCGTCGCAACTGGCTGCCGGAGCCGGAGCCGGGACCGGGGTAGGGCCGTCTCCTGCCAAATATGTACGTACGTTCGTGAAATGGCACGAACAGCCGACTTCTTTCTCGTAACTCGCTTCCTCGTTTGCTTTCTTTCGCTCTCTCGAGCGTAACAACGGCTCCGCGCCGAGCGCCGAGCGCCGAGAGAAGCTCGGCCAGTGCTCGTCGCCGCGGCCAACAAGTTTCGAAGACTCGCGTCGATAAGCTCGTTGGCGATTCGAATCGTTTACGTAGGCGTATATGCGCGCGTACTCGCCTAAAGTAGACGAAGGTAGAACGCGTAACTAGGTATAGCGCATAGTGTATATCGGTGCAGGTATAGAGAGAATGGCGCAGAAGGGAAGGCGGGGGGAGAAGCGAGACGGGGGATGAAATGCGGGGTCGCAAGTCGGTATTGTCGTCGGTTACAAATCAAATACCCGATATCATTGTTTGGTACAAGCCAGTATGGTTTGGTGCAACCCGTCCACCCACTCACTCCCCTTTTATACCACCCCTTTCTGCAACGTTAACCTCGCCCGCAACCTGCCACCCTACCGCGCGACTACGACTAATAACTGCCACCAGAACGTTCTCCCTTTACCTCTGCCTCTCCTTCCCGCCGCGCCGCACCGCACCGCACCGCACCGCACCGTTTCTGTCGCGTAGGCCCGAGTGTCGCGTTACGAACTTTGTTTTCTCTCCTGACCCGACAAACTTTTGGGAAGGGGGTAAAAAAATTTGGGGGAGAAAAATGAAAAAAATGAAAAAAATGGAAAGAATCATGTATCTCGTCCGAAACGCGTTATCGGGACGTTTAACCGGGAAGAAGGAAGTAAAATCGAGTGACGGCAGTTAATCGAAACGTTCGTTACGACGGGTTATTCGACGACGAGTCTATTCGTGGCTCGGGGAAGAACCGAAATATTCAGACGCGGGCGCTAGCTTCTCTAGCTCGAGGAACGAAAGCAAAAGCGAGCAGAGACGGAGAAAGAAAGAAAGGGAGTGAGGGAGGGAGTGAGGGAGGGAGAGGCGCTAACGTAGATAGAGTGTAAGGGGGCGGAAGGGAATAAGGGGTGGTGAAAGTAAAGGGTGGAAGGGAGAACGAGTGCGAAAGCGAAAGAGCGAGCGAAAGGGGTGGAGGTGTAGGAGGTTGGAAAAGGGGGAGAGGGAGACGAAGCTCGGCTAGGCACCGCAGGGGTAGGCGATTAATGATTCAGGGGCAGAATTTCGCGATGCTGAAATATTAAGCACATAACTCTCTCTCTTTCTCCCTTCACCCCCTTATTCACCCTTCTTCTCGTTCTATCATTTTCCCCTTGCTCGTTCTTCCTACGCGCTACCTACGCCGCTCCCCTCTGCCTTTCTCTTCGTTATATCCCCCCGTCCCCCTCTGCCCCCCTCCGCGTTTCCTTCTTCGTCTCTGTCAGTCTCCGTCTCTGTCGCGCCTCGATACTTCTCGCGTTCCGCCACTCTTTCTTGCTTTCTCGTCTACGGCTCGACGTGTATACGCACGATCCTTTCGCGTAGTACGCGCGTACACGGCGCGACGCGGCAATGCTCGTTCTCTCGCTCGCTAGCACGCTTAGCCACACGACAGGAGCATCATCAATATTTCTCTTTGCTCATTGTTCTTGTACAATACGCGCAAGGCTGCTTTACCGTCCCTGTAATTCCGGGAGGAACGGCCAGAGAGCCCGACCAGGTAACGATTACTCTGGAAATGACTAATTTCTGAGCGAACGGCTGTGCGCCTCGCTTCTCCTTCGATGCCTTTCTGTAACGATTTATCCGCGTTTTAATCGGCCGATCGAACGAGAGCCGACCTTTGGATCCGAAAAAGCAGCGTTTCCAGGGGAGAAGAAAGAGTCGAAGCGCTTCGAGGGAGGAAACGGTCGGTCGCGAGAAGCATTTGACGCGGCAGGGTAGCACGGCCGGAATAAAAACGTGGAAATTTCAACACCGATGCTTTACGGTTTTATTTCGTTGCACGGTACGGCCTGGCTCGGTCGTTTCCGTCCGCTTTTCTCATCTCGTATTTTTTCATAACCGGCCGCCGAGAGCGCGTGTCGTCGCCGTCGCGAAAGTACTGTCGGCTGAGCCGAACCGAGCCGAGCCGACCTCCTCTCCAAACCACTAACTCTAACCTTTCCTCGTATTTTTCTACTTTACGAAGAATGAAGCCGTCTCGCCGGTGTCCCCATCGCGGCCGAATCAAACCGGAAACTTGGATTATTCGATGTGTCGGTGTCGGCTCGCTAGCGCGGCCGGTCGCTCGCTCGCTCGCTCGCGTCGAGTCGAAATTTTTCCATTTCGCGAGGAGTCGCGGGGCGTTAGTATAGCTACTGTTTGCAGTTAAACAATATTACGTAGTAAAATTTATGGCCGTGGCCCCTTCGCAGAGCGAAGCCGGCCTCGCACACGCACCCTTACAATGCGCTCGCAACCTGCACGGCTGAAAGTATCAACGATATGAGAAATACGAGCGTTATGGCTGCTGCCACCCCTGCGTTACCAGCCTGCGATCATCCACGGCTTAACGGATATTACCCTAAACCTGTTCCTGCGTTGCGTTGCGTTGCGTTGCGTTGCGTTGCGTTGCGTTGCGTTGCGTTGCGTTCTCTTCGATTTCTTTTTCCGCTTTTTTCTTCTCGTTTCTTTTCTTTTTTTGAAAACTCATCGTGCCTACGGATCAACAGAACAGATTACGTTTCTAAACTTTTACAGCCCTCGTGGTAGTCCTTGCTCGGGAAAATCGGAAGTACGTTCCGTAAACACCGTGAACGACGATGGCGTCGTTAAAGGAACGCGAATTCTTGCTTTTATCGCGACGCAACGCCGCCTTCTTTTTACGCGGAGTTACCCGTAAAAACGTAAAAACGTAAAAACGTAAAAACACAGCAATATTCTTTCGCCCGAAATCCCGCGAGCGTCGTTGTTTCGAATGCAAGTTTAGCAACGCCATTAATATCTTCGCGCGACCACTTTCCACCTTTCTAATCTCGGCAGGAGATCGCCTTTTTTTACGCAAAGCGTGGCGGATTTTCGAGCAGCAGCGAGTCGCAGGAAAAGATTGAGAAGAAGAGAGAATAGATTGGGAAAGCGATCGAGCGATTTGCGCTAGAAAGGAAAGGCAGGCACGGAGGTGGGTAGGGGGTTGAAACTCGCTAGTCCGAAAATTCGCGTTAATAGCCATTTGGGAGTGTCTGCCGTAGTCGAAGGGACGGACGCGAACCGTCTCTTTGTGCCCTTAATTTCATTAGGACGGCCATCTCTCCTTTCTACCGGCAGAGAGGTAACTCCGTTATCGGGAAGCACGACTCCCTAAATACGACCGTTAATATTCTTGCTTGTCTCGAGAAAACGGCGACACCCTGCCTCGCTCCGGCGCTCGTTGTCGTTAAATAATCGTTTCCTCCCTCGCGATCCAATTACGCAGCTTGGTCCTCGGTTGGTTCACGGACGCGCGAGCCTCGTTCCTCGATTCTTCGAAAGTTTCGCGCGACATGCGACTTTGGCCCCGATCTTGTCTAGTTTCTCGATACGAGAAAAGCATCGACGACTCTTCCGACCGACAGAGTTACCGCCGCGCCGTTACCTCGTTGAACTCACTTGTTACGAAGAATTCGGAGCAAAGAACAAGATCGAACGGATTCGTCGATCCGATTTGTCATAGAAATTGCTCCACGATCGACCGAGTCCTATCGACGGACGAACGTTCCTCCGAAGGAACGTATCGTTTTCGACGCGTATCGCGGCGACCGACTTGGTCGCGTCAACGAAAAACCGGGAAGATCGGTCGGTTTCGTTAGGAAAATCCTTGCTCGGCTTGATCCACTCGTTTAAGTCTCGAAAGACGCGGGGTGGAAGGCAGCATCGCTACATGGGAGATATTTCATGATCGCCGGATAGTTTCTCGAGCGGAGGCGTAGGATTGGGAGTTATCGATGTCGTTTCGTCTAAAAAAATAGCCATCGGTATCGAAAGTCGCGATCGACGATCGTAACCGCGAAAAACCGCGAAATACCTATAGTTGTGTGGATCGGAGTAGAACGAAAGACAGAGAATAAGAAAGAATGAAAGAAAGAAAAATAGGAAGGAAGGAAGGGAGGAAGGAAGGAAGGAAGGCAGGAAGGCAGGAAGGAAGGAAGGAAGGAAGGAAGAAAGGCAGGAAGGCAGGAAGGCAGGAAGGCAGGAAGGAAGGAAGGAAGGAAGGAAGGAAGGAAGGAAGGAAGGAAGGAAGGAAGGAAGGAAGGAAGGAAGGAAGGAAAGGACAAGGGGCAATAGGAGAGAAAACGGAGCGAGGTAAGAGAGAAGGCTCCAGAGCAACGATCACCACCGCTACCACCACCACAACCACCGGCACCAGCACCAGCACCCATCACCACCACCCACCACCACCACCACCACCACCAACACTACCACCACCAGCCGCGACACCACGAGCACCAACGCCAGAAGCAGCGACGCGGTGACCTCCTCTCGTCGTGATCGGTGGATCAGAGTTTCGGGAGGCCGATCGGTGGTGGGCCTGCTCTCCGATCTGGCGTCGAGAGAAATTCTCTTCTTCTCGGGGAGAGAAGCGTGAAGCCGATCGGCCGAGGGAGAAAGAAGGAGAGGCGGTATGAGGCGGTCTCCGGGGGCGGCGCCTGTCGGCGCGTCCGATCGGAAGGTGAGCCTCCCGATTGGCCGATGCGACGGCGGAGCGAGGGGAACGCGAGGACGCGCGAGGCTACGTAGCTTCCTCCACCCGCGCTCGTTCCGTTCCGTTCCATTCCATTCCATTCCATTCCGTTCCTTCTCCTCGCGATATTTCCTCTCGCTCGCACCGTTCGCCGCTCTTTATCGGTCCGAGGCGCCGTGCCGAGCCGCCTCGGCCCTCTTCGTCGCACCAAAGCGCGCCGCGCCGCGTCGTTATCCCCGCGAACGCCGCTCGCCGTTCGCCGCTCGCCGCTCGTTTCGGCCGTGGCGCGTCGAGTCGGCGCTGGCACCGCCGCAAACACACGGTATCGGCGCTCGACCGCCTCACGGACTTCTCCGACTGCCGCTCGAACGAACCGTCGCCGCGGCGAGCCTCTCAGTTGCGACGCGCTCGTCACGGAGTGCAGATCGTGCGCTGCTCGTTGTCGTCGCCGTCGTCACGTCGTCGTCGTCGTCCGTTGTCATCGTATTCGTTTTCTCGATCTGTCGTTGAGTCGCACGCGCGCAAACAACCGTACACGCTTTTCCCTCCTCGTTCCGATACAGACTCGCACGGTATCGAGAACACGCGTTCACGGCGTCGATGCTGCTGGTGGTGATTGGTGTTCTCTGGTGTTTCGTGTCTCCGATGGTGATCTCCGATACTGTCGGTGTCGCTGCCAACCGACCACGTTTCTCGGAAAATCTATTCCCGTGCGAGAAAAGCGCAGGAACATTGCGACGTACGGAAAGACAAAAGTAAGAAAGGAAAGAAGCAAAGAAGGCAAAGAAAGCAGGGAGGGAAAAATAAGGAACGATTGTTTTGCTGGGAAGAAACGCGTTTCGGTAGAGTGGCGCGCGCGGGAAATCCCGCTCGTTGGTCGCGCTCCATTTTCGAAAGTGGCGCGCACGCGCGCGCGCGCTCTCGCCAGCCGCGGTCCGCGACACGACCAACCGAGGACGAGATCCGCGCTCGATTCGCGAGTTTGAGTCGAGGATGCCGCGTCTAAGAAGACACGCTTGCCGAACGCACTGATTGCGAACGAACCCGCCACGAGATCTACAGATCGATCGATCGATCGATCGATCGAAAGCGGAGCGCAGATTTGAACGGAAAAGAAAAGGATGTTTCGCGCGAAAAGGGTACCGGGGACAAAAAGCGTATTCGAAGGCGTTCGCTTCGAACGATAAAAGAAAATCGTGGTGGTGGTAGTGGTGGAGGAGGTGGTGGTGGAGGAGGAGGAGGAGGAGGAGGAGGAGGAGGAGGTGGAAAAGGCGCGTGGAGAAACGCGAGGTTGGTGCTGCGTGTTTCGAGGTTCGCGCGTCCCTGTGTACGTGTGTGTTCCAGATGCGGTCCGGCCGCTGATTGGTTCGCGACCGATCGGTAGAGCGAGTCCTCGTCGACTGGTCGACGGATTCGCGAGCAGATTTCGTCGGTCGAAAAACGGAGCGAAGAGCGTCACCGAACGAGCAAGGCGTGAGGAAGCGCGCCAAAACCGAGCAGACGGCGTCGGGGCCGGGGGAAGAGGCGGTGGTGGTGCAGGAGGAGGTGGAGGAGGAGGAGGCGGGGGCGGGGAAGGCAGAGACAGAGGTAGAGGCAGAGGCAGAGGTGGAGGCGGACGCGGGAAAGTCGACGAAAACGAGAAAGCTGGAGGACCGGAAACGCGGGAGAGAGTACCAGGTGCAAGAGGAAGAGGAAGCGGAGGAAGAGGAAGAGGAGGAAGAGGAAGAAGAAGAGGAGGAGGAGGCGGCGGCGGCGGCGGAGGAGGAGGAGGAGGAGGAGGAGGAGGCGGAGGAGGAGGAGGAGGAGGAAGAGGCGGAGGAGACGGAGGAAGAGGAGAAGAGGTACGGCGGAAACGATAGACGAAACGACAAGGAAGATAAATCGGAGGAGATCATGACGCAACAAAGCGGCGCTGGGTCGCCCCAGCAATTTTGCCTGAGGTGGAACAACTATCAAACGAATCTGACGAACGTGTTCGATCAGCTGCTGCAGAGCGAGAGCTTCGTGGACGTGACCCTCGCATGCGACGGTCACAGCGTGAAGGCGCACAAGATGGTGCTGTCCGCGTGCAGCCCTTACTTTCAGGCGTTGTTCTTCGACAATCCCTGCCAGCATCCGATCGTGATCATGAAAGACATCAAGTGGCCGGAGCTGAAGGCCGCGGTCGAGTTCATGTACAAGGGCGAGATAAACGTGTCGCAGGAGCAGATCGGCCCGTTGCTGAAGGTCGCGGAAAGTTTAAAGATCCGCGGGCTGGCGGACGTGAACAGCGAGCACGAGCTGGCGTCCCGATCGAGCCTGGAGGAAGCGGCGAACGCGGCGAACGCCGCGATGCACAGGAAGAAGCGGCGTCGAATATCGGGCGAGAGATCGCCGCCTAACAGCAGCCCGGATCGCGATCGGATAGCGTCCGGCGTGGTCGGACTAGCCGACGATCAAGACGGTAGCAGCGGCGGCGGGGCTGGCGTCATCATACCCGACATTCACGGCATGCTGCCCACCAGCTCGACCCCCCGGTCCATCGGATCCCCCGGCACGCCCAACGTCTCCGTCACGCCGCAGATCAACCTTCAGGAACTTCCGGTATCGTTGCCTCTGCCGCCGCCGCCGCCACCGCCCCCGCAGGGCCAACAGCAGACCTCGCACTCGATGTCCGCTCACCACGTGCCCGGCCACGTGACTTCCGGTTCCCACGCCTCCGTCAACCACCTGGCCGCTCACAGCCAGCAGCTCTCCGTTCAGCAACAGCAGCAGCAGCAGCAGCATCAGCAACAGCAACAACAGCAGCAACAGCAGCAGCAGCAGCAGCAGCAGCAACAGCAACAGCACCATCAGCAAGGAGCTGGCGGCCAGCCGAACCCCGGGGACGATCTGGAGATCAAGCCTGGCATCGCCGAGATGATTCGCGAGGAGGAAAGGGTGAGCTTGCTTTTTTTCTTTCTTTCTTCTTTCTTCCCTTTGCTTTTATCGTCTAAGGAATCTTTTCGCTGGACCGCGATCGTCCACGGAAAAATCGATCAACGCTGAAACGCGTTTTTGAAAGTTGCTAATTGGGTTTTCGGCGTTAACGAGATTCCTCGCGGTCGTCGCTTTAGTCAGAAAGTTTGAAGGCGAATTCGCGGGAAACGAGCTTGGACACAGAATCGCGAAAAAACGCCTAGGCCTGGTTCCGTTTATAATTGGACGGCGACGACCCAGGGCAGACGTCGACGTCGAGGTGAGGGTGACTGGCGCGGCGAAGGATTGCGAGAAATCGAAGGTTAGGCTCGTCGACGACGGTGTTGCTGCCAATTACGGTGAAACGTGTTTTTACGCGACGAAAGGACGTCGAACGGGAAGACCGCGCGCGTCGTATGCCTTTGGCGGATAGGTCCAATTACCCGGCGATCGGCTTCGACGGTGTGCACTAATTGAGAGTATCAATGAACGTCAATGAGCATAGTCAATATTTGGACGCGGAGCGTCCGACCGTTTTGTAACGTTCTTTTTGTTAAAACGAATGACAAATATTGACTACGCGCTCGTTCGCGCATACGTGACACACACCGGGTATCGACTGTTCTCGTTAATTACATCGGGACGACGGTGTCTCCTGCATTATTTATCGTCCGCCACCGGCGCAAGTTATTAAACGAACAGCAGTAACCGCTCCTCGTTTCGCGACCCCTCCGCCTCTGCCCCTCTCTTCCTCTCGAGCCTTCGATCGCCGTTCGTACGCCGTTACGTCGTTTCCGCGAATTTCTCGAAATCTCTGCTAGAAGAAGGAAAAATCGCGGAAAGAAAGGTAAAAAATGAGACGGTCAAAAGACGGTGGTTACATTGTGCGGACAGCTTATAAAATGGAAACGAATCGTTGGTCGGAGGCCGAGTATTATTTTTCTATCGCGGGTACATATCGGTGCGGTGACGCAATCGGCCATGTATAATAGGTATAACATTCCGCGGAATTCCATTATATTAACGCAACCACGTTCCAATTCTCCGGGTATACCTGCTCGTATCGTAATACGCGCTAGTATATCGCAACTATTCCGCGGCGTAGCGGCGTAGCGGCGCGGCGCGGCACGGCGGGGGCTCTCCGATTAAAATGCCTACTAATTGATGCGGGTAAACCTAATATGTAGGAGAGGATCGTACGGCCGGTGTACGCGAAAATCCGAGCGAGCATCGTTAGAAAATAACTGGCGACGAAAAGAAGAAGGAGGGCAGTCAAAGTATCGGCTAGTCTGGCCGCGCTTCTTCGCGTCTACTTGTACAACGTCGCGAAAAATACTCCCCGGCGAGAGAGGCGGCGCCGCTCGAGGATGGATTATTAAAGATTTAGCCGCCGCAAAAGGATCGTTTCCACTGCCGCTGGCTGGATTTCCTTCGGATTAAGTGCTTTAATGAAACGGAATTTAAATATAAATTGTCTTTTAAACCCCGATCGTTTGGCGATCCTTTCTTACGGCGGATTCGTCGAAAATAGTCCGCGAATCGTGTACGCGCGCGATTCCGAGCGAAACGCGATAGACGATGCACGATACACGGAGGGAGAAGGAGGAGGAGGAGGAGAAGAAGAAGAAGAAGAAGAAGAAAAAACGTAGAAACGTGTACGCGAGAGCTCGAAAGTACGGGTCGGAAAAAACTTAATCTTCCCTCGCATTATCTTTTTTGGCAATAACTGCTTTAGCTACGTTGCCGGTGTGTGCGCGCGCCACGAGTCCCTGAGTTCGAGAGCCCCCGAGCCTACGAGCGAGTCCGAGGGTGTCGCGTCGAGGGACAATCGGCCACGGATGGATCGGATAGAACGGACGGGAGGAGGAGAAGCCGTAGAAAAAGAAGGGTGGAGCGAAAGGGAGGAACGGAGAAGGGAAAAAAGTCGCGGAACGGTAAATCGTGAATCGTAGTAACCGGGCGAGCGCCATTCATCCTGATACACAACGGATACGACTACATATTTCCTTCGTTCCGTTTAAATTAGTGTTTTTGCCGTACGGGATCCTGATTGTGTTTTCGCGCGGGCGCACCAACCAACGGCCGCTAACCCCCTTCGCTCGCGAAACAAACTTATCCTCGGTGTGTACGCGTTGTTTGCCCGTACGCACGCGTATATCGATTCCGCGTTGATGAACGCGTAACGAAACGGGCCACCTAAGCGATATATCAGGAGCGTCATTCCGCGACGGGCAGAGTCGGTGTCGCGATACGAGTCGCGGCAAAATTGAAAAGTTTGATGTATTAAAATGCGTCACGCCGTACCCTCCTTCGGAACGCGTCGAGGGAGAGAAAAAAAAAAGCGCCAGCTTCTGCCGCGCCGCTCGCATCCACCGTCTGCGCTCGCGGGCCGACTACTCGATTACGCCGCCCGTCAAAAAATGATCTACAGCTTTCGTCTATCGCCGCTTCGATCTTAAGTCGCCTTTTTTTCCCCAGCCGCGCTCGGCCCGCTCTTCGCTTTGTGTAATTCGAGAACGCGTATCCTTTGTG